>JAOQMR010000001.1:11950935-11978054 GCA_027563865.1 Erythroxylum pelleterianum
GAGATATTCGCTACGGATGTCGGTGTTTGTTTCAGTTGGATTATTTCGTTCGCTTTGTACATCGATTAGCGACTTCCTGCTTTTCGATTTTCCGTTTTCGTTTTCCGGTTGGGATTCGGTTCCCGAATCGGGTCCCAACATTACCAATTGAGAAAAAAGGGAATTTTACCTATTCTTAATGCTAACCTAATTGATTATGAATTACCGGATTATTGGTTCTAGAAGATCGTAGGGTTGATTACTCTCTTTCGAGTTATAAACATTAACCCTAAATTATAAACCTTAATTAGATTATGGAAGTTACAATCTCTCAATTAGCAACCTATCCAAAATCCTAAGTAGTTCTAAAACTATCTAATAAGCTATTGGAAGCCTATGCAAGATCTCTCTTCGTACAATTTACTGATTTGATTTAATACTTGTTCTATTAAATCACCTAACTCTCGTTAGCCCAATTTAATTATTTTTCATTTGATTAACCCTCTTAGTTGATTAGCAAATTATGCATTTGCATAATTAAATCACAATAAATCCAAATAACACGTAAACATTCAGATTTCATTAATTCAATAATAAAATTAATTCTATACAATAATAAAATAGAAAATAAACAGGAAATATGATATGAACGAATGATGGGAGATAACGACGTCGGGAAACTCCTGATCTTGGAAGTACGTCAAGTCAGCTTCTTCTCCACTTCTCTCTTCCTTCTTCTCTTTCTCAATCTCTCGATGAATTCTCTCTGGGGTTTCTCAAAAGTGACTGATGCAAAAAGCTCCTTCTGCCTCTTTGTCTTGTTCTTTAAATATCCTTTGTATTCTAAACAGCCCTAGGATTTTTTCGGAGTCCGAAAGGTCCAAAAAAATCTCTCAAAACTTGACGTTTTTGAGTGTTTGCGCATCTGCCCGATGCGAGTCACGATTGTGGGCCACATCCGAGCCTTTTGTCACGATCGTGGCATGCAGGCCATGATCGTAGGCCATGTCCTAGGCTTCTGTCATGATCGTGGTATGTGGGCCATGATCGTGGGCCAACTCTGGTGCTTTTGTCACAATCATGGTCTATTATGCCATGATCGTAGGTCGTTGTTTCGGCCTGAATGTCTGCAAAACTTCTTCGTTCTTTGATGTTGACCCTGAAACAGTAACAAATACATCAAGGTACCTTAAAAATATAATATTTAAGCTCAAAGACTTGTACTAACCCATAAAAACATTTAAACACAAATAATTAACAAACTAACACAATTCTAGCCTAAACACATACTAAACGATTGAATTAACAATTAAATACATAGTAAACTAAGCCCTAAAGGATGATGCAATTTACACTTATCATCACACAACTTTTGTCTTAATTTATGTAGATGATATCTTGGTTACAGGTTCTTCACGTTGTTTATAACCACTCTTGTTACTGATCTCAACACTGCCTTCACAATCAAAGATTTAGGTCCACTTCATCACTTCCTTAGCGTTGAGGCTCTCCCTACACCTAGCGTTCTTTTACTCACTCAACAAACTTACATCAAAGAACTTCTTTTTCACATTGGTGTCCATAATTCTAAACCTGCACCCTCACTTATTACTCTTACACTTCCTTTATCTTAAAATTACAGTTATCCTCTCTTTGATGCTACTGAGATTTTAACTACTTTTATTTTCTGATTACGTATGTAATTATAGATAGTCTTTATCTATAATTTCTAGTTAGTTACTATAGATTGTCTTTCTCTGTAATCTCTAGATAGTTCTTATCATCTGTAATCCTTATGTTCTTATTCTTTCTTATCACATGTATATAAATTGGTCTATATACAGGACCCAACGTCTCTAATAATTAATTATCAGAAATACAGTACATTTATTCATCTTTCAGGATGCACCTACTTCATGTGTCATCCGATGGGATGCCTTGTTTTTGGCCGGGATGCACCTACTTCATGAGTCATGAAGTTGCCTAGCCTTTCTTTTTTTCCAATAACTATTGATTCAATCATAGGATCCTACGAAGGAACGCTAATGTACAAGACAGATATGTACAAATTCTTTTAGTAAAGTTTTGACGTATGATTCCATTGATTCAATGGTTAAGATTTATTTAGTTCAGATTGATACCTACAAAGCTTATTGAAAATAGCCTCTTTAAAACGTAGGGGTAAGGCTGCGTAATATTAGGCCCCTTCAGATCCTGCTGCAATGTAGGAATTTGGGGTATGATGATGATGAGTTTGATACCTACAAAATTAAGTGTAATTATCAAATAAAATGACATACAGTGGTAAATGGTATTTTTATACTTTTATAATCAAACACTTGATATTGAATTTACTATGTAAAATAAAGAACTTATAAATTCTAATAGCACATATATTGTAGTAAAAGTTTTCTGCGAGAACCAGTCGCAATTTTCCCTCGTTTTCTCTCCATTTCCCTCTCTCAGTTCTCACTATTTCCTCATCTCCCAAACGTCAAATTAAAAATGAGCAACACGGACGACGATCCCTACAAGCCTTCCGACATCGATATTTCCCTCCCCGCCGCTGCTGCTGGTAAATCTCCAATCGGAACTTAAACAGATTCGTATTTTGTTGACTTCAATTTGCACAGTAATGTGATTGAATAAATCTGTAAACGCTATTTCCCTTTTTCTATTTTTTCAATGGTGATTGAATAAATCATGATATATCTTTCAACTGGGTCTTCAATTCTTGTGAAAAGATTGCAGCTTACTGTGTGTCTGTTTGTTTGTGGATTCTGTTATGTAGCTCTTAGTGTGGAGGATCGCACTGAGCTTGTTAATGCTCTCAAGGTAAGTGATCTTTGACAAAGTAACACCTTTGGTTTTGAAAATTTGATCTATTTTTTCTTCTTAGTGCCAAAACATATGGAATTCTGTTCTTTGTAAGGAATTTGGTGTTGTTTTGATTATAGGGCCAATTTTTGAAATTGCAGCAGACGGTATCTTTTTACTTTTCGATTGTGATAGGATTGTGATTTCGAAAATACGGCTAGTAGTGTTATGTGTTTGTGACTATGTGGTTGTCCAGAATAAGCTTCAGAGCTTGGCTGGAGCGCATGCAGATATTTTTGAAACCTTGTCTCCGGAGGTCAAGAAAAGGGTCGAGTTTCTTAGAAAAATTCAGGTGTGTAAGTTAAGACTTCTGAATTTGTCTCATGAATTTGGTGTGGGATTCACATTTGTGGGCTTCTACTTTATTCTTTTGAGAAATGAGGTCCAAATAAAAACTTGCGTTTTGACCCAAAAAAAAATAAAAAAACTTGCACTCTTATCCAGAATTTGGAGATTGTAATCATGTTGATCAATTTGCAGAGCGAACATGATAAGCTGGAGGGAGAGTACTTTGAGGAGAGGAAGGCACTTGAAGCTAAATACCAGAAACTGTATGAGCCTCTTTATATGCAGGTAGGTGGTATATTAATTCGCATTTCTTTGCATATTGCATTGTAGAACCATGTATGGTACCTCTGGAAACTTTCTTCCAACGCTTCTTGTTGTTCGAAGCTGGCCCATTATCTATTGTAGTCGAGGTGTTAAACTTGCAAGTTCAGAGACTTTCCCTGTTTGGTTAAATTAAATTTGTTCTTGCATGTTTGTAGAGGTATGAGATTGTGAATGGTATAAAAGAAGTAGAGGCAGCCAAAAATGAATCTTTGATGGACCCAGAAGGTAAGCTTGAAGAAGGTGCTAAACTTTTCAGTTTGTTACCAGCTATAATTGAACCAATTCCTTGCACTTGTCTAATTAAAATTGTTGCAGAAAAAGGAGTGCCTAACTTCTGGCTTACTGCACTGAAAACCAATGGAGTATTGGCTGATGAGGTAATTTGTTTGCTTAGGACATGGTTTGATAATTTCCATTTGTTGAGTTAATAATAAATTCTGCTCATTATTGGAGTAGATCACTGAACGTGATGAAGAGGCTCTAAAGTTTCTTAAAGATATCAAGTGGCACAGAGTTCAAGATCCTGAGGGTTTCAAGCTAGCATTTTACTTTGATTCAAACCCTTACTTCAAGAATTCATTGCTGACAAAAACCTTCTGCGTTATTGACAATGATGATGATCCCATTCTGGATAAAACAATTGGGTAATTATCTTCTGTTGTTGTGCTAAATCTTTTTGTCAGTCTCCTTCACTCTAATGATTTTTTGGGTTCTTTCCAGGACAGAGATTGAATGGTTTCCTGGGAAATGCTTGACAAAGAAGGTCCTAAAGAAGAAACCAAAGAAGGGGTCAAAGAATTCCAAACCCATCACAAAATTTGAGGATTGCCCAAGCTTTTTCACATTTTTTAACAGTCCCCAGGTTCCGGAGGATGATGATGAACTCGACGAGAATATTGTAAGTTGTGTTCTTTGTGCTACAGTATTCAGTTGAATCATTGATATAAGTGTTGATTCTTTATTCTCTGCATGAATTTTGTGGAAGGTTGAAGAAATTGAGGATTGCATGGAGAAAGACTATAATATTGGGTAAAGGCATGCCTACTTGAGGTTGTGTTGATCCTCACATCTTTCCTCGTTTATTGAAACAAGATATTTTGTCTGATGTCTTGTAGTACTACTCTTCGGGACAAAATCATCCCTCATGCTGTATCTTGGTTTACTGGGGAGGCCGTTCAGGATGATGAACTGGATAGCAGAGATGATGAAGATGACGAGGATGATAATGGTGATGAAGATGATGAGGATGATGAGGATGAGGAATGTAAAAGCAGCGGGAAGAAGGTACAACCCTCAATGCAAGTATAACCAACTCGCACTGTTCCTTAATGAATTGGTATGTGAGAGAAACATTAACTGCGAATAAGTTTTTCGTTGCTTCATTCAAATGTTCACTTCCTCATCACATGGATCAACATTTTATTTAATCAATAATGCCAACTTTCTCTGCATGACGTTTTAGGTGGGACTTGTATAATCTATGCATTCTTATGCTGATTTTGTTAGTTGCAGTAAGAGTAGTGGATGGCTGGCCAGTGAGCAAAAGTGAAGAATCAGCTGATAAGTTGATGGAATTCTCGGGGTTCTGCAATTTTCACTCATAATCTTTGTATATGAAAGTATTTTGCTCACCGTTATTAAATTTTTTTCTTTTCTTCCACCATTTTACTTTATTGTTTTCCATCATTTTTAATCAATGTCGCATGTTACTGTTATATAATTCTTTTTACCAACCTAGAAATAAAACATGGAGCAAGGATTCTCTGAGTACAATTGGTCCACCTCATCAAACATTGTCAAATTATAGGGTAATACACTATGCCATCAATTAAAGCAATAACGAAGACAGTTGAACATGGATGAAACTTGGAACTTCCGACCAAATGGTATAGCCAACTCCTCAGTTCATGCCAGCTCTCTTCGTGCTCCAAGCACTCAAGTTGGCGTCCTCGTATGTTTACATCCAAAGCTGTCTACTGTGGAACCGTCAATCTAGTAAGAGCGAATCAAGAAAATTTTAATGGAACTTGAAATATGATTATTCTGTGAACATGGCAAAGTGTATGGCACCAAACTTCTAACAGGTTTTCCTGAATAGGGCCTAGGCCCTGGGAAGGAAAGTTCCAGTAGTGGTCATACCGTTATTGTTGAAATTTTTCTTCCTTTCCTGCTATGTCAAGGCATCATGAGAAGGTGCATGAACATGAATCTTATTGTATGCTCTCCTCTCTTAATAAAAATTTTATCCCAACATGTTATATGCAACATTATTTCTGGAAACTTATTCTTGCCTGTCAAGTCACTCCACACATAACTTGCTAGAGAAGAATATTGGGAACTATAGCTGTGCATTGATATCATTATCTATCATCATATCATAAGTTAGACATAGATATGGACGGCGCCGGCTAAGAACTTTTGGAATTGCTTGGATGGTACAATAATTTCTCTGTCTTACAAGAGCACAAACCTATGCAAACAAAAGATTCCGCGAAAAAGGCAGTCTTTTGGTAGAGTCCAATTTTCAAACACTGATGTGATTGACTAAATTATAACAGTAACAATTATTTGAACAAAATTCCTATTAGTATAGTATACCCCATAACACTTTTTTTGGAATTTGTACAAATTTAGAAGCATAAAATCAATTCTAATAATGGTTGGCAATGCAAGGTCCATATAATCATAGACGGAGCTAGGGGCCCATGGTGCACTGAGCCTCCCAATATTTAAAAAATAAATATTTTATTTTTAATATATATATATATAATGACGGAATTATTTGGAGCTCATTGGTACATTGAGCCCTCCAATATTTTAAAAAATTAAATATTTTGACCCTCCTATCTTAAACTTCTGACTCCGCACTGCATATAAACCATTTAGTCGTGCGATACACGTATGATATACGCATTTATCATGAATAATAACGTTTACAGTTGGTTAAAAACAAAGTAATTTTCCTTCTTTATTAAATTATAAACGTTGTTGCATTCTTAAGATTGCTTTATAAGTTAAATTCATGATTTTGAATAATAGATATGAAAATGGTTACAGCCATAAATTCGGGGGCATCAAAATGCAATAAGTGTAACATAATAGATGATAGATATTGCAGTATTTAAAAAATAAATAATTAAAAATATTTATGTCGTTTGTACAATCAAAGGGCCTACTTAGAGTGTTGTCTATGGCGGGCCCAATATGGTGAGTTTGTAATGAGAAAAATACGACTCAATGTGGCAAAAGTTTATTCAAAACAACAGTTTATTCAAAACAACGTCACGATTATCGTTCCGTATTCGCCGATGCTAGCCAGAACGTATTGTACCGGTTAAAGAATGGTACTCAAATCCTTGGTACCATACTAATTGCAAATATTGTCAGTACCGGCTGGCACTTGAAATATAAAAAATTTTTAGGGAACAAAATGAAAATTTAAAAGTTAGGGACTAAATTAAAAAAAAATCCTAAACTAGAACCAAACCACTTTCATTCTCCTTCAGTCTTCAGTTCACTCTTCGCTTCAAAGCAACTGTCGTCGCCCTCCCACACACGCTTGCCTTGTTGGAAAACCAAGTTGAGATTCGATCCCGACCTCAGCGGAATAATCACGAATCTTTTTCGTGACTTTTGATTTTCAGAAAAATCAAGATCTATTTAATTCTATAAAATAATTAACGCAAATTATATTAAAGTGAAAACTTAATTCGTACCTTATTCCAAAACTTGATCTTTATCTTGTTGTATCCCTCGAACTGTTTTCGAATCCGATCTGTCTTAATTATCATAGCCGCACAAATGTCCGACCTCTAATGGTATCCTGAGAACAGGTTGAGAGAGTTCTGTAACTTTTATAGAGAGGGCTAAGTAAGAAGTGCTAGTTCTATAGAGCTTAAACCTATTTATAATAAGCTTTGGATGTTTTAATAATTTAATTGAAATTAAATTATAATTTTAATTAAACTTTAATTAGAATTACAAATAATTCTAATTAAATACAATTATGCCCATATAAGATTTAATATCTCATATTGATCCTTATTTATTAAATATCCCATGTTTAATCATAAAGTTTCTCGAACTTTACGATCAAATTCAACTTAATTAAATTCACTTTGCTCGCTTCAACCCATTCTATATGTGAGACCCATTAGGTTCCTAAATATGTTGGTAATGATTATAAAATATAATTTTAATTCATAATTAAAATTAGATAAATTAAAACTCTTTTTAATTTATCTTTAATTCTCCGATTAAACAATTTATAATCATAGATCAAGATTGACGTCTAGCAACGCATCATGACCATCCAAATATTTAGGAACGTCAAAGTAGTTTTGACTAACCTTTTCGTGCATAATTTTTCTGTATAATTCAATCCTTTCATCATACAATGTTCAGATTAGACATAGAGCATGAAATTAATGTCTACTTTATTTTGAGTCTAATCATATTAGCTCTCCGCCATTAGCTATTGATTCAATTAATAACATTTGTAAACTATTTATAAAGCATCATTTCACCTTGGCTAAGGATTTCTTGAATCAATACTAATCAGGAACAACGACACATTCTCCCTAATTATTTTAGGGTGATAAATCCTATCTTGATTACTCAACTATCTCTATATAGTTCATACTACATCCAATGACTACCGATTAAATGACCTATAATTAAATAGATCATAAGTAGTATCAAAACATAGCAATCTCCATACAAGATAACTTTGATAACCTTAAGTCAAAAGATCATTTATACAATCATCAAAATGAGAATTCCATAGATATACAAGTAATGTTCTAAATAGGTTTCTCATATCGGGACTGTTCAGTGAACTTGTTCTCTAGCAAGCACCCATACGTTTGTTTAAGTATCTCTATATTTTAGACTATGAGATCGACTACTTCCTTCATAAGGAAAAATAAAACGTGTGTTAATCTTTTTACGTTATGTTAACGTCTAATTTTAATATAACAATAACTAGAAACATTTAGGAATAGTACATAAATACAATATGAATCTTATAATTATAATCTCATTATAATTTCATTTGCAATGTACAATTATTCCATGGACTTTATCATATACATTTAAACATGTACAAGATAAAGAATGTCTTTAAATAATTTTTCATTAAACTACAACCAAAACGATTGGCTGTAGAGCTTAAAACAACAATCTTCCACTTGCATTAAGCCAATCGTTTAAGTATCTTATACCATATCACTATGTGACGATTATTCTACTATTGGAGCAGTGGTTTAATATGATAATTCTACAAGATATTCTATAGTAAGCACTTGATTAAATTTTACAACTCCCATCTTAATTATCATCATAATTAAGAAAATTTGCCTAAGCATATTCTTGGATCTCTGATGAGACATTAGCGTCTTATGCATGCTTAATGGCTCTAATGTTCTACATTACATTACTATCTTGAATAATGCAAAGAAACTCTATCAAGTTCACTAAAGAACTTGTTGATCCAATTAATCATTTCCATTAAACGAAAAATGTATTATGGCTTAATTAGCAACCAATTGCTACATTGGAACTTTTTCAATCCTAAATAATAATGTTTTAAGTAAATAAACCTTAACTAGGATTTACTTCTAAAGTTATATCCTTATCATCTTGAACTCAAATATCAACTCACACATAAAGTATTGAATATCTTTAATACTTCACAAGTAAATGATATCTTAAAAACTAAACATCTTTAATACATTATCTATGCACTTGGACTTAGAATAAGTTAACAACATCCAATCAATCTTTATAGATCGAATTCTCATAATTAAGCTGTTACCTTTTCATATCCAACAAGAGTTGTTCTTGAAAATTATATGTTCGATAATTGAAAGTTAGAACTTTTGTTCTCTCCACCTAGTCCCACTGAATAGGACATCTATACTCCCACTTACCCTCTAGTAGAATTGATAAATTCATAATCATCTCCAAAACAAACTCTTTGAATTCATCATGAAAATGAATCTTTTAATGTCTCGTAGCCTTTCAACTATACATCAAATGTATCATTAAAGGCATTAGTTCCAATTAGATGTAATGTTATGAGATTTGAACCTTTCAAATTCCTTCTTACTCTCACTGCTTATCTTGAGAACCATTCCCTTATAAGTATATGTTGAAACAAACAATTTGTACAACATGTTTTTAAGAATATATCTAACTTTTGGATATCTCATAACTTTTTATTACTCAATTTAGTTCTAAACTAAATGCATAATACATGCTTTAGCTACGCATCACATTTTAAATCACTAGCTTTAACTATTTCAAAAACTTAGCGTTTCATATCTAATATGAAATCTTGCTAATTGATTCAATTGGAACTATAGAAGGTAAGTCATTATACTAGGCATTGTTATAAAGGAAATATTATTGCATCATGCAATATCTCATATTGTATTTTGCTCCTTGCATAAATTCATACTTTTGTGAATTTAGTTATTAAGGTACTTACTAAAAAATCTCATTCCATTTAGATAACCAAAAAATTTAAAACTCACCAAATCGATCTCATCGAAATGCTTCAATATTCTCAATGCTTAATTTCTACTTAGATTTAAACAACTTGAATTTTCAAAATTTTAAATCATTGTTTCATTTAATATGTATGAATATATCATATAAAGTCACTAGAAATCTAATGAAATATAAGTATTATCCTTTTTATGAATTATTATTCTATCCAATTCATCACTTGTATAAGATTTAACAAATCAATACCATCATCATCCTTTCACCAGAGGTCGATTT
Organism: Erythroxylum pelleterianum; assembly: GCA_027563865.1. Classification (NCBI taxonomy): domain Eukaryota; kingdom Viridiplantae; phylum Streptophyta; class Magnoliopsida; order Malpighiales; family Erythroxylaceae; genus Erythroxylum; species Erythroxylum pelleterianum. The sequence continues at coordinate 11,961,190 of JAOQMR010000001.1, forward strand.
GGCTATTGTTCAACTTGACAAGTTTTATATGATTCATAATCAAAAGGATACACGTATCCTTATATATAACATTATGATTCTCGTTTTGTTGATTTAACAAACATGATCCAACTTTTTATTCTTGCCATTTATGTTAAGCATAAGTCTCCTTTGATCCAATACATATACAAACTATTTGCATAAACTTGGATCAACTACTTTGACTCAACAATCTATTTCTAACCACATATTGAACATTACAATAATGTTGAATCTAAATTCAGTATCAAATACTCATAAGCATGAATTAGAAATATATATGATATTTATCATATCACATAGGCAAGAAAATTCATGCAATCGTTTTCTTTTAATGAAACCTGTTATCATACTATTGCTAAGCTTTTAATTGTAGTCCATAATTATGCTTTTAATAGGCTAAAGTAAGTGGAATAATTTCATCAAGGTATTATACCTTTTAGCTATACTCCATGCAACCATTTGCATCTTGCTATCATAGTGTTGACATATATCTTACATGTTGTCATCAAAGTTTATGAGACATTATCCAACTCAAAATGTTAATACATTTTGTCATCTATATGATTTTGACATATCTCAAAAGCTTTAACGCCAAATCCTCAACTAGGATTATAAAAAATGTGCATAATGAGTATGCAATTTTCTTTTCTAACTTTTTAAGAACGCTTCTCAAACATATCCTATATCCAAGAATTGGGTTCACTAACTTAGCATCAAATATACTAAATAAGGTAAGTTTCACTTATAACAAAATAAATGTAAGAAATCAAGTAATCAATTATATGCCATGACTACCAAATAAGATTAGGCTTTAATCATGCATTTGGTTGCTCCAACTATTTTATTCGAAATAATATCCCTCACTACTATTTGGAAAGATTACTCTAATCTGACTAGTGGGCTAGGATCCCATTCAAATTAATTGACCTTGAGTTTGCTCAACAAACCAACTAGACTTAAATTAGGTAGATAACAACTTTATCAATTACATCTCATGTGATTCCTAGATCCGTTAGGTGACAACTCTTGCCAAAATATATCTTATATATTGTTCCTAACTTTGCCTCTAAATTCATGTGATCATGAGTTTGCTCATCCAAATCACGCAAATTTAGATAAGTAGAACCCACTATCATAAGATTAAACATGTTCGAGTTAAAGCGGCCTTGAATTTGCTCAACAAGCCTTCAATAAACAAAACTCTGGTTTATTCTTATAACAATGGAAGGGAACAATCACGTTCTTTACATGTACTTAAAATTTTAATAAGCAATTTAACTTCATTTGTTTCATCAAACACAAATTGCATGTAAAATATCACACATATAAAACATACAATTTATCATGCATCTAATATATATATCAACCATATAAATAAAGTATGCAACTTATTCACTCATAATCAAATTATATGCATAAAATATCAAGCTTCGTTTGATTCTAGTTATTGGATCTTCATAATCTAAAATAACATTTCCAACTCCTTGCAAAACTTAAATTAGATTAAAACCATTGATTCCTAAATAAATTAAATTCCTATTCCTATTCCAAGTAGAAATTTAATTTGATTTGAAAACAATTTTCAAATCCAATTGAAAACTATTTCTAATTATCTTGACTCCTTTGTTAAAATTTAATTGAAAACAATTTTCAATAAATTGTACTTCTTATTTATTATAATTTAGAAAAACTTCTTTTTCAAAATTATATAAGTAACACATTCGAATCCAATTAGAAAACTATTTCTAATCTAATTAGAAATTGTTTTTCTTTAATTAGAAAACTATTTTCTAATATTAAAAGGAAACTACTTTCAAAATTAAATAAAACACTTTTAAATTTAATTAAGAAAGTTATTATATATTATTTATTTAGAGATTTACTTCTTGACTAATTAGGAAACCTTTCTTTAAGAAGTTGGAAAACTATTTTTAAAATATTAAAGAAAACACTTTTTTTAATAAATGAAAACACTTTTTAAATTTTAATCAAGATAAATACTGCATCTAAAAATCAGGAAACTTATTATTCATAAATAAAGAAACAATTTATAAATAAATTAAATAATAATTCTCTAAACAAATAAAATTATAAATTTAATTTATCTCAATCTAGTTGAAATAAATAAATTTAATTATGAAACAATTTTCTTAATAACTTAAGAAAACATTTTTCTTAATTTCAAGAAGTCTAATTAATTAATTGCAATCTAATGAAAATAATTAATTCTAATTTTAGAAACAATTTTTCTAATTAATTGATTTCAATCTAATTGTAACTAATTAATTCTAATTTTAGAAACTACATTTCTAAAATTAATTAGGAATCAATATAATTATTAATCTTAATCAAATTAAGAAAAATAATTATCTTAATTTTGAAATTGAATTTTTTAATAAAAAAACTTCTTTAAAAAAATGTTTAGTTATAGGTTATTTTAGAACCAAATTACACCTAATTTAAAAACCAAACAAATCCAAAACCAGGTTTAGGAAACCTTATTGCAATATTTTTATGAATTTAGGGAATGTTGTGGCCACCAAGAGAGTTTGATGTTGGCCATATGCCTGGAGACACAACATATTCAACCCTTCTAAGAGATATTCAATGCCTTGTTTCAAAGTAATCACAGCCACCCAATTGCTAAGTTGTGATTTACAGCAAATACCTTCAAGCTTGTCTCCGCTAAGAAAGCGTATCTACTACATAACGTTTTCTAGGTTAATTATGTTCTGCTATTTTTGTGTGCTAGGTTTTCTTCTTCGTCTCGCACGAACGAAATAGCCATTAACGAGACCCAAAAAAATGTTTATGGGTTTTTAGGACTCTAATATGAATTTTTTCAGTTTTTTGGGTTTATAATATAAACTCTTCATATATTTCAATTCCAAAATTATGAGATCAATCGTAAGCAAATCATTTAATCAAATTATAGAAATAAAGTCTTCGCTGATACCACTGTTGGGAAACAGGATTAAGATCCGATCCCAACCGCAGCAGAATAATCATGAAACTTTTCATGACTTTTGATTACCCGAAATAAAGATCTATTTAATTCTATAAAATGATTAACACAAATCATAATAAAGTGAAAATTTAATTTGTACCTTATTCCGAAGCTTGATCTTTATCTTGCTGTATCCCTCGAACTATTTTCGAAACTGATCCGTCTCAACCACTGTAGCCGCACAAATGACCAGCCTCTAAATCCACAGAACAGGTTAAGAGAACTATGTAACTCTTACAAAGAGGGTTAAGCAAGAAGTGCTAGCTCCATGGAGCTTAAGCCTATTTATAATAAGCTTTGGACGTTTTAGTAATTTAATTGAAATTAAATTCTAATTTCAATTAAACTTTAATAAGAATTATAATTAATTCTAATTAAATACCAATTATGTCCATATAAGATTTAATATCTCATATTGATCCTTATTTATTAAATATCTCATATTTAATCATAAAGTTTCTCGAACTTGACAATCAAGTCCAACTTGATTAAATTAACTTTGCTCTCTTCAACCCATTCTATATGTGAGACCCATTAGGTTCCCAAATACGTTGGTAATGATTATAAAATATAATTTTAATTCATAATTAAAATTAGATAAACTAAAACTCCTTTTAATTTATCTTTAATTCTGCAATTAAACAATTTATAATCATAGATCAAGATTGACGTCTAGCAATGTATCAAGACCATCCAAATATTTAGGAATGTCAAAGTGGTTTTCACTAACCTTTTCGTGCAAAATTTTTTTCGTATAATTCAATTATGTCATCATACAATGCTCCGATTAGACATAGAGCATAAAATTAATGTCTACTCTATTTTGAGTCGAATCATATTAGTTCTCTGTCATTAGCTATCGATTCAATTAATGACATTTGTAAACTATTTACAAAGCATCATTTCACCTTGGCCAAGGATTTCTTGAATCAATACTAATTGAGAACAACACAACATTCTCTCTAATTACTTTAGGGTGATAAATCTTATCTTGATCACTTAACTATCTCCATATAGTTCATGCTACATCCAATAACTACCGATTAAACGACCTATGATTAAATAGACCATAAGTAGTATGAAAACATAGCAATCATCATACAAGATAACTTTGATGACCTCAAGTTTAAAGGATCACTTATACAATCATCACAACGAGAATTCCATATACATACAAGTCATGTTCCAAATGGATTTCTCATATCGGGTCTATTCAGTGAACTTGTTCTCTAGTAAGCACCCATATATTTGTTTAAGTATCTCCATACTTTAGCTTATGAGATCAACTACTTCGTTCATAAGGAAAAACAAAACCTGGGCTAATCTTTTTACGTTCTATTAATGTCTAATTTTAATAGAACAATGACTAGGAACATTTAGGAATAATACATAAATACAATATGAATCTCATAATTATAATCTCATTATAATTTAATTTTAATGTATAATTATTCCATGGACTTTATCATATATATCTAAACATGTACAAGATAAAGAATGCCTTTAAATAATTTGTCACTAAACTACAACTAAAGCGATTAGTTGTAGGGCATAAAACAACACGAGTTTCCTTGCCAGTTGTCGTTGTTTTCTCCACCACTCATTGTCGCCACTTCCTCCACTATCGTTTCCTCCTCTACCGCTTCTACGCCAGTTTGCTCTCTAGTCCACCGCTCAGTACTCTCCACTGTGATTGGCTACTGCTCTCCATATATTGTTGCTGCTCTCCATGCACCATCTGTGCTTCCAGTCAGCCAGTCCCTAGTGCAGAAATAGGTTTGGAGTGTAGTACTCTATAATCAAAATTTCAGAAGCCAGATCTGCATTTGATTGACCCACACCCAAACCTAACCCGTGACCTGACCTAACTTGTATTACTTATTAACTTGGTTACAATTTGTCTAATTTTTTTGTATGTTCTAAGTTGTTTGTTTTTGCTCAGGATTGCAATTTGTATTATGTTTTCGTTGTGTCGTGTTTATTGTTAATGGTGTGTAAAACATGCATTTGGCAATTTTAGCTTGGAAGTTGGAATTTGTTGTTGGTGTATAGTTCAATAACATTTAGGCACTGTGAATTCATGAAGAAATGAGATCAAAATACTACTATGCATGGATTATAGAAGAACATTTAGGTGTCGTGACTTGTGAATTATTCAACAACATGTTATATTAGTTGTTATTTTAATAATCATAAAAAAAGACATCAAAATTAACTTATCTAATTGTTAATTTGTTAATTAATTTATATAAAACATATAATTTACTAGTTAATATTCGTATATAAAAGGTACTTAATATTTGATTAATCATTTAAATATAAGATTTAATATATTTAATTAAGTTAAAAAAACAAATGTTTGCATTTTATATTGTTCATTATTGTCATTAGGAACTAATATTGCAAATATTAATCATATCTTATGGATAGAAAATATGCATTCATCACTTTATCTTATGGATAGTTAAATGCCTAGTAGAAAATAATATATGAATTTATGAAAGAATATTCATTACTCATCATAATGTGAAATTGAAAGTGTTTAAATCATTTCTCTGATATGAGTTATCATAAAGAAAGGTGATTTTTGCAATGTGTGTTATCATAAAGAAAGATGTAAGATAGAGTTTATTTGGAATCTAGATATGCTTATAATTGAATATTGAATTTGTAAGTTATGTAATGATATTATATACAAAAATTGTATTTTTGAATATGAACTTATTAATTTAATTTTGACACATATCTCTGTTTATTTTTTTAGATAAATGGAGAGGAGATCAAGTACTCTTAATAATTCTCGTTTTAGGAAGACTTGATGATCCAGCTTATGCTCATACTAGATTGTTTCATGAAATGAAGAACCATATCATTTGTGTATATTGCAACAAGCATTTGAAGAAGGGAACCACCAGATTAAAGAAGCATTTATCTGGGATCAAAAGTGAAGTAGAGTCTTGTAAAAAAGTGAGTTATGACATAAAATGACAAATGATAACTTTACTTGAAGAGTATCAGCATCAAAAGGATATAAGACAAAGTTTAAACTATAAAATTAGTTATGGAAGTTCTTTTTCTAGTAGTTAGGATGATAATGGGGATATTAAAGGTGATGGTATTCCTACTCAATAAGAAGGGAATGTTGCACCTGATGTGAGGAAAAGTAGAAGATATGTGTCTATTTTTTTTTACCACAAACAATTCTTAGAGCTCAGCCTTCAATCCGTAGTATCTTATAATCTAAAGAAGCGACTCAGAATGTAGATATGACAATGACTAGATGATGGTATGATTTAGGTGTATATTCACTGCCACCCAATCTTGTTATTACCAATCTATGGTGGACATTATTGCTTCCTACAGTTCAAGATATAAGGCTCCTTCAATTAATGACTATAGAGGTGAAATTCTGAGCAACTTTTTTTATGAAACAAAGAGTTATTTGGATGAAAGAAAAATGAACTACGAAACTTATGGATGTTCAACTATGTGTGATGGTTGGACAAATAGAAGATATGAACTCATTATCAATCTTTTAGTTAATTATACTAAGGGAAAAATGTTTTTAAGTCTATTAATTCATATGGCCTTATTAGAAATGTTGATACTTTATTTCAAATATTTGATGAAGTTATAAATAAAGATGAGCTAGAAAACATTGTTCAATTTATTATTGACAATGATTTTGTTTAGAAAGCAAAGATTGTAAAGTAAGTATAATTCTTTTTTTATTGGACTCCTTGTGTTATACATTTGTGTAGAAAGCAAAGAAAATGACTCAGTTTATCTATTATCGCGCATGGGTTCTAAATTTGATGAGGAAAGATTTCACCAATGGTAGAAATTTGTGTCATCCTATTGTAATAAGGTTTACGACTAATTTCTTATTACTTCAGTGTTTTGTTCTGATGAAGGAGTTAATGATAATGTTTACGAGTGATAAGTGGATCATACCACTGTATGTTAGGTCCAATGTTGGAGTTAAAATTTCTAAAATTATACTTAAAGATCATAAATTTTGGTCCCAATGTCAATTTATAATTCTAGTTTGTGAGCCTTTAGTAAGAAGATTTCGTCTGGTTATCTTTCTCATCTCATATTGATGATTGTAAGATAAGGTGTGCACAAAGAATCTTAGTATCTATTTTATACCAAATTTTACAAAGAAAGTTGAAGTTAATAGGAGAATACTATTAACTATTACAACAATGTTGCCTATAAGATGATGCAAGATCTCCAAAACTCACAAATAAAAGTTTATAAGGATGCTTTTAGTGATTTTAGAGTGCTTATTGCTATTTATCAAAAAGACAAGATTAATCGAAGTGTATATATATAAATAACAAGTAATAATAAAATATTATTTTTACTTTTGTTATTTGTTGGAAATTAATCATCATTTTATTTTGTCTATAATATTGCTTTTGTTATCTTACAGTTGCTTGGTGGGACCAATTCGAGAATAGTGTTTCAGAATTACAAATATTTGCAATTCAAAATCTGAGTCAATGTGTGAGTGCAAAAGTGAGTGAAAGAAATTAGAGTACATTTAAATGCATCTGTTCCAAAGAAAGGAATAGATTAGAATACAAAAAACTGAATGACTTAGTCTTTATTTAATACAACTTAAAGTTTCAGGAAGGTATGTTATTATCATTGTTTAGTTGAATATAATATTTTGTAGTTTCTTAATAATTTAATTTTATTTGTTTACTAGAACTTTTAATAGAATAAGTAGTTATATAGATCCAATTTGTATTGAACATATCGACAAATTGGGTTTCTAAAGAACCATATTTGATATATATGAGTAACTTAGAAGATAATATTGGATATGAAAGTATTGACATGTTATTTGGTGCAATGAATTTGAATGATAGTCATAATGAGACTTCTCTCAATAATAAAGATTTTGTAACAAATGAGAATTAAAGTCAATGCGATCTGAGTAGATATTCGATTGAATGAGAGGTTTTCCTTTCTTATCTTCTTTTAATTTACTTATATTTGATATATATGTTAAATTCTATATATGCAATACAAATATAACTGTAAATGTTTTTATTTCAAGTTTTACTTCTAGTTGGTTGTTTTTTTTTGGCGCGAACTCTTGTAGTAAATTATAATACTTAGAGAGTTATGAATCTTATTATTCTTTTTATCTGATATTTTGATGTAATATTTTTATTATATGATAAAATTGTAACATTTTAAATACATTATATTTATCTTAATTTTATAGTTGTATATCTTTTTTATATTAATTGTGGTAATTATTTATGTGTCAAATATGTGAAAAGTAATATTAATATAAATAAATAGATTATTGTTATTTAGAATTTTTATGATTATAATTTTTAGAGATGATATAAAATTATAAATATTAAGAGATTATTTTACAATTTTAAAAAGGTTAAAAACTATTTATAAATTTAAAAAATTATTCGATATTTATCAATACCAATACGTATCAAAATTAAATCTAATATTGGTAGCAATATGATATTGATGACATTAGCAATATGATATTGATGACATTACGCTAAGTTATAAAAGCTTGCATGACATGCCTGTAATAAAATGCCGCATGTACCTGTGGAGTCTTTGGAAAGTGGCAATCGACTCAAATGTCCGTTCTATCATAAGCAGGGGCGTTCTCGCCTGTATTTCGATTTTCATTTCGTACACATGAGCTTTGGCATCAAGTCCGTTGAACTGTTTCCCTTGTCTGAATGATTTATATTTAAGGAGGGGCCTTTGAATGTGATTTGATATGGGGCTAGTGATTCTCAATCATTTGGTTGTGTGGGACCCATAAATGCCGACCATGAAATTATTGGGTGGAAAAGAATTAGAGTTCTTGGTTATATATATCGGAACTAGGGAGTTAGGGACCTACCAGTACTATCAGCCTTAAAATTTTGTACCAACTGTTTTATTCTGTGAGGTGCCTACAAATCAGCGAAGGAATTAATTACTGAATTCGCCGTTGGATATCTTAGTCTAAGACCAAAACAAAATTAGTGTATATTGAAGATATCTTTTAAACAATTTCTATATTAGTTAAGAATAACATGATGTATTATTAGATCCTTTCAGATTTTGTACCTTTAAAAAATTTATTGATTTATTTTTTATCGACCACCCAGAAGAACATAGGGTTCAAATTGCGTCTCCTGCCATTGAACCTAATCAAGGTTGTATAAATTCCATGGTTGAATTATTTGTGTTCCTTGGATTTTTTTAGAAGATAAATGAAAAATAATTGAAAATTTGTCTCCCGAAAGAGTTACAAGACATATAAGCAGACATATAAGCCCGCACGGGTTGCCTGAGCGGTAAACTACCAGGATAAGTTGGTCCAAAGTCCTAGGTTCGACTCTCGGCAACGGGAGGAGAGAACCGCTCTGGTAGGTAACTGCTCAGGATCAGACCGTGATTCAATCCTTCAGCGATAGTCGGGCCTGCGATTGGGGGCCCTTAGAATTGGGGCTCAACCTTTAGATCCAAGAAGGACCCAATACCTTGCATTTAATGATCTTTCATTTTGACTATTTTGTATCGAATGCATTAAACTCAGTTGACTCGGTTAGCTCTTCTTCCAAATATTTCTCAAGGCAAACATGCATTACCAAGGCTTCAGACAGTTACAACCAGCTTTCTCTAACTCCTTCGATCGGAAGGGGCTTTGCATTTATGCAATGGTCGTAAGAGTTGATGCTCTTATTCAAGGTAAGTTGGACTTTTTTTTTTTTTAGGGAAAGTAATTCTTACCTCAAGAGTTTCCTTTAGTTTTGTCCTTGACAATTTATGCTACTAATAGTTTGAGGGCAAATTACATAAAAGAGCTCATGTGATATACTTGATTATTCATCTTAGCCCTTGTGTTTTTAATTTGTTCACCTTAGCCCTTGTGTTTTTTATTCTCATTCAAGATACCCAATTGAGTATTTTCGGACAAATTTACCCTTGGAATCAAGAGATTAAAAAAATATATTTCAATAATCTAAGGACAAATTTGTCCGAAAATACCCAATTGGGATATCTTGAATGAGAATAAAAAACACAGGAGTTAAGGTGAACGAATTAAAAACACAGGGGCTAAGATGAATAATCAAGTATATCACAGGGGTTGTTTTTATGCGATTTGCCAATAGTTTGAACAAGGAAAATAAAAGGTACCTTATATGACTATAATGGGCCATATGGAAAAATTTTCAAATATACACAAAAGTCTAGATGAAAATGACATTAAAACCTTGAGGTGATATTTTGTCTATGAACCATGTAATGTCAATCACTCATATGATTTACATATATCTCAATCACTCGGTGCCTGAAAATTGATATTTCCTGCCTGCTTGAGTTGCAAACTTTGATACCCTCTAGAATCCAAATGCTCAAGTTGTCAACAAAGGTCAAATTCCATTGCATTAGTGGAGTTTGAATCATAAGTTACTTTAAGTCTATATCTATTATTGTTATCCTTGGCTATAAATTTTGGAGTGTTTCCATTATAATGACATATAGAAGAATGGAGCAATCGTCCATATTTATATAAACGAGGCCGTCCCATTAAAGCAAAGAAAAAGATAGCTAGAGTTGTCTTTTGGTCTAAATGATAGCACCATAAAGTTGAATTGGTGGCTTTGTTTTATATTTTCAATTGACATCTTGATCTTTGGAATTAAAAGACGAGATTTATGTTGGAAGCATGTGTACACCTTTAAAACATTTTTGGGTGAATAATCACACTAATTATACCACTACAATCTAATTAGAGATCATAACCAAATGTTTCTAACTTGCATGATGAGAAAAGAAAGTATACTTCCAAATGAAGTCATTCATAAACCCTAAGCATGACTAATATTAAGCATGTCCAATATATTAGTGAATATATAAAATCAATTAAATTGGTCTCACACAACAGCTTAAGCTATTGTGATAAAATAGTCATTTAACATGGTATCAGAGCCTTTGTGACCAAGTGGTCATTAGTTCAAATCTTACCACCCACCTATTGTTCAGCACAAGGTAGAGTTGACTTGTGCAAGTTTCAAGCCCAAAGGGCTTTCACTTAAGGGGGTGTATTAGTGAATATATAATTAGCCTCACACAACAGCTTAAGCTATTGTGATAAAACGGTCATTTAACACAACATTAGCAACATAGTTAAGGTATTCAATGTTTAATTAGTAGCTTCTGAGTTTAATTTCATATTTTTATTATGTTAAAAAATTGTTAATTCTTTTTTAAAAATTGCCCATCTTTTTAATAATTGACTGTGAAACAAAATCCCATAAAAGTATTCATTTTAATTCAAGAGCTTGAATTAAATGCATACAAGATCCCATTGAAAATTTGCATTTATCATATCTTCAAAGGGAATGTTGAGATGGATAAATCGAAAACAAAGACATTCAAGAAGAAAAAAAGGACAAATTGACGTGGAAAAAGTTATCTTTCCGCCATGTACAAATAGCTAATTGTATACATCAATCTAGCTATATAATATGATCAAAGAAGACCTAATTAGTCTTTAGAAACTTGTTAGGGCCATTATTTTCCCTTACCTAACACCAATTTAACTATGCTCCTAAAGTAGTCGACTGTTATTTCATTCCTTCATTGACTGTTGAATCATAGAAAGCTCTTCCTCACATAAATCATCTATGTCATGACCATTTTAACCAAGGTTTTGAAACCTGGACCGGACGTCGAACCGAAAGTTTTATTGGTCACCGATTAGACTAATTCGACCACTGGTCAAATTGGTGTGACATCGTAATTACGTAATAATTATATGTAATTATATATAATATTAGTAATATAAAAAATAGAAAATATGCCAAATAATATAAAAATATTGAAAATAAAAAATAAAAATTTATTGAACCAGTAGTCGAACCGGTTCGATCGGTCAATTGACTAGTTCTCACCGGTTCAATTGGAGACCGATTTTTAAGGATCACTCGGACCGAATAGCCAACCGGTCACCGATCTAACTGGTCGAACTGGCCGGTCCAGTCCGGATTTCAAAACAATGACTTCAACCCAATTTTCTTTGAGCCAAAGTTTACTTGAACCTTTCCGTATATAAAGAGGTTCTATATGTACTGTAGCACCAAACTAATGAATCATCATAGTTCGAAAGTCATGTAGAGTGTTGCGTGGTCAAAATATCACCTGTTTTTTATTCCTTTTTTATATATATTATTCTATCTAGCATATATTAAAGTTTTATAAGATCAAATTATTATTTTGCATTGTTTAACGTTTCATTACCATATATGCAACAAGAATAGAATAAAAGAAAATCTATAATTGATTGTACTTTAATTAATATTAATTAAATTAAATTAATATTCATTTCAAAAAAAATTCAAATTCAATTTTAAATTATACTCAATTTGAAATTATAAATAAATCGAAATTCATTCTATTCTAATAAGTTAACATTAACATCCTAGTGAGATTTATACTATAATTGTTTACTATAATTGTTAGACTATATAAGAATTCTAGTTATTTATAAAGTTGAACATTTGATATATATATAATATGTTATCTTTAAGAGAGTGATCGATCAATATAGTCTTTTTATTCTATTCTTGTTGCATATATGGTAATGAAACGTTAAACAATGCAAAATAATAATTTGATCTTATAAAATTATTATTATTATATATATATATATAATATAATATAATATAAACTTAGTTTACACAAGTATAGTTGATTGTAAACTTTAATCGATATAATTTAGGGTTAATTACCCAAAAAATCGCAAACTTTCATCAAATTTTCAATTATAACTCAAACTTTAAAAAGTAGCAATAAAATGTTCAAACTTTCAAAATTTTCAATTTTAGCTCGAACTTCAAAAAAGTGACAACAAATTGCTCAAACTTTCATTTTTTTAATTCTAGCCGACGTTAGTGTTTTCGTTAAGTTTGCTAACATGACTTGTCACTTATTTTAAAAATCTTAACCATTAATATATATCAACTAAAATTAACACAACAAATGAAGATTAATGAAACGATGTTGTTTAATCACATAATTAAAACAATATCGTTGTTTAAAAATGACTTAAATCAGATTAAATAGCCCTGATGACTTTACGCTTTGATTTCAGTTTTTTCTTTGTTTTCAATTTATTCTCTAGACACCCTCACCCTTTGATTTTCAGATTATTTAGTCCTGATATCTTCACACTAAAGGCATTAAGATAACGAACTATAAACAAAGAGTTTACTGGTGTAATATGCTGTAATGTTGGAGTAGTTTGGGGTGTCAGAAGAACAAACAGAAAAACAAAGGACTGGGGGTATCGAGAGAACAACGAATAACGTCGGGCTAGAATTGAAAAAATTGAAAGTTTGCGCATTTTATTGCCACTTTTTAAAGTTTAGCCTAGAATTGAAAAAATTGAAAATTTGGGCATTTTATTGTTACTTTTTAAAGTTCGGGCTATAATTGAAAATTTGACGAAAGTTTGGGCTTTCTTTTTATAATTAACCCTATAATTTAATATAACTTGTCTCTTACCAAATTCAACTTAAACATAATTCTAATAAGTCATATAATTCTTCAAGAGTCTTGGGTATAGATTTGATAACTTAAAAATGTTGACAAATTTAGAACTATGCTTAAGTTGAATTTGGTAAGTTTAGGATTCTAAGTTTAGACTCTTAAAGAATTAATTAGTTAAGTTTAAACACAATCGTATTGCAGGTGTATCTCAAATATTTCTTTTTAGAATATAAATATGGATTCTAACACACTCATGTCTCAAACTGTGTAATTCATTATATCTACTATATATGGACACAGTTTCTCACTTATCTATATCTTAAACTCTGTTTTTTCATTAAAGTCTTTGCCACATTAATACATCTATTTTCTATCCTATGTTTTCAACTCTATATTCCATAGAAGAACACACATTCCAAGATATAGACAAATATTCTATGATTACACTTATCTATATAAGCCATATACAATAATTTTCAACTTGATAAATATACCATGTTCAACTGACACACTCCAAAAGTGCCTATAAGATTTAAGCTATTTATATAAGCCATACAAAATAATCTTCACTTTGGTGAATATACTCTATATAGATTATGTTATATCTATGTTTAACATGTTGGGACATTAATTAAGTTTAAGTAATGTTTAAATTTTTCCATGGTAGCTAAATATGTCAATATGTAAGCTATATTTTTCAAATTGTGAATCTTTTCTAATAAGATCTTTCTATACACACTCAATTCCTTGATCTTGTAAAACCTTATATCCTTTACTATAACACCCATTTATCTATCTTTATCTTAACATACATAAACCTAATTACTTAGAGGCTTAAAGGTATGTCTAGCTTTAGCCATGACTACACCGTCTTGATACTTTTCCCTGAATATTATTTTATCTTCCATACCAAAATTTTCAGCCCTTTTAGCATTTGCTTCGAGTTATTCTACTTCCATTTATACCATATTTGAACCAGTTTCACTTTTTGCTAACTTTGACTTGTTCTCTCCATATATTTGCCTTAGCATATGTCCCTTCCAAATATTGCATCTTTGAAGGTTATTCTATACTTTTTACCAAGGGTATAAAACTTGGAGAAGTCTAAATTCTTGTTTTTGGAACCCTTTAATAAGCTCTCCTTATGAAGTTTCATTAACTCTCAAATACTAAAATAACTTAAGAAATATGTATCGTAATGTAGTACTATATTCCTTTGACTCTACTGCTATTGTTTCATCACTTATAATTGTGCTCCTTGTTAGTCACTAGATATTTCCTACCAATATTGATCCTTTGATTACAGTCATCACACCCTTTATTACCTTAATGTTGTGTTTATTGATTTTATATCTAAAACTATTTGCATGTAAGATGCCACAAGAGATTGATTCTTCATTAAATCTAGTACATATCAGACGCTACTCAATGTCCTAATAATGTTATCAAACATCTTGATTATGATCTATCCTTTCAACTTTATTATTCTTCAACTGGCTAGTGCCAAAGTTATTTTACATGTATAATATAAACCAATCTTTGTTTAATATCATATGGCATGAGCTTCTTGTATTCAAAATCCATTAATCCTAAAGTAGAATTACTAAAACATAGAGTATGTCTTCATCACTACAATCTAAGTTCACGCTCTACACTATATTAGTAATCCTTAATGAATCATCATTTTACTTTTGCCTGTATTCTCATCAGCGTTTAGACAATCCCTCAAAATATATCTAGATTACTTGTACTTATAACACTAGATCATCATTTTATCCTTGAGTTTAGATATAGAATTTCATTTGGATTAGTCATCTTTCCTTTGCTTTCTCCTATGATCTTAGTTTTCTCTCACATACAATCCTTCACCTTGAGAGCTTTTACTAGTAATTACTCTTTGTTGGTTGTGAGACAATAATAAAATGATGATGTGCCCTACAATAATTTTCTCCTTACCCAAATGATCGTGGTCACCAAATTTTTTAATAAGGAAGAGATAAAGAATAAAGAAAAATCACCATCTTATTTGTAGTAGTCACATCTAGTCTTAATAGGTCTCTAACTATTTAGTTGAATACATTGATATAAGATTCTAAATATGTTCCATCCTATATGGTTTCTACTTAAGATATAACTTGTTTATGAGAAACATTTATCATCTCTCTAGCTTCTTCTATATTTGCATAAGGAATGTACTCTTTATGATGTGGTATATAACCTCATTTACTAGATATAGCTTAATGGTTTCATCTTGTCATACTTATAACTCCTCTTAATTGAGCTAATCCATGTATTTGTCTTATTTTTTATAGTCCCTTAAACATGCTTTATTACACCAACAAATCTTTACTCTCTATTGCCATAGTCTGAAGTTCTTAGTTCTATTGAACTTAATTATCTACTTAAATGTTACAACCAAGGACATTGTTGTCTCAAACTATGCTCTAATACCACTTATTAGAAAATAATTTGCAATAAGAATAGAACAAAAACAAAGAAACCTAAGAGCATAAGAAAATTATAATGACTAAGATTAAATAAATATAGTTAATTGTAAATTCTAATTGGTACAGTCATATGTAACTTACCACTTACCAAAGTCAACCTAACTTATTTATGATTATGATAAGTTATAAAATCCTTCCAAATTTTGAAATTCACCAAAAACCTATTTGTAGATAAGGCTATCTGTAAAAAACATGGATCAAGAAATCGTCTTCTAACTTGTGTATCTCATTAATTTTTTAGAGCATGAACATGGGTATTGATATGATCATCATGTAACTCACTATATTAAGATGGACATACTCTGACACAATCATATCTCAAACTGTGTCATTCTTATAAAAAATTTTGCGATATTAACTTGCTTGTGTTCTAGCTTATATCTTCACCTATGTATTTCGGAGAAGAATATGTCCTAACACGTAATTACATTCACCCAAATGCTTATAAGAAATGGACATGTTCTTCTAGAAGCACTTAAGATTGTATTCATTTAAATGAGTCATGCATAACAATCTCCACTTTAGCAAAGATCCTATGTTTAGTTGACACACTTCAAAAAACACCTCTAGAATTGCACATCTATGTACATAACCACACAACATCATCAATACATATGATACTGATTTTGGGTGGTAAAGAGAATATTGTGCTTAATTAAAATGCTTTATTTAAGATAACTTAAAATTTTTTAATTTCTCTAGCCTCTCTCTCTCTCTCTCTCTCTCTCTCTCTATATATATATATATATATATGTGTGTGTGTGTGTGTGTGTGTGTGTGTGTGTGTGTGT
>JAOQMR010000001.1:11981683-11998838 GCA_027563865.1 Erythroxylum pelleterianum
AGAGGAGAGACGACACACCGTAGTCGCCAGAGAAGATCTGCTGGAAGGGTTGCCGGAGACGCAGCAGGTGGTCACCGAATGGACGACAACGGAGGAGGACGCCGGAGGAGAGGAGAAGACGCGCTCGCGAGGCTTGGAAAAAGGAGGGAGGAGGTCGGTTTTAATTAATTTTTACCGACCCTCTTTTTAAATCATACCGACCGAAACTTTCGGTCTGCAAAAAATTCCCTCCAGACCACTTCACCGACCGAATATAAATTCGGTCTCTATTTCCATACCGCTTCAATTCGGTCGGTATAATTCCGTCCCTATTACACGTTTTTCTTGTAGTGATGTGTACAGTTGAAAAGAGTAAAATTTTTTTGTACTTTTAAATTATTGTTTTTAAATTATTGTTATAATGATTTTTCTTTATATCATATTTAGTATTTGATGATCATTGGTAGCTCTATATTTCTACTAAATATATATTATTCTTTTATTTTTCAAGCGAGACGAAGTTTAGATAAAGGTAGTTATAAATTATCGTGTATTCATATTATTAAATATAACTAAAAAAAGGAGCATTTATTATTAGCAGATTTAAGTATGCATATGAAAATAATTATTTTTATTTAATTTTTATGTAAATTAATTATTATCAAAACAATTTGTATTTGTAACAAAAATAAAATTATTTTAAACTCAACTATATTCAATTATTTCAATCTTCTCTACCAAATATAAGTATTCGACTTAGAGATATACTTTTATATCCATTATAAAATCATAATATTATTAAAACATTTTTATGGAATATAATAAAATTAAATATTTATTTGTACAGTATATTATACTTTTTAATTTGATGTTCATTCTTTATAAAAACTAATAGTGAAATATTATAAATAAAGATAAATATTTTAGATAAAAATATTATATACTTGTATTAAGTATACATCATATAACTAGCTATATCCATTTTAATAAAATGTAGAATATTTTAATTATAAATTTTAAAGGTAGAAAGGAGTTGTAATCTTTCATTAGCTAGTAATAACTTTTATTTTAAAGTACATAATAAAAATAAATATTATTATATTTTTTGAGGAATCAAATGACTGTATTGATACTGAAGGGAAAGAAGTGTTCACACCAAAGCTAGCGAACTCTTAAGAACTAAAGTCTTAGAGTTCTGTTGTTTTTTTACAAAAAAAAGGGGAAGAAAAATCGAAAAATTACAAAACTAGTGGTGGGAAATAAAACTTTGACATATTCTCAAAAAGGATTGAGATGCACCCTATGGGTGTATGTTTTTAGAGAAATACTCTCAAGCTCAAACTGAGCTGCAAAATTAGCTAGCCAATCTGTACACCTATTGCCTTCCTTATAGATGTGACATGGTCGAACGATCCTGTTCCGAGTAAAGCACTACAAGAAAAATAGAGTTTAGCGACGGAAATTACCGACGGACTTTGTACATATTCCGTCGGTAAGCTTAATTAGCAACGGAATTTAACGACGGATAACGGCATCGGAGAAACGGCTGTCGGTAAATTTACCGACGAAAATTTGTTTCCGTTGGTAAATTTACCGACGGTTATTCTGTTCGGTCGGTAAATTTTTTTGCCAGAAAATTACCAACGGAAACAAATTTCGTCGGTAATTACCAACTTTTGCATGATCCATATATAGTCAATTTGACCCATCCGGGAGGAGTATTTGTAGCAAATAAGCTTCATTTTTTCTGTCAACTAAATTAACATAATATCAAATAATTTAATTAATAGAATTACTTGAATTATATGAAATGCTTTTAAGCTACACTCCAAATGGGTGGTTTTGGTTGAAGAGAATAGGAGAAGCTCAATAATAGCTAGAGTTATTGCATGTACATCATGCCAAATTGTGATAAATTAGAATTCCTCATGTAAATAACAAGCATAGAAAGCCATCTTATGTTTAATTATTCGTGTTATTATTCAAATATGTTATAATCAATTGAAGTAATGAGCTGGGAGCATATTCAGACTTGGGTCTAGTGCAAGATCCCATTTTCAAAATCTTAATCATTAAAGAATAAAACAAGAAAATGACGAATGAAAAAGTCTTGTTTATGAGTAATTCTTTACTCCCATCTACTATTCGGTCAGGGGACACAAAAGCTCATCGAAAACATGAACATACAGAAAGACAATGTACTCAACACTTTATTTAATATGTACGTGGGTAGAGACAAGTGAGTGTGTGGTGAAAGATTGCCACTAACTCGTATCTCATAAAATATGTATGTTTCTTTAATACATTTCATTTCAGTATTGACGAACTTGAGATATACTTTTACTTACGTTGGACAGAATTTCTCCAGGTGCTACACTACAAATTTGTACTAAAGGCCAGTACGTATGTGCTCTTAAGTCCGCTTTTCTGTGTAAATACCATTATTTCACGGCTGCCACCAGGACCAGGTGGGGCAAAACACTATTCTCACATTTTGTTGACTTGGTGCACAGAATAATTAGAACCGTGAAGTCAAGCAACTAAAGCCTGTATTGTCCTTGGACCCCTGAGGTAGCAGAATACTAATGGGGTCAAATTCTGTTAAAGGTCCATGCATGCATATGTACATAAATTATGTCTCTAGCTAACTACTAGACATTGAAGTCAACTAATGGGAATGCTTCTTTATCAAGTTGTGCTTTGTATCGCATGATTTTTCATTGATTTTATAGTCATGGTCTGTAATCATAACATCATCATTTTGCGCTCACTTAATAGTAATGATGCAATCTAAAACTGTACTCACAATGAGAAGAGGAAGGCATCCTAGCTATCTACGATAATATCCTATAAATTTCAGCTTCTCCCTAGAAACATAGAGAAATGGCTTGTTATTATAGTGATTATTGGTAAGTTAAAAGCAACATAGGAAGAAAACAGCTTTTAGCCATACATGTTCCAAGTTAATCAACACATCAATCATACCACTGTAAAATGTAAAAAGCTGTGTAGGGTCTTTTTAACCATCGTGGAAGGAATATACATAACATCCTAAATGTCTCTCTATCTCTTTCCATCTGTACACTTTGTTACATACTTATATGCAAATGATCCTCCTTTTCTCCATGGGTACCCCTTATCTTTAGCTCTTACTTTATAGCAGCAGGGAAAGGTGGAGATGATTAAAAAAGGGGGTCTATTTTTTTTAGCAGGAAATTTTAAAAACACTTTGTTAAAAGCAAATAGACAATAAAGAAATAAGACACTTTCCTGTGGCTTGAGGAAGAGAACAAAAGAAAAGACAGAAAGTGCAACGTCATAGTTCAGCCGTAGGCTTTCCTTTTGGTTTTGTGGCATTTTGTTTTGGACTCCTTTAGGATCACACACAGGATACCTTCTCATCCACATCTCTCTCTCTCTCTCTCTCTCTCACAGAGTTTTATGACCTGGGTTTTCTTTATTTTCTGTCTTTTGGACTTACTATGTGGTTGTAGTTAGATTTTCTTGGTATCAGTGGAGAACTAAGGTTTATAGAGCTGATATGGGGAGGAAAATAATCGTCTAAGGATTTGGGCACCACTCTCTTTTCCACCCCTTTCTCTCTTCTTGTTTCTTCTGAGCTATCCAAAAAACCAAAAATTGTCTCTTTGCTTGAAACCAAAACAAAGAAGAAACCATCAAGGTGAATGATGATGCGCAGGCTCAAATACTACTAATTTAGACATTTAATGGATCAGTTTCAACTTCTTTACTTTGGTTTCTTTTTATACATTTCTACTTTCAATAGTTTTTAGCTTTTTCCTAGGTTATGTTTGTTTGTGTATAGATCTTTTCTAGCACTTACAAAAATCTAAACATATATGGCTCAAGAAGCAAATTTAGGATCTCTATAACTTTGTTTGTTAGAGAAGATGATTAAAGGTTTGATCTTTCATCAGCAACATCAAGAAGAAAACATGTCCAATTTGACATCAGCTTCTGGTGAAGCAAGCGTTTCTTCAGGTAACAGAAACGAAACTGGCACCAATTATCCTGAACAATACCAACTTGCTCCTCCAACAGAATCTCTAGCACAACCTGCGAAGAAAAAGAGAAACCTACCAGGAAACCCAGGTTCACATATCTGCCTAATTTGCACCACTGTTTTTCTTTTTTATTTGCTTATATCGTATATACACAACCTGCGAAGAAAAAGAGAAACCTACCAGGAAACCCAGGTTCACATGTCTGCCTAATTTGCGCCGCTGTTTATTTATTTATTTATTTGCTTATGTTGTATATTATGTTTACTGCTTAAGTTGTCTTCTTGTCTTTTCTGGTTCGGTTTCTTGACTCAGACCCAGAAGCAGAAGTGATAGCATTATCACCAAAGACTCTGCTGGCAACAAATAGATTTGTGTGTGAGATCTGTAACAAGGGGTTTCAGAGAGATCAGAATCTTCAGCTCCATAGAAGAGGGCATAATCTACCTTGGAAACTAAAGCAAAGAACAAGCAAAGAAGTGAGAAAGAAGGTGTATGTTTGCCCAGAGCCAAGTTGTGTGCACCATGACCCTTCAAGAGCTCTAGGTGATCTAACAGGAATCAAGAAGCACTTTTGCAGAAAGCATGGTGAGAAGAAGTGGAAATGCGACAAATGCTCAAAACGGTACGCAGTTCAATCAGATTGGAAAGCTCACTCAAAGACTTGTGGCACTAGAGAGTACAGATGTGACTGTGGAACTCTTTTCTCAAGGTAACTAACCAGCATATCATTTTAGGAAATCTATACAACAACTTGAGGCCCATTTTTGGGACAACAGTCACTGATTTTCATTTATTATGGATGTGAATAAGCAGGCAGAGAGAATTTGCATTAAATGGGTTCTCTTAAAGAAGTTCCAGTTATAGATAGGCGTTGAATCATTCTTTATAACATACTTGCAAGGAAACTTTTTAGTGTATGAATTAAAGTGAATTGTTAAATAGATTAATATTACGTGAAGCAGACTAGTGCTTAGCTGAGGATAGTAGAGGAAAGAGAGGAAGAGGGCTAAGTATGGAAAAAGTTAATTGCAGTGACTTAGATGGACTATCTGTCTATAGTTGAAGAGCGATAGAAAAAGACAATGCAAATCAGAAAGTAAGACTGCAAAAAGAGAGAGAGAGTCAAAAACTTGCGTGGCATTATTGTCGTATGGCACTGGATGACGATTGCTTTTGTTTTCTTCTGATTAAGTTTTTGTTTTCATCGTGGGGGTTTTTTCAGGAGGGATAGTTTCATCACTCACAGGGCCTTCTGTGATGCATTAGCAGAAGAGGGTGCAAGAGGTATCACAAGAGCTGCAAATCCACTTATCCCATCTCAACCTGATAGTATAACACACCATAACATCAATCTCCAAATACCGAAGTTTAATACTAGTCAAGACTTGCAAGCATTTTCACTCAAAAAAGAGCAACAAGGTTTTAGCCTAAGGCCAGAGTTGCCAGCTTGGTTAGGTTGCCCTCCAGGTCTAGTGTCTGGTCCTGGCCCACCACAACAGACAGCCATTGATCTCTCCTCATCCTCCTCATCATCAATCCTCTCATCAAGGTTAAGTCAAGAGTACACACAAACCCACCAAGATTTGAGCCCAAACCCTAACCCTACTCTTGGACCCACACTACAACATTACCACTCTGCACCTGCCCCGCACATGTCAGCCACTGCATTACTGCAGAAGGCAGCTCAGATGGGTGCATCCATGAGTAGCAAAACTACTGGCTTGATTAGACCCCAACCCCAACAACAGCAAAAACAAGCTCACGTGTCTGCAGATTCTGCTAGAAACAATGCAAATACAACTGGCTTTGGTCTGAATTTGTCCTCTTGTGAAAACTTAGGAAGTGGCGGTGGGTCATTTGTGCATGGCTTAGTTCCTTTCGGAAATAAAGCTGGTGCTGTGGTTCAATCTGTTGTTACTGATACTGGTGGTGGACATTCTAGTACTCTTCTCCATGATATGATGAACTCTTTCTCTTCTGTTTCTGGCTTTGAAGGCGCTTACTTTGAAGATGCATTTGTTAGTGGGGTTTTGAATGCAAAGAATAAAGATGGAAGCTTCATTAACGACTCTATCTCAAAGGCGACAACAACCTTGCATGGTGACGTTGCCGGCGGTGGTGGTAATGAAGGCTTGACTAGAGATTTTTTGGGTCTAAGGCCTCTCTCTCATAGTGATATACTCAACATGGCTGGTCTTGGAAATTGCGTGAACCCTTCTCACGAGCAACATCTTCAGTCTCAAAAACCATGGCAAGGTTAGGTTCAACATGGGAATATTTTTTTATTCTGCCATATAGCTCTACCTGTGGCAAGTTTCTTTTAGTCTTTTGAAAAAAAAAAACCTCTCCTTTTGTTTCTGAGCTTCCCCAAGGGAAGGACACCTCAAAATTCTGATACTCCTATGCCCTGTGTACCAACTCCATAATTTTTACCTGTCTTCTTCCTTTGTTCTAATAATGTCCATAACTTTCATATGTGGTCTTACAAGAGAGGTATTATACAGCGACATTTTTCTTGTAGATAATTAGGAAGGAATGAGCGTAAATCTCTAGTGGTTCTAAGTTATATGGTATTACCTTAGAGGTAAAATTTTAACCCATAAGTTCGTCGTCTTAACTCTTAACGAGAGAGAGCCTTGTAGTAAACGGTAAAAGTACCTTTTTTGTGATCAGAAAGTTACCGTAAATTACGGAAACAAGTCAAAATCTTGTGGCCAGTTTATTTTTTTTTCGTAAATTTCAGTTATTTATTTATGTAAGATTTATATAACTCCTAAATAAATAAATGACTAAGATTTATGAAACAAAATAGGACAAAATAAAATAAACAAAAAATCCGTTTCATGAAAACATACCTTGACCAAGGTCATCATCTTAATCAATATTTGCTTTTGGATGAAAGAAAAACATTATTAGCAACCATTTAATATTTGTTCTTGAGTCTTGATTATCTTAGTCTTCATTTCGTATATACCCATTTAGGAGCCACGCGAGTGATACCACGCAGACCCTTTTGTTCTCCCTTTCACAAGCTTTGTTGCCGTTTTAGTCTGACTTGACACTATCAATGATCATTGACTCTCAGACAATTCAATCTCTTTATAATTTCTATTGATCCATACATGAGACAAGCTTTCGGTCTGTCACATTATGCAAAAGGGAAGTTCCCAATACAAGTAAAAAACAGAAAATTGTGATGTGGTACACTAGATAGTGCCCTAAAGTGATGGTCCAATCAATGAAGGACAGTTTCCGGCTAAAACATAAAAAAGAGAGTCGATTTTTTTAATCTTGAAATGACCAACTTAGCAAACAAAAGACAAGTTAAGAAAGGGAAAGAATAAAGTGGATTATTTGGAGGCTTGGCATATACGAGTATTCATGTAATTAACATAAAAGTCCAAGACACATACGGTTGATTTGTACAAAAACATCGGATTCTTCGATAAGAAAAGATCCCTAAAATGTGTATAGATGTTCAAGTTAGCTTGATATGGATATGACGTTTATTTGCAGACCAAAAAAGAGATGCTCTTTGAGACCTTATGTGGGTGCAAGTGGGATTCAATCCCGAGGAACATCAGCCTGTGTCCATCGCCTTCTGATTAGAAAAACATCAAAACAAATGAAGGACCCTTAATTTTGTAGCATTTTTTATCCGGTGAGGCCAATTCCTAGAATTCTTAAAATCCATTTTATTCAACATACATGGAGAGTGTTTTGCACTATCAAAATGAAAGTTCTCCGCAATTTTTAGCGCTATGTTGAAAAGGCCTTAACTTCTTTTCATTCAGTGCTGCCCACTTGTGGATGCTTGTTTTGGTGTGCACGTTTGTGTAAGAGAAAGATTAGTGTCATCAAGTAAGGTATGATTAGGCTATCATCAACAAAAGTATACTGAGGAAGATCATTTTATATCAGAAAACCCAGAGATTCTTATCAATAAGATATTTGATACAGTTTGGTCAATTTAAATAGATGTATGGGCTTCGCCAACTTTGGAGGACTACTTGGCACCTGTCACTATGGTTTAGTTGGGAGGGAAAAAAAAAAGTAAGAAAGGTGTAAGTTGGCAATAAAATGGGAATCCTCTAAGCTCACGCTTCTCTTCCATTTCTTTCAACGTACAGCAGGTTTGTATATATCAATACAAAGTGCATGTGACTACTTACACAGACAGGTCCACATAGAGATTGTTTTATATCATGCTTTTGCTGCTATAAAATGTAAATATAATGACCCAAAAGATAGTTTACAGTTGTTGAGAAATTTCTTTCGGCTTTCTGCATGCATATTGCATAATTTGGTTTCAATATTTAACTATATGTCTAATGACGAGCTATGTTTAGGTCTGAATACTTTCATTCACTTTGTTTTTTGGTACAATGCATATGCACGCCCTCGTGATCTTTATGTTTGTATATCAATGACTCCTCCAACACACTTACTCTTACTTGGTTACTCTTGTTGGTTTTGTAAAAAATCACATATATCTGTGTTTGTGTAATGGAAAATTTTTCAGTGCATGGTTGGGAAGGTGCTTAAATTGTATGAGCAGCCAACTCATCAAGTATAGATGTAAAAGGGCAGCGGTGGTGGGCTAAAAGGCACAGTCCCCAACTAACCTAACATATATAGTATCTTCGAGTGTGGTGTGAGTGCTTTGCTTTCATGCCTACTATGGCAGATTTGATTAAGAAAAAGAACATGTGTTGGTGTTGGGTACACTCTCTTAAAAAGTGGATGATCATCAAAGATAAGGGGGTGTCAGCAAGGAGGAAAGAGGTTTAAATGAGCTTGTTCACTTCACCTTACTTATACGGTGACTTCAAAAACCTAGTTGACTTGTCTTTGCAAAAGATGCTGCCTCTTCCTATGTGCTAACTAATAATACCTCCTTTTCTCTTTGACTTACCCCACTCTTGCTCTTGCTCTCCCCACCACCCACCACCTCACAGACAGCCACACCCACGTAAAGTTCCTTTCTCATTTTCTTTCGTTTACTTTATGATGTAATTTCTTTTGTTTTCTTTATGGTGTAATTTAAGGTGAGATCAGGAAATTAAAACAAGAAGCCAAAACATGGATCCAAGTTCTAATGTTTGTTGATCAAGGTACTAGACACAAATCCTATTGGTTTAGTACACAACTAGGGCATGCGTTTCAGAAAGTAATTCTATTAAAAAACATTTGTTAGTCTTATCCTGATTCCTGATCTAATTTCATTGAAGAAACAAGAATTAATGTTAAAGAGTAACTAAGTTCTTCTATCAAAAGATTGAGTTGTTAATTAAAATTGTTTAAAAATTAGACATTGAAATAAAAATATAAAAGATAATTTATAATTTAGTATCCCTAATTATCACAATAATGTATTCATGAAATGTTATGCTTGAGAAATACACCACCATGATACCTATATAAAGTTTAATATAAATAAGAAAATATTAAATCCGGACCACTCATAAAAATATGCTAAACTATCCTAGAACAATCAATATTAAAATTTATGCTAATCTTGTCCATAGCATAAATTAAGTAATGATAGGCTTTACTTTTGTCATCTCCTTTCTCTTTTCTTTCGACATTTTTTACAATTTATTCAAAACTTTTACACTATTTAATTGTCGACGCTTCAGCAGAGTGGTCACATGGTATTTTCTTAAAGATTGTCCAAGTGATCCGATTTGTGGGTTCATATCTCGTATTCATTTTTCAGATAATATTAAGAACTTTAATTCGACCATAATTTCTTCTTTGGATTCTTCTTGTAACGTTCTTTTTCAATGTCTCTAACATGGTATCCTTAATTTTTCTTTCATGCTCTTCATTATCATTCGAATAAAAATTTCCAAATAGAAGATCATAAAACATTATGGATAGTGTAGGGATTCTTATTTTGTCGGAGGTAGTTCTGATGCTTCATTTTAATTGTTAGTTAATTTAATTATGTTTATTAAACAATTTCAAAATTAAATTTCCCACAGCTCGATCACAAAAATAAAATGCATCCTAATAGAACATCTAAGCTTCTTCTTATCCATCTCTATTGAAAGTCTGAGCACTTAATTGTCAAGTTCGGATTATAATTATGGAATTGTGCAAAATTTTAGATTTTTTTTATAATTAACCTTGTTAAGAATGGTGAATTAGAGAATTTTATTTAGTTAATATTCTATACATATTGAACATATATTAATTAAAATTTTTGAAAAGACTTATCTTGGGACATATGTTTAATTAATTTTTCCGGATAATATGAAAATTAAAAGATCTGTCTTCTAAAATTTAGAAGTGTAATATATGGATGTTGGGTATATTTCCATTCTGATTCTGAGTAGAGATTAATAGGAAGAAGAACTTTGTGTTTAAGGAAATATGGAATGTTAAATGGAAGAGTCATAAATATGAGTTTTTGAGAAATTAAATAATTGCATTAATATAAGGTAATTAGGTACCATGGAAGGCAGGTAACAAAAGACTAGAAATATATATAGAAGATGACCTAGCACCACCTCTAAAAGGTGACATATTTGGAGGACCACTTTCACTGATTAAGCTGGCTTATGAAATATACGGGGGAATACTCTGTCCTCTTCTTTTTGGATTTGATGACACAAGTTTTAGCTCTTAATTCATTAAATAAGTGTTTAGCATCTTTGGCGACATCGTTTGTAACAAAATTTAAATTTCCTAAAAACTTTTGGAATTTTTTTAAATATCTAATCTCATTTAATATTTTTATAAAAAATAAAATAATTATATTAAAATCCATCGGCCATCAAAATGTTACAACTTTAAGATTTATAAACTGAAGCATAGAACAACTTTAAGATTTACTATTTATGAACTACATCTTAAGATTATAACTTGAGGTTACATCTGTATCCTCTGACGTGTAGGTCAGAGGATACGCCATCTGTGTTTCATTTGAGGATAATGGGAGAGTCTATCTCTATAAACGCTTAAATGTGCCCTAATATCTTTGAGAAGATTGTTGCTGAAAGTTCCTAGCTTTCGAGGATTTGATTGTTTTGCTCCTCCCAGATCTTCAATACCAAATACTAGAATGCAATTTGAAATGCTATTTTGTTTTCTCTTGTTCCATAGTTTCGGTTGATGCTCCATGCAATTTTGTCCCTCCATTTTTCTGTGTATCTCATGTTCTATATCTTTACAAGATAAAATGCCATTATTTTTTCACATATGGGCAGTTGAAAAATACATGATTTATTTTATCCATGTTTTTCTAGCAAAGGAAGCATCTATTCAGAATTGCTAGAAATTTTGGAAGTTTGTCTACTGTAGGAAGTCTCTTTCATTGCTATCCACAATGTGTGTTCTACACGTGGAAGTATATAATTTTTCCAGACACACCATCCTATCTCTAGTTCTCCGTGCCTGAAATATTTTTGGATAAAATTATTGTTAATTTCCCAGATATAGTGCCACTCCACATCATTGTATCTTTTTTAGTAGGATTTGGAGCATAATTCTTTATTAATTATGAAATTCCTAAATTTGGAAGCAACCTTTCCATTGTGTCTTTATTGGAAAGCATCTAGAAAATTGTGGTCTCTTGCTTATAAATGTTCTTAAGGGCCTCTAATTCAAGAAGATTATTAAGTTCCCCGTAGGGAGTCCACCTATCCCTCCAGAAAAAATTCTTCAAACTATCTCCTATTTTATAAATAGTGCCCTTTTTGATCTTCCCTTTGAGCCTGTGGATGTTGAAAATTATTGCTGATGCACTTTTTGATAGTGGAAGCTCCAAAAGTATTTCCTTTTTACACTCAAGCTTAAAGGTAAATTCTATTATTTAGCGATTAAGTCGGCTATGCTTTACAAGGTGGAGTGTTAGCCCATTAAACAAATGCATAGTCATAGACTAATGGTGGCAGAGATTTGGAATAGATAAGGTTAGGAATGTAATGATAAGAGACAAATTAAAGGTGACCAATATTAATGGTAAATTAAGAGGCAAGGCCTAGGAAACTTAAACATACTAAAAGGAGATACCCTAACACTCCAGTGAGAAGATACAAGAAGATTGTACTTAGAGATTGTAGGAGGAAAAAAGGAAGGTTGAAAAAGAACTGAGGGAAAGTGATTAAGAATGATATGACTTTATTGGAACTTACAGGAGGACATGACCCGCAATAGAAGATTGTGGCGTGGTGGGATATGAATAAAGGGTATAGAGTAGAGAAGTCCTTCTCATTCTCATAAGTCTTTTCAAAAGTTTTCTTTAAACTTTATGTCTTGTATTTAGCCTAAATATCTAATATGTGGTATGTTCTTTTAAGTTAGTTAGAATAAATACTTCCCCATTTGGCCTATATATTTTCTTGTAATGGCTTGTTGGATTTGTTTATTAACCTGTCTTCTTTCCTATTTGTGTATTTATTTACTTGTTTTATCTTTTATTTTGATTCTTTACCATATTGTATGTTTGTTGTAGTATTTATTTTATTTTTTTACGTTTATTTTTTTATTTATACAAATTTATTTATTAAATACTTCCCTACTTAGCCTTAATATTTTATTGTAATTACTTGTTGAATTTATTTATTAACCAGTCTTCTTTTCTATTTGTGTATTTATTTTCCCGTTTTTGTATTTATTTGCTTGTTCATCTTTTATTTTGAGTCTTTACCTTGTTATATATTTTTTGAATTACTTATTTTTATATTTTATTTATACAAATTTATTTATTTGTATTTTATTCTTATTATTATCAGTTAGATTTATTTTAATTTAATTTTAATTTTTTAAAATGTATATGCTTATTTTTTTCTTCGTCATGGAGGTTTATCAGAAACAACCTCTTTATAGGACCTTCCCAGACCTTGTGGTTTAACAACACTTTTATTGGTTCGTTGGTTGTTTGTCGTTATTCTTGTTGTCTATGCATCCACCTAACCCATAGGGAATTCCCATCTTTTAATAATCTCCATGTCTTTTTTGTCAACATTATCCTGTTGATCACCTTTAGAGGTATAAATCTTAATCTTCCTTAGCTTTTAAGGAAACATACTTCTTTCCAATTAATTATAGCCTTATTTCCCCCTTTAACTCAATATACTAGATAAATCTTCTGAAAATTTTCTCAATCTGTTTAATGATAGTGTTTAAAAGAAAATATGAGCCCAATAAACACTTAGAGAATTAAATACTAGTAAGTCAAGTTGGGCTCTTCCTATCAGTGACAAGAATTTAGAAGTCTAACTGAGTATTTTGTCCCTATTTTTATCTCAAATTAGTTTGTATTCTAAAATCGATGGTTTCTTAAAATAGATATGAATAACTAGGTATATTAGTGATAGATGCTAAACTTTGAAGCTTGTTATTATGAATAGCCATAAAGCCTGAGAGCATTCACTAGAGGAAAGATAAAGATCACTTTTATCATAGTTGATCTTTTTGACATTTCGTTAAACATTTTTAGGGCTATTATAAGAGTTGAGATAGAATTTGCTTCAGCCCTTTAGAATAGAAATAAGTCATCCATAAAAGTTAAGCTTAAGACCCTCTCCTTCTTGCATTTAGTGTGGAATTTGCAAGACTTAGTTTTTTTCCCCACAATTCTCATAAGTAATCTATTAAGTATTTCCATGCTTATAGCAAATAGGTAAGTAGAGATTGACTCTCCTTACCTAAGACCCTTATAACTTTTGACCATTATTGAGGGTTCGCCATTAACCAAAATATTGAAAGAGAAATTATTAACACATCGTTCAAATCCATTGTACATATAGTTTTGGGCTCTTAATCAATAAGTAATCAAGTCCCAATCCATTGTATCATAGGCGTTTTGGGAATCCAACTTAAAAGAGAAGTTTTTGTGAATTTTTCCTAGTGTAATGCTCCAAAAGTTCCAAACAAAATGGATGTTATCATTGACTTGTCTCCTTAGGATGAAAGCTCTCTACTGATAACCAATATGATTGGGCATGATTTGTTTTATTCTTTCGGCTAATATCTTTGAGATGATCTTGTAGATAGAATTTTAGCATGATGAAGGTATATAGTGCAGCATTGAACTCTATTCTTTTCCCTTAGGAATTAGAGTGATAAATATTCTATTGAGCTCCTTCAATAGTAGTTTCCTCCCTATGAAAAATTCCTCAATAGCCTCCATAGTAGTCTCACCAATTTAATTCCATGTCTTTTGAAAAAAAATTCCTTCCCTCAGAATTAGGCACTTTTTAATGATTTAAGATCATTAGACAATGTACAATTTTTGTTCTGATTACTAGTTTTGTAAAAAGGTTCATTTCCTTACTAAAAAGTTGATCCTAGATTATTTCCTTAAGTAGATGCATTGAATATGTGGCATTATATGGTGTTCCTAGGGTGCTGAAAAAATTCAACTGCCTCTTTTTGGAGCCTTTCTTATTTATTGATAATTGAATTTCCTTTTTTTAAGACTTGTGATTCTATTAGAGGTATTCATTGAGGATACTTTCCTATGAAAGAAGCACGAGTTCTTGTCTCCCTCTGATAAACATAAGACCCTAGATCTCTACTTCATGATAGAATTTTCAAAATCCAGTGCTTGGGTATAGTTAATAAGGGCTTGTTTTCTGATATCCTGCAACCTCTCATTAGTAGGATTTTGATACAACTTTGATTATGCTTAAATTATTCTTTGTTTGGAGCAACTTAGATGTTGGTGGATATTTCCAATTCTCTTAGGGTCTTCAATTCCTCCTTAATATTTTATAGCTTTCTAATGTATTATAATACTTTGGTGCCAGAATAATTTCCCTTAAACAATGCAAGGCAAATGATCATAAGTTAGAGAATTAAGAAAAAATAAAATATAGTCTAGGAATTTCTAAAACCATTTCAAATTGGCTAAACTTTTTTCAAGCTTCTTTCTTAAAAACTAGTAACCTTTATGTTCGTTGCTCCATGTGTGTTACTTTATAAAGAATATCAAAATTTTGTATGTCTCTTATGAAAACTTTTAGATCCTCAGTAAAATTTGTAGTGCAACTATTTCCCTCAGCTTAGTTTGGATCCATCATTAAGTTAAAATCCTTAATAGCTTTCTAGGGGTCATATATTGGAGTTGCTAATTCCCTAAGTTTATTCCATAAAGTGATTATCTTGAAATTATTGTTGAAATAATAAATCATAGAGAAGTTATCCATATAGTGCTCTTGCTTAAACCTTGCCTTGTGTAGATCATTTGATCATAAATTTGAGGATTTAATATCACTACTTCCTCTTCATTGTAGAGAAGTAAAATTTTACCATAATGGTGGTAGATATAATTCTTTATCATTCTCCATTTTTTAGGTAAAAGCTAGAGGAAGTTGCAATTTTTTTTCTTGATCTTTGACTCCAGATTGCAAAAAAATGATACTTAGTTTATTTTCGCATATGAAAGCTTCTAACTACTGATAACTTTGTGGGGAAATTCATATCCCTCACATTCTAGGAGATTATCTTTATGCTCTATTAGTTGAAGAGAATGACCTCTTCTTCTTATTAGACCTGCTTTTGTTATTATGAGTTTTAAAGTCCTCCTATATATTTTCATCCTCGTTTTGGGTGCTTACTTGAGAGTTTTGGTTAACAAGATATTAGCTTACTTGTTCCTCCATATTTTCCATTTAATTTTGGAAATCTTACCCATTGTCTACCTAAATACCCTTACTTTAAATCTGACTTAGTCATATGCTACATCAGTTTGTTAAAAAGTAAAGGAAGTTTGTTCCTCTAGATTGCTCTCACCAGTTAATTCCTGGAAGCCTCTATTTTGAATACTTACCGATGGGTTCTCATACCTTTTTTATTTATGCTACGGTCTTCCATACATAAGTTACTTTAGTTGTGTCTTCTTCTAGCCCTATGTTATAATTCATCCTCTTTATAGGAATTTCCTCTAGCAAATCCCTCTTGCATCCACTAGTACATAGACTCTAATATTATTGTTTCATTTTGAATTTTGTTGTTGCCTAGTCTAAATATAGAGTCCTATGTAACTTGAATGTGGGTTAATCCGTTAGTAATCTAATACTCTAATAGCACGCCATGCACACACATCCACACTGAGATAATTGTTGATTTGATTTCTTCATTGGCTATTCCAGGTCTCCAAGTTTGTAAAAGTATATGTTTATTTAGCACATGGTATAGGCTAATCTTCAAAACTTTCATAGCCATTTCCTTATTTGAGAATTTCAATAAGAATATATCATCTTCATTGTCCAAGATTTCCACAGGTCCATAGGATCTATAATTAAATGTTACCCAAGAATTTGTATAAAGAAACCTTCTAGAGTAGAGAGCTAGTGATCAACTCATTCCTTTAGAACTTCAACAGGGGGAGAGATTACCTACTATTCCACCAGACTACTTATAGGTGAGAAGAAAATTTTGGGATCATGTTTGGAGTTACTAACCACTTGAGTCCAAGACCACCTAGGTTATGAAGGGTTTGGGTCTACTGAGGATTGTTCTTGTTAGATGGTAGAAGACAGATCCTCACTGAGGGTTATTGCTGGACCCCGTTCCTGGAGCCCAGCCATCCATACTGGACCCCGTTCCCAGAGCCCAACTATCCAAACGGAGTACCGAAGACCGTTGGGCCCGAGTCCCGACGCCCGAGGCCGAACCCCTATGCGACCCGTCGGGACCGCCAAAGTATAAACTACGGAAGCATATTTAAAGTCATCACATAGTCAACTATCTAAGCATATTCATTCACAAGAGAAACTTCAATTCTTCATCATTGCAAATTCATAAATTCAAACAAACGTCATACCAATCAAAACGTACTACAACACAAGTCTTCATACAAATACAAATGATGCTATATGTTAACATGCTCAATGAACTATCCAAAATATAGTTACTAACTTAGTACAAAAGTTTCTAACTATTGAAGAGTGTTCGATGCCTTGCAAGGATTTAACTGTCGTCCTGCGCTGCACCTGAGGAGGGAAAAGATAATGGGGTGAGCTACACAGCTCAGTGGCTAATATCTTTATAGCCATCGGCAATTAGTACAAATTTAAACATATGTATAGATATATTTCTAGAAATTCTATCACTCATAGCAGAAACAAGAAATTTACAATTTCATCATATCTGTTTCAGTTCAGACATTATCTCACAACATCTAACATTCAAGATGC
>JAOQMR010000001.1:12004695-12020704 GCA_027563865.1 Erythroxylum pelleterianum
CAATTAAATTCCAATTCAATTCAAAACATACTCCAACATTTTGCAATTATATTCCAAGTCCAATTCAATTCAATTCAATTCAATTCAATTCACTTCAATTCCATTCAATTCAAATTCAATTCCAATTAAATTAAATTCCAATTCAATTCAATTCAAAACATACTCCAACATACTTCAACAATTTGCATTTTCATTCCAATGCTAATTCAATTCAATTCAATTCCACTTGAATTGAATTAGAATCTAATACAATTCAAATTCAATTCCAATTCTAATTCCATTCATTACATTCAATTCCAATTCCATTCAATCAAATTTTATTTTCATTCCAATTCAATAATTCATTTCTAATTTCAAAATGCAAAATACCAAAACCCAATTTCAATTCTAAATTTAAAATCCAATCCAATTCTAATTATAATTCTCCAATCCAATTCTAATTCTAAATTTTATTTCCAATCCACTTCCAAATTTCAATACCAAAATGCTAAAATCAAATTCCAAATTTAAAATTTAAATTTCCATTTTCGGTTGACAATTGAAAATTTGAAATCCCCAATTCC
Organism: Erythroxylum pelleterianum; assembly: GCA_027563865.1. Classification (NCBI taxonomy): domain Eukaryota; kingdom Viridiplantae; phylum Streptophyta; class Magnoliopsida; order Malpighiales; family Erythroxylaceae; genus Erythroxylum; species Erythroxylum pelleterianum. Next base: position 12,005,259 of record JAOQMR010000001.1, read on the forward strand.
CAAATCACAGTTGAGATCAACAGACAACAATACAATTATACAACAACATCAAGTCATCAAGTCCACAACAGGCAACATCACAACTTCAGTCTTCAACATTTTCATCCACCGAAGGTCCGAAACCCTTTCCAATCCACAGGACCACAGGTCCACAACAACACAAAAAATAATTCTATTTACCATAAACACACACCCAAAAAATATGCTAAACAGTCGGATCTCGGGTCTCGGAGTCGGTGGCCGGAGTGTTTGTTGCGACTTGCGACAGAGGGAGGACGGAGGAGAAGAAGACGAAGGAGGCGTGGAGGATGCGACGGAGGCGACCCGCGACACCACCGGAGGACGACAGAAGCACGGAGGAGAAGACGAAGACGCGAGGAGACCACCGGCCAAGGCGAAGACGCGAGGAGACCACCGGAGAAGACGAAGATGCGAGGGAGGCGGAGGAGGAGGACGACGACGCAGGACGGCAGGAGGCGAGGAGCGGCGGCGATCTGAGAGAAGACGAAGAGAGTGAGGCAGTGAGAGTGAGAGACAGAAGTCGGGGGGTGATTTTTAGGGTTTTGTTTTTTGTTTTTGCAAATCAGTCCTTCGTTATTTTTTTTTGCGGAATGGTCCCTAATTTCGCCGGTATTAGCGGTACCGGCCGTACCGGCCGGTACAGACCGGAATTTCGACACGGTACATATGAACCAGTACCGGTTTCGGATTCCGACCGGTACGGTACGTACCGGCCGGTACCGGCCGGTACGAAACGGAATTCATATCATTGCTGGTGGCACTATTGTGCCATTTAACAAATGATGTTGTGTAGGTTATTTAACCTATATGGCATTTTGCCTCATGCGATGTTGTTTATCATATCCTACACGATGCTGTATAAAGTAAAGAGAAGAATGAAAATGCATGAAGAAGCAGAAGAGAAAGGTATAGCTAGGGTTATTAATTGATTTTCTTTATCAAGTAAATTTATTCGGATATGTCCATTACATTGGTCGATTCGTATAGGTGTTTCATGTACTAGTTTTCCATAATAAATAATATTTTTTCTATTTATGAGATTTTTAATAAGAGAGTTATTGATATCTTGTCCTGTTTTTAAATTTAATTGGGTTTACGATAATAGCCAAATCTATTTAATTCTTTTGTTTCAATTGGTTTCGAGTCCCAATTATATGTTGTTTGTTGATTTCTTTTCCGTTTTTCTCCACTTTGACCACTTTTGCCGATTCCAACAATTTTGCCCTGTTGGTTATTTCCAAAAGTTACTGATCCTCCTTGCTTAGTTTGGAGGTCTAAGAACATAGACCTTCTTCCCGTCATGTGTCGCAAGCATCCACTATCTAAGTACCATTGGTGCTGGTTGCTTTTTCCAAGAAAGGAGATATGCAATATATATTATGTCTTTCTTAGGTACCCATATTTTCTTAGGTCCTTTGGGGTTAAACTTACAATTATTCTATTCCTCGAATAATAAGAATATTGTTTCATTTTCTTTCTCTTAGGAACAAAACTCTTATTATGATGAACATTACTATTAGTAAACCCTAAACCACTCTTATCATTTGGATGTCTATATTTCCCAATCATATCAGTCATCCTTTTTGTACTTTCAGTAAATGTTGATAAATCTGAAGAAAGACTATTAATCCTTTGTTTCAGTTGATTAATTTCTTTAGATCTATCTATACTTACATTCTTTTTCATATCGTCTACTTGTTTCTTAAGGCAGACGTTTTCTTTTTATAACACTTTCGTGTTCTTCAAATTTCCTTTTCAAAATCCTATATTGTTTTAATATAGCATGTGAATCTTCTAACAATTCTAAATACGTCTCTTGAAGATCATTAAAGTTAGAAGTTACCTTATTGTCGCATTTCTTTTCTGCTACCAAGCATATATTCGCTTATTCTGGTGCTTTTGAATCGGAGTCAGATTCGGACGAATCCAAATCTTCCCAAGTTGCCATCATGCTTTTTTTTGTTTTCTTTTGAGCAACAGACATTCAGACTTGTAATGTCTTGGTTTGTTGCACTCATAGCAGACGATAGAAGTTTTCTCATTCTTGACTTTGTCTTTGCTATTTTTCTTAAAAGGAAAATCTTTATTTCCCTTTGCTTTCTTTCTCCACATCCTTCTAATCTTTCATGAAATGAAGGATAGTTTATCATCATCTTCACTTGAATCTTGATCAAATTCACTGGCATCATCATTCTTGATTTCTTCAATCTTTAATGCTTTTGAAGATGTGCTTCTTTGTTTTTCTGGTTCTTGTGATTCTTCTGACCAACCTTTAATGCGATAGATTTATCTCTTCTAGGTTTATCTTCTACATCAAGCTCTACTTCATGTATCTTCGGTGAACCAAGAAATTCATCTAACTTTAGCTGACGTAAATCCTTGACCTCTTGTATTACTATAACTTTAGGTCTCCATCTTTTTGGAAAACTTATGAGAATCTTTCTGACATGATCTTGATTATTGTAGATTCTCTTAAGAGCTTTAAGTCTGTTAACAATAGTTTGAAATCGTCCAAACATCTGATCAATTGTCTCCTCATCTTTCATTTTGAACAGCTCATACTAATAAACAAGAATACTGATCTTGGACTCTTTCACTTGATTTGTCCCTTCGTGTGCAATGGCTAATGTATCCCACATTTCCTTTGCAGATACGCATCCATAAACCTTATCATATTCACTTCTACTTAGGACACAACTTAAAAAGAACTTAGCCTTTGAGTTTAATTGAAATCGAGCTTTCTGATTAGCTGACCATTCGTCACGAGAGATGATATTGCCCTCGTCGTCTGCTGGTATATATGGATCATTATCGATAATATCCTAAAGATCAATATGTGTGGATTCTATAAAGAGCTGTATCCTGTTCTTCCAATAATGATAATCTTCGCCATTAAATGTAGGAGGTCTTGTGACTGAGGCACTTTCAGCTATACAAACATGTAATTCAGCTATGGATCTTTGTCCTCACTTTGTAACAGTGTTTCTTGGAAACCTTACTTTGTTACCAACTGAAGTAAATCACTTGTTAATATAGGAATAAAATAAAGTATATCGAATACACAAGAAGAGGGGTTGAATTGTGTAATCTTTTCGAAAATATTAATCTTTTGAGATTTCTTGATTTTTTTTACAAAATTCAAATGTTCACAAAAACACTTTACTAAAGTTGATAAGTAATGCAATCGCATGTAATATTATATACTCGTCTAACAACAAGAAAATTAAAAGATAAAGGTTAGAGAATAGACACCACGATTTTATACTGGTTCATCCCAAACCTTAGGCTACGTCCAGTCCTCAGAGTTTGTCTGAGATTTCACTAAACTCTTCAACTTTATAAGTATTCTTTCTACACTTCCAGAGCCTCTTTAGGTCTCTCTCACAAAGTATTCTTTACCTGCTATCTTAGCCTCTCCAGGCTTTAGCCTTTCTTTCTCTCTCTAGGAAAGATATTTTTTGAGCTTTACGTTACAGATGTATTTGCTCTATTTCTTTTGCACTTTGAATACAGAATTTCTCTAAGTATTGTACAATCCAAAATTTTCTCTTGTAAAAGTGTTATTTAGTCTTTGATTAGGACTAGTATTTATAGCCTAAGTCACCAACTGTCTTCTTTGAGAAACTGCTTCTTGAATCTTCTAAAAACCGTTATTAGTTGAGTCCTGTAACTAACTCCAACTAACTAGCTGACGTTCTAGAATATATTCCTTTTGTATCGTCTAGGATAATACTTCTTTTGTTATCACGTTTCGTCTTATATTGTGCTTCGTCTGGTGTTGACGTGTATTGTCTATTGCTGACGTATCATCTGGGATAACTAAGTGTTACTTTCATTTTTCTGCACACTTAACAAACTTGTTAAAACAGTTCATACATTTCTAAGATTATTATTATTTGATTGTCATCAAAATTAATAGAAGTGAAGTCTTCTTGACTTAACAGAAGCTAACATTGAACATTAGCTCACGACTCCCTACACTCCAGTACAAAATGAAGTTAACGAAAGGAGAAATAGATCTGTTATGGAGATGGCCAGATGTATGTTGCAAAAGAAGGAGTTGCCTAAAAAATTTTGGGCATAGGAAGCTAATACCACATTTTTTCTGCAAAATCAAATTCCAATGAAAGCTTTGTAAGATAAAACTCCCTTTGAGGCCTGGTCTGGGTATAAACCTTCACTAAGCTTTCTTAAGGTTTTTGGTTGTGTGTGTTTTTCTCATGTTCCACAGATTAAGCTCAACAAACTTGACAAGAAAGCAATTCCAGGCATTTGTATGGGTTATAGTTCTGTTTTAGAAGCCTACAAAGCGTACCATCCATAAATTAGAAAAATGACCATGACTAGATATGTTCACTTCAACGAGGATGAGCAATGGAATTGGAAGAATAAAAAATAAACAACTTTCTTGAAGAGAAAACAACAGACAAATGGCAGAATGAGATGGAAGATGATCCTCCAATCAGAGGTACAAGGCTACTTTTAGACATTTATCAAAGATGTAATGAGGTAATATGTGAACCTGCTGGCCATGAAGAAGCACTTAAAGACTATAAATGGAAGAAAGTAATGGAGGAAGAAATGTCAATGATTTAGAAAAATAAAACCTGGGAGTTGTTTGATTAACCTGATGATAGAAAAGTCATCAGAGTGAAGTGGGTGTTCAAAATAAAACTTAATGCGGAGGCCAAGCTCGTAGTTAAAGGGTATGCACAAATTTTTGGTTTTGTTTATTCTTACACTTTTGCTCTTGTTGCCAGATTAGATACACTCAGATTGTTGATAGCAATAGCAACACAGAAAGGCTGGAAAATGTTCCAATAGATGTCAAATAAGCCTTTTTAAATAGTATATTATAGGAAGAAATATATGTGAAGTAGTCAGAGGGATTTGTGAAGCAAGGTGAAGAAGATACAATCTACCGACTGAAAAAGGCTCTCTATGGCCTAAAACAAGCTCTAAGAGCCTGGTATAGTTGGATAGATGAATATTTGTTGAGTCTTGGCTTTGTAAATAGCTTATTGGAGTCCACTCTTTATGTGAAACATAAGGGCATTAACTTTCTCATAGTGTCCCTTTATGTTGATGATCTCTTAGTGAATGGAAATTGTTGGGACCCCGCCTTTGCGAGTCACGTGCCGACATCCTATGTGACATCTAGGCGCGCATCCCACAAGGTTGGTGTGCCCATACCAAGTCAAACTTCCAAAACGAACTTATCTCACTTTCTTCCGAACAGATTTTGGGATAGCTCATAAAGGAATTTCAATAAGACTTCTTCACAACATTTGTTCCTCATTGCCTTAAGTTTCTAACGACACCAAAAATGCTCAATTTGGTTCAGAAATAAAGAAGTATTGGCCAAAACACTTTCGGGTTAAAATTAAACCGAGACTGAACACTACACCTGAATTCAATCCAGAAATTGAAAGTCTTAAGGCCTAAATTGAAAATCGATTCCTTAAGATAAATTGTAGATCCATGTCTCTAGTTTGTTTAGAAATAAGAATCAACTCAATTGGAGCTTTATAAATCAAGATATCACCAAAAAAATAAAGTCTGTTCAGAAAAATATCCACTTATACCCTTTTATCCGATCCTCTCACTTTGATTTAATCCATATTTCTCAAATTAATATCAAAAGTTGTAAATTTTTTTTGAAAAGGTAGAGAAATGTCTTAGGAATCCAACGCTTCAAAAATCGGGTCAATCGGAGGTCAAACGAAAAAGTTATGGCCAAACAAGTGAAGAGAGGTCGGAATCGGTGAGATAATCAAAAATTGGCTGCGTCGCATGGGCGACACGGCGTGCGATCGCCCAGCGCTAGCCCTCGCGAGGGCCAACTTCAAGGGGGATTTTTCAATCCGACATCTTATCTTCCAACCTTCATAGCTTTTGACCCAGAACTTCAAATTTTACAAACTTAGTATCAATGAAAAGATACAAGAACGCTCTACAACTTCCATGAACGACTTAAAAACAATTTAGGTTTTTAAAGGGGTCAAAAATCTATGATAAAGTGACTGTCCAACAATCTCATCCTAAACATCATCAGAACTTCCAAAATTCATAACTTTCTACTCCATTGTCCAAAAAATGTCATATTTTATATCAATGGAAAGATCAAAACATAAACTACAACTTTCATAAAGACCTTAAGAACAATTTCTAATTCTATGAGGGTCAAAAATTCACCCAAAATTGGCCATTTTGACAGTACCTGCACCCAACTTCAACAATTCTCATCTTTCAATTCTCACATCCAAAAATAGCACATTATACATCGTTGGAAAGCTATGAAATTCCCCTACAACTTTCAAGAAGGATACTTGATCCAATTCAATCCATATCAGTCCAGAATTTGCCTCAAAACACAGCATACACAAACTTACCCTTATGGACATTTACCAAACAATGCAAAGTCATATTTGAAACAAGCATTGGCAAAATACAATAAAACCCAAATGTCTTTCATTAACATCAAAATATAAATTCTTACAAAGCTTTAGTGGGCATTTTTAGCCCCAATACATTAAAGTCCCAGAAATTTAAATTTCAAAGAAACTACATGAACAATGATTTTACTCAAAAAATGCAACTAAAGTTTTGTTTACAAAATATATCTTCAAAATCAAAAATCAAACGGGAGTGATGCCTTGACCCCGGTTCGGTCACTCATTTTCTTGCTATCGCTTGTGGATGGGAGGAAAGAAGGGGCTGAGCTCGACGGCTCATGGGTAACACATTTATAACCAAGAACAAGCCAAAAATCCTTGAATCATATTTTCCAAAGCAAACTTTATGTTGACCAAATCATGCCACATATGTTTTTCAAAATTTACAATTTATCAAGAAATTCACAAAACCAACATAACGAGTACATCAAAATCAAATGATTACAAATCATAATCACATAAGCACATCGGAAATGGTTCGGGTGGATCCAAACAGAACGTACTACTCATTTCCGCGTAGCGGCCGTATGTAGCCGTGAACTTAGGGGAGTCCGTGAGGAAACTCCATACCACTAGTGGGCAGGTAGGAAAAGCCTATAGACAAGTGCACTTAACTTACTTAAGGGACCACCACAAACTCATATAAGCATATATTTCACATTTTTCACACATATTGACCAAAATGACACTTTTCCGAAAGTCAATTTTATAACTATATCATTCTTTCCAAATTCACTTTCACATTCTTTTTTTTTTCAATCATCAACACAATATGTAAACATTCTCACAATTTATTCACAAGAAAAAAACACATGTCATATTCTCAAATCAATCTAAAGAGTAATAAATACCCAATTTCAAAGTTGTTGGAAAGCATTTAATTTCATTTATTGACATTAATGGCACTAGCTCATTTTCTCAATTATAAAGATGTTACCCACCTTAAATTCTCTTGCTTTAGGCTTGATCAAGATGCCTTTCTTCTAGCTCCTCTTGCCTCCCTTGTTCTTCATCTTCAAAAAATCACAAAAACCCCAAATTAAAAGAGAGTCTAAAATTGGAAAACCTAAGGAAACAAAAGCATGAAATTGATCATAGAACAACCATACCATTATTTTTCCTAAGCCATTTCCAAAAGATTTGAAACAACTCACCTTAAAACATCTCCCACGATTTTTGCTTCTTGTCTCTAATGGAAGATTAAATCTTCCTCTTTCTTTTTTCTTCTTGAAAAACTCTTAAAATCTCTATTCTAAAACAAAGAAAGATGAAACCCTAGGCTATCTTCTTCTTCTTCTTCTCTTCTTTCCCACTCAACCAAAACTCTCACCTCTCTTTTCTCAAAAATTTCGTTAACTCCTTTCAAAACAAGACAAGTAAAAGCTTTTCTTTCATTCTTTCATTAATGAAGCTAAAAATGACCAAAATATCCCTCCTTGTAAGCCTTAACTTTAACAATTTAAGTGTTCTTCCTAAACTACCCTTTATACAAACTTACTACCTTAACACTTAAATTCAATTTAACCCACTTCACAAACCTTATTCACATAACAAACTAGTTAATCCCAACATAAACAAACTACTAATATTCCAAAATTAATCTAATCATGCTTATTCCTTAAAAAAATTTTTGGGCCAACAGAAATAATACAAGGACGGTTGAGGAGTTTAAGCAAGAAATGATGTAGGTTTTAAAATGACAAATCTTGGTCTTATAACCTACTTTATTGGAATGGAAATCAAGCAAAGTAAAAATAAGGTGTTCATCTGCTAAAAGAAGTATGTCAAGAAAATATTGAATAAATTTCAAATGGATGAGTGCAATGTAATGAGCACACCAATGAATCAAAAGGATAAACTAAGCAAGGAAGATAGTGCTGCTAAAGTTGATGAAGGTTACTATATAAGTTTGATTAGATGCCTAATGTATCTCTCTGCAACAAGGCTAGACATTCTATTTGTTGTAGCAATTGCAATCTCAAACAATCCATTGTTTCATAGGAAAACTAAACATTTTAACATCAAATTCTATTTTTTGATGATGGTGCAGTAAAATGGGGAAGTAACTTTAGTTTACTACAAGTTAGAAGATAACTTTATAGACTTGATCACAAAATCACTTCCAGTTGGCAAGTTTGAGTCTTTAAGACAGAGAATTAGAGTTTGCAGTTCGTAACGTAAGGAGGAGTGTTAAATGTGTACTTGAGGACTGCATGTGACTTTTATTTTTATTGTTTCAGATGTTTGAGTAAGTATTCTAGTCAATAAGTTGTTCCTATTTTTTAAGAAAAAATATGTTTGTAATTTTATGAACCACTACTTGAGTTCCTGAATTTATTGATTTTCTATTTATTCCAAGTATAAATGTAAGGGATGAGAATTTCTTTGCTGACATACATACCTTTCTTCCCTCTAAACTTAAAAAATCTTTTTTCTTCTTTCAATTTTATCCACTACGTATTTAAGATCATACTCGGGTTAAAAACTGAACTGAATATGTAATAGTTAATTTGGCTGCCTACTTCCTGTAAAACTTGTTTTATCCCTTTGAAGATTCTCATACATTTTCAATTCGAAAAAATAATAATTTTCTCTAACACAAAAACGATTGGCCCGACGAACGACTAGCAACTTTCTATTCCTATATGATCACTTTCAGTTTCTTTGTCAAAACTTTGTTGAATGAAGTAATTCTCAGCTATAAAGCCTTCATCCTCCATTTGAAGAGTCAGTTGCTCAAGAATCTCATAAACATCGAGCAAACCCTTTTGCACATTGTTCCCAGCTGAGAACATATAAATAGAATTCTTCACCTCAATCCAACTCTGTCCCGGGTCTTTCTTTAAACCCTTCGTTTTTGCCGAGGCTCTTACTTTTGCAGAATCATCCCATCTGCCACTGGCAGAATATATATTAGAGAGCAACATGTAGCTCCCAGTTGTCTCAATATTGAGATTCAAAACATGGGAGGCAGTTTCTTCAGCAATTTCTGTATTTCTATACATCCTACAAGAGTTTAAAAGAGCACTCCAGACAAAAACATTGGGTTCCATTGGCATGTTCTTCACAAATTTGATTGCTTCTTCCAAAAGCCCTGAACGGCCCAGGAGATCAACCATGCAAGCATAATGCTCCATTTGAGTTTCAATCTTGTACTCTATAACCATCTGGTCAAAAATCTTACGGCCCTCGGTAACAAGGCCAGCGTGACTACAAGCAGAAAGAACGGCAACGAAGGTGACCCCATCAGGCCTATTTCCTGATTTAGTCATTTGATAAAAAGTTCTTAGAGCATTTACACCGAGTCCATGCATCCCATAACCCATGATCATAGAGTTCCATGAAATCAAGTCCTTGTTTTCTATTTTTTCAAATACTAAATGCCCCTCCTCGAGACATCCACATTTTGTGTACATGTTAAGCAATCCATTTCCGACAAGAATGTTTCCGCCCATTGAGGCTCTAATCACATGACCATGGATTTCCCTGCCAAGGTTTAGAATTGCTAACTCTGCACAAATTGACAAAACACTAGAAAGAGTCACCGAATTTGCCATTACATTGGCAAGCTGCATTTGTCGGAAAAGCTCTAAAGACTCCTCTCCTCGGCCATGGGCAGCAAAACCACTGATTAGAGCACTCCAACTTACAACATTAGGCCTCAACATTTGACAATCTTCTAATCTCTTCAACTGCAAAAAGGTCCCCAGAGCCTCATCACATAAACCAGCCTCTGCATATGATGTTATTAAAGAATTCCAACTCACTATATTCTTATTCCTCATTTCCATAAACAAATTTTCAGCATCATTTACAGCTCCACACTTCCCATACACAGATATTAGTGCATTCTTCACAAATAAATAATCTTCAAACCCACCCTTTATGGCATATCCGTGTATCATCTTACCATTTTCAAATGCACCCAAGTCAGTACAAACTGATAACACAACAGCAACGACTTCAGCGTTAACACCAACTTTTCTCATCCTCATCGAACGAAAAAAGTCAATAGTCTGTAAATGCTGCCCGGAACGAGCATGACTTGAAATCAGAGATGTCCACGTCACAGAATTTGGCTCCAACCCCTCCGACTCCATCTTCTTGAATATCTGTAGAGCACCCCTGGAGTCATAATTGAAGGCATAACCCGAGATCATAATATTCCACGAAATACAGCTCCTGACGAGCATCCTATCAAACAAAATTCGCGCATCACGCATCCGTCCCTGTTTTGCATACATCCCCATGAGTTCATTGGCAACGTGAATCCGATTCTCCAAACCCATTTCCAAAACTTGCCCATGAATAATTTTGCATAAACTAGAACTACCCACATGGGCACATGCCCGTATAAGCAACGGAAAAGTGAATCCATCTCCAAAGATTTCTAGCTTTCGCATTTTAACAAACAGGTTGAGGGCATTTCCGAAGTACCCATGAGACACATTAACTCTCAAAATAGAATTCCACAAGAGCAGATTCGACTTGCACTCAAAAGGGGTGGCATCAAACACTTTCCGCGCATCAAGTACACGCTCAAAACGAGCATAGACGGACACAACACGGGCAGCCAAGAAAGCAGAGAAATTGCTACCAGTGACAACGATATGGGCGTGGACTTGTCTGCAATGCTGGACACTGAAGCAATCACGAAGAAGGAGATCGAAATTATGGAGTAGCTCATTGTGGTTTATGAATTGTTGGCGGGATACGAAATGGGTTTGATAGTGACGGATGAAGGAGACCGAACAGCGAAGATTTGAAGAAAGATGACAAAGCATGAACGTCTGAAAATTTTTTATGGACCTTAAAAAAAGAAGAAAGAATATACAAAGGAATTTCTTTTGTATCTTTGCATAATTTTGAATTAATTCATCGTCTCAAACGAGTTACACGTTTGTTTTTTCATAATTGTTGGTCAAATTAACCTTACCTCAAGTTTTTTCGTCGATTAACATAATAATTACCTCGACCAAATTTAGCCTAACGGGGTTATATCAGTAAAATTTTTGTCAGTAAAACTTTTTTTCGTATATATTTTCTGAAAAGAACTTTTCTAAAAAATCTGTTTCACTATCATTTAAAAAGGAATATTGTATGGTAACATAAAAATAAAAATCACTTTTAATTTTAACTATATTTTATTTTGTAATAAAAATTATTTATCAATATAAATATTATTTAAAGTATATTAAACAATATATAAAGCACAATATATTAATTATTATATAATTTTAAACCATATAAAATATAAATCAAAATATATTTAACCAAATCTTTTATATATATTATAACATAAGTAAACTAATACATTTACCCAAAAAAACTAATATAAAAATATTAAAACATATAAAAAGTCAATTAATATTATATAAATCCCAAAATAAATATCCAAGTTGAGTATATAGTTAAATACATAATAAACGTAAAGATAAGTTTGTGAATATTGTGGGAATTATGTATAAAACATAAGGGCAAAGGGATTAAAAATAGGCTCATTAATTGATCTGAAAAATCTACCTTAAAAAGCGTTCTTCAAAGCTGAGCTTCTTAAAAAGCTATATTTTGGTTGCCAAAAAAGCTATATCTATTAAAAAAGTACTTCCTTATTTTACAGCCAAATACCCATTTTTCTTAAAAAGGCTTTTGTGATAGAGAAAAGTTCTTATTAACCTCTCAAAAGCTCATCCAAACAGATATTTAAAGTCCTACGTAGCAATGTAGCATTAAAGCAAAACAACTATAGATATTTTTTCATAAATACTAGTGAACTGATTTGGAACAATCCCAAATGTTAACTACCATGCATTCAAGTTAATTAATGCCAAAAAGTTGAACCCAAGTGAAATCAATATATTTAATTGAAAAATATTAAAGTATGTATAGATATTTTTTGTTGCAATCTTCCATAATTACCTACTTTTAATCACTATAAGCCTATTTTTATATTACTAATTGAACGATCTTATCTGAACAAAAAGGACACCAACAATGATTCCATTAATAAAAAAGCCTATATATAATCAAAATAAAATTTAAGTTTCCTAATTCAATAGTAAATTTCTCATTCCCTTTGCAATCTTGTGAGGCAACTTAAACCTTAGAACATATACCTAACAAAAAGCTAAGAATTGCATACCAAATAACGAGAAGAAAATAACCAAACAAACTAAAACAGGCATCACAACTCATTAATCCTACGCAATCTCTATCTTAGAAAGTTCAGTTCCATATCTTAAACCTCAAGTCAAACCTTGCATTAGAAACTAAAGTAATAGTTGTTGTTTTTCCACTAGGAGCATTGCCTTAATCCCATCACGTTTCACTCTAATCCCAACTTTTGGCGTCCTAAGACTTACCATCTTCACCTTAACTTTAGCCTCGTAACTTTATCTCCAATCTCACTTTGCTCTTTCTCTTCAAACCTGTAACGTACCACTTCTATAGAGCATAAGCCCCAATATACCAGAGGATATTCGAGAACATACTATATGAAAATGATATATTAGGATAATCAAACTAACTCATTAAAGGCATCAAACATATCATAAGCATTCTAAATGTTCATTTCTTCTCATTTCATTCACAAACATAAAAAGTCACATGTGTCATTACAATTCAAAATCACATTTCACAACATTTTTTTTGAGTTTAATATCAGTACTAAATATATAACAAGAAATGGGATGCTAATACACAAGACTCTAACTAGACTCCTCAGATTTAGTTAATCAGACCTTTGAGTCATTCTCATCCCCAAAATGCAAATATTGGATTTCAACTATATCACCTTAGTAGCTAGAACTCCCTTGAACCTGAAAAACAATGTTACAATGTTGATGAGTTTGTGAACTCAGTGAGTGAATCATCATCAATGTATTCACTTAAGTTAGATCACAAAAATGAGTATATCAAAGTTTATTATACTTCCACAAGCATACCATGTAAGCTAGTGTTGCATATCACAACACTCCTCTATCAACATCAATTGTAATTCACTATTTCAATACAATTCAATCATTTGATACATGTAGGGATGTATATTCAAATGCACAAGTGTTTCCATTCTCATTTTGTTTTGTTGCGACCAAGTGCCTATCAATTCAATTTACTGTCCCGTATCTGTTTTGGATACCGAGATCATTTCTGGCCCATATCTATTATAGATATCGAGTCCATGTTATTTGAGCCTGAGGCTTTTTTTCATAATCCTGAGTTCAAAGCTCTTTTCTACACATCAGTCACTCTAGTCACAACTCCTTTATCTGATCATGCATTTCAATGTGATGAGATGCATCATTTCATATTCTATGTTTTTATTTCCTTTCATTTCTATGTACTCATGCCACATATATCAAACTCCTCGGATCTAAACATTTATCAATCAGTTGTACACACATTCTATATTAAACATACAATTCATACAAATGCACATATAAATAAGTTTGCACATATACCAAGTTAACTCACAGTACGCTCCAGAAAAGTTATTGCCTCAATGTTTCAGCAATGTTTGGATGTTGACGATCACCTTGCGCGTGTATCGCATGTAATACACACATAGTTCAGAAACCACTAATTTGTTTAATCATATGAATATACAATCATGCATATGTATATGTGTCATGTTTTAATGCATGCTCAATTGACTTTTTGGGTATGTATTTTTATACAAATATCTTGACCATTCAAATATTATAGCTTGAATACAACTAGTTTCCAATCAGGTTTATACCTTAAGTAAGCTTGATTTACTCCAAATTCATCAATCGTACATTCACCAAACTTTTCTAGCAATATATATTCATACAATTACCCAATTCTCATTCATAATTACCTCATGTTCTTTAATGCTCATTCATTCATGTCTAATACACATTACTCATATCCTTACAATTACGTTTGCATTCATAAAAAAACCTTTATTCCTTTATCACATCATAATTTCTAGATTTGGAGACATTGACATCAAAACAATACATTCTTTAAGTTATGGCATCAATTAACAACTTAAACTTATCAAGCTCTTAACCAACTAATCAAGCAACAATATAGGTTCATTCCAAGCCTTAAGCAAGTCCAAATACACCAATTTAGAGTAACTTTTCCTCAACTAGTTCAACATGCACACAAGGCTGAAATTAACATTCTAGAACTAGGCCCATGATCGTGGGGGACCATGCCACGATCGTGATAGAAACTCGTGCAACAGGCCACAATCGTAGGGATTATGTCACGATCGTGACAGAAAGCAAGTAAACAGGCCATAAACTACTGTTTTCATGCATCTAAAAATAGAACAGAAGGTACCTTTTCATTCATCATTTTCCAGCACAATTTTAACGCCAATACCACATTCAATTTATCCCTAATCAGTCATCATAATTTTTTCTAACACATGTCATAATATATTAGTACTTCGCTTACTTGTTCAGCTCAAATGCCACCTCAATGTATCAAGCTTGCTTTGCCTCACATGCATGCAAGATCATCTCAGGAACAATGAGGGAGTAGGATGAGTTTCAGCAGAGGCAAGAAGAAGACAGTAGAATATAACTATCTTTCTGAAGAAATTCACAGAGGTTTTGAGGTGGTAATGGACATAATTTAAAGCAGAAACTCAAGATGTGAGGGAAGAGTGACTTTCGAAAGTGAGAGGGAGAAGAAGGAGAGGGTTACAACATAATACAATGAAGATGATTCTAGAAGTGTCTATGTCATATGGTGTGGGTGTAAGATGAGTTTAAGGACATTTGTCAAGTGTCTAAGCCAGCTATATGTCCACTCTTTAGACTACCAAATGTCACTTAGTTCTTCTGTGTAATTGTTACTGTCTTTGCTTCTTATAAAGACCCAAGTGGAACGTCGTTCGATAACCGACGTGGCGGAAACTTCCCGGCATTAGCTCGGAAGTAATAGGTGAGTAACCTAGATGGGTTTCTCAATTATTATATGTTTAATGTGGGG
>JAOQMR010000001.1:12026378-12036607 GCA_027563865.1 Erythroxylum pelleterianum
AGGTTTTCTGATCTCTGCGTGGATACCTTTAGAGATAGTCTCTATTGGCTATTTAGGTTTGAGTTTGCATACAGACATATGGATCCTAGCTTTTGGGAAGGTCCCGGCAACAAAAATTTTTGTTTTCCGCACCCCGTGTATATGATACATGGACCGGGATTTTCCTACAACCTTCTCTTTGCACTTCCTTTAAGAAAAACAACTTAATCGTAAAATGCTTAGTCCTGTCATAAAAAGCAGGATTGTTTGAGATTGAAATGGCAACTTGACTATCAACAAAAATCTGAGTTGACTCATTTTGCTCTATATGTAAATCTACAAGGATATTTCTAAGCCAAATTGCTTGATTTATACTAGAAGTGGCTGCCATATATTTTGCCTCAGTTGTGCTTTAAGCCACATCATCTTGTTTCTTTGAACACTATGAGCCAAAGCTTAAACAATAACATATTATACTCCTCATACCATCAACCAAAGCTCCCCAATCACTATCAATCAGAATATCCATGAAATTTGAAAATTTGACCGTAAGTGTACTTAATTCCATAATCTACAGTATCTTTGACATATCTACAATTCTTTTAGCAGCTTGAAGATGCACTTCACTAGCACAATGCATAAATCTTAAAAGCATACTTACTACAAACATAATATTATGTCTAGTTGTAGTATGATACATTAAGCAACCAATTAGGCTTCTATAATGATGTTTATTCATCTTATTAGTTCCATCATCTTTGTTGAACTTTTCTTTCAAGTTTAATGGAGTAGTAGTCTTTCGTAATCATTTATATGAACATTTTTAAGTATTTCCTTATACTTCCTTTGGCATACGAAGGCTCCATCTTTATCTTGCTTCACCTCCATTCCTATAAAAAAGTCATTAAGCCAAGGTCAGCCATCTCAAATACTTGGAGCAATTCACCTTTAAACTCCTTTATTAGATTCTTATCATTTCCTATTATAAGCAGATCATGAACATAAACAAAAACTATGATTAACTTGGTTTTTGTTTGCTTCACGTATAATGTAGCTTCAATTAGACTTTTAATGAATATAAAGTTTTGAAGATGATCATCAATTCTATTATACTAGGCTCTAAGGGGTTGTTTAAGACCATATATGGACTTTTTAGCTTGTAGACCTTCTCCTCCTATCCCTTGACCCAAAATCCTTCTAACTGGTCCATAAATATCTCCTCCTACAAATAACCATTTAAGAAAGCATATTCTATATCTAAATTGTAAACTTTCCATCCTTTATACGTAGTCAAGGATCAAGGATAGTAACATTCTAATTGTATCAAGGCGTACACTAGAGAAAATGTTTCTAAAATATCTACTCCAAATACTTGAGCATATCCCTTCACTACTAATATGGCCTTGTATTTATTTATAAAACCATTTACTTTATGTTTGGTTCTATAGAACCATTTAACTCTGATGGGTTGTTTGTGTTATAGTCTATCCACCAACTCCCATATGTCATTTTTTAAAATCATCTTAAGCTCTTCTTTCATAGCATCTACCCACTTGTCATCCGTCTCAACTTCTTTGAATTCTGTGGGTACTAAGACGCCAACATTTCTTCTTTTATAAATTTCAATTAAGGGCCTTGTATCTTTAACTAGTATGTCATCTACAATATCATCAAAGTGTTTTGGAACTTCTAAAAATTGCTTTTTCATTGGCTTATCCCAACTCCATTGTTTGTCCTCTGTGAATTTGACATATCTGCTTACAAGAAAATTTCCATTTTGTGGTTGAAAAATTCTATAAGCTTTGAAAGTGTTGTTGTACCCAACGAAAATACCTGGTTGAGCCTTTTTATTATGTTTGTCTCTCTTAACCCGTGAGACAAAAAAACAAACACAACCAAAAATTTGGAAGTTTTGTAAATATAGCTTATAACCAAACTAGACTTTAAACAAAGTTTTTAGATAAAACACTGGTTGGCAGTCTACTTAGCAAAAATATCGCAACATTTGCAAACTCTGCCTATAGTTTTTTTGGTAGTTCCTTTTCACGCAGTATACACCGTGTCATTTCCATAAAAAAATTGTTTTTCTCTCACCTACACCATTCTATTGTGGGGTCTAAGGTGTAATAAGTTGGTGTTCAATGCCAACTTCTTCACAAAATATGTCAAGGACTTCATTTGTGTATTTTTTCCCATTATCTGATCTTATTGTGTGCAAACTGCAAACGTTTAATGATGATTTTTTTAGGTCCTCCAGCATCTGTGTGCATTAGTTGCAACTTGTGTGTTACTCTCCATATTGTTTGAGCGAATGGTTTTATGACTTGCTTTTCATATTGACAAGCTATGAAATCAACTAACTTGTCTTCGAGTAAGGGACATCTCTCACTAAGGCATGATTTGTATGTAGAGAAGTTTGATATAAATGTCTAACCCTCTTATGTCATGATTCAGCATTGCTCAGAATGCTTGGAAAAGTTATTTGCTCGTCCTCCATCAGATTTAGAGCATAACTTTTAGCTCTAATTTTCACCTTAAATGCATCACAACCTTTTGCATCTTTGATCATACACCATTTCTCCTCAAATATGACTTCAAAGCCTTTTTTAATTAGTTGTGCAACTCTTAGTAGATTTTGGTCAATGTGGCAAATATAAAATATTTTGATATGCTTCAAACCTATCATACACTCAATAACTATATTTAATTTTCCCTTGATTGAGATAAAATCACCATTTCTAATTTTCACATCGAAAACAATGGTTTTATCAAGCTCTTTAAAGAAGTTTTAGTCATTAGTCATTGGTCATATGGTTTGTGCAGTCGTTGTCTATTAGCTAAGAATCACTTAAACTATTGCTTTGTAGCAAAGCATGTTCCAATAAAGAGTTGCTCCTCTTGGTTTTACTACATGGAAACCTTTGCCTCGTCAGGTTAAGACTTGGAGATATGTTCCATAAGCCCTATATTACCACACTTTCTACACTTAACATCAGACCTCTACCAACATTTTCTTTAAGGATGATTTGTCTTTTTGCAGTGTGGACAAGGTGGAAAAGCCTCATCCTGCTGCTTGTTAAAGCCATCAATTTTTTGTTGTTATTTTTCCTCTTATTATTCTTCTTGTCTTTGCCTCCTCTCGAGTTTTGTGCTTTCATTGAAAAGAACCTTGTATTGCCTCCTCTTGTCTCATCATTCTTCTCTGCTTAGTGTTTGTAAAACATTTACTGATTCTCCCAAAGAGATGCTTGACAAATCTTTAGATTCTTCTAATGAAGACATTTTGGATTCATATTTTTTAGGTATAATGACAAAAATTTTCTACATAATTCTTTCATTAGGAAAATCCTTGCTAAAAAGTCATGCCTTATTAATAATGCTTAGTAACATATCAGTATAGCCTTTAATAGTTTCTATATCTTTAATGCTCTATATCTCAAATTCTCTGATCAAGTTGAGCACTAACATACCTTTGGTTCTTTCACTACCTTGATATTCATATTTGAGATAATCCCAAATATCTTTAGGCACTTCATAGTCTTCTGCTACATCCTCCCAAAGATCTAGAGCTTTAAGATGAATAGTTAGCCTGATAGCCCATGCTTCAGAGTTGTCACCACTAAAAAATGGTGGTGAAACAGTTGTTGATGTTGTGTTAGCCTCCATTATGGTTTCACTCAACTCACAGATCCCACAAGATGAAAGGTTTGATAATAATTAGTTGTTATTAGAGAAAATTTTTATTTTATAAAATTAGAGATAAGAAATTATACGGATGATGAATTTAAACTTTAATTGTAAAGCACTTTAAATAAAGTTGGAGTTTAACAAAAATTCAAAAACATTCCTTATTTTTAGGAGTGAATAACAACTCCCTTATCTGAAAACAAGATAAAGTCATCTTAAAGATAAAAATAGAAAAATAATCCAAAAATAAAGTCATCCTAATCTAATCTACAAATGTTTATGTATGTTTTCAACAGTTCTGTTGACATTGATATTGGTGGTAAGTTGGGAATTTAAGGTTATGTTTAAGGTTGAGATTTTAAGGCTTGAGACATTGAAAGATGGTCAATAAGAGTAGTAGATGACGTAGATAGCAGCTTCAACAATGGCTTTAAAGATGAGGAGACAAATTATGATGACCATCACCCAAATACAGTAGGCACAACAGTAACTATCATGTCTTCTTTTGTGGTTCACTTGTAGGCAATGCATTTGCAATTGGTTTTCAAAATATATTGGTATTATTTATTTGTGCCTATCATTGTTACTTCACCATTCATTGTGGTTGTCACCATTCATTGTGGTTGTCCTCCTTCCATACTAAATATAGCCATTTGTTAACACATTAAAAGAGTGGGACATTAAATATTCTTGGACTTATGTTTAGCTTATGTCATGTATGACATGACACATAATAGTAGGCTCTTAGCTACCAAATCTTTGAACCTTTGGCTAGGCTTTTGATTCAACAAAACCTAGAAGTTAGTTTATGGAGTTAGGTCCTAATTTAGTTTATGGAGTTAGGTCCTAATAAGGAATGCAATTTTATAATCAGATATAAAGATTGATTGAATGCTTATATAATATCTTTCTTGGAAAAACAGTGATAGTTAGACAATAGTAAATTCCATAAAAGTTATTTTTGTGCTTCTTTACTAATTATAGGAAAAAAAATCTACCATTTTGGCTCTTAAATTTGTTAATATCAGTCCAATTATATTAAAATTAAATACTTCTATTTAACTTCATTATATTTAATTATGAAAAAAACATCTTTTTTGTCTATTTATATAAAGTATTTCTCTTTTCATTAATTTAAATTCAATATAACATACCTTTTAAAACAAAGTTTAAGTTTACAATATTTCAATATTTTCTTACAATATTTTCAATACAACTTGATATTATCATTTGAAGTGCAATTTTGTAGATGACATTTGTAATAATTTGTGAATATCTCAATTAATTTACCTTTTTTTATCATTCAAAAGATAAATTATTTATCTCTAATTTAAAAATTAAAAAATTTACTTACTTTTCCTCTTTCAAATAAATTCAAAATATAAAATTAATATAATAAATATATACTTGAATATCAAATTAAAAAATACTTTTAGCATATCAAATATCTTAATTTTTGAAATGAAAAGTTGAGGTATCTCACTAAAATTTTCAAAAATTTTGATTTCTTTATAAAATTAATACCTTTTTAAAGCACAATCAATTTTTATTAAAAAGCTAAATAATGTTGACTTTATTTCAAATTAATAAGGATTATAATAATTATAATATTCAAGGTTTCTCTTCCACATATTTCAAATGCCAATATAAACTTTTATTATTTATTTTCTATTCATTTATTGGATAAAACAACCAAAAAACCACTAATTGTTATTCTCAAGAAAAAACCACATTGATAACATGACAAGAAGAAAAAGCAATTAGGGTTAGGAAAAAGAAGAGAGACAAAAAGGATTAAGAACTTGGATTCAACAAAATAGAGAATGACACATTGATTCACAGTTAACATATAGTTTGATAAACCAGCTACACTTATCCAATACAAGAAAAATGAAGCTTAGCGACAGAAATTACTGACAGAATATCTACACATTCCGTCAGAAAGTTAAGTTAGCGACGAAATTTACTGATGGACCAAGGCGTCGTAGAAACAACCATAGGTAATACTTTGCGATGAATCACAGAATGTTCGTCGCAAATTTACTGACGAAAATTTTGTGTAACCGTAGGTGAATATAAAGACTGTTATTCTATACTGTCTTTAATGGTAAAGTTATCGACAGATAAGATATGTCCGTTGGAAAAATTATCGATGGAATTGGTTATTATGTCGGTAAGTTAATGTTGTCATCACTTATGGTCATTAGTTATCCGTCGATAAATCGAATAGATATAACTGATGAACTTTGTTTTTCAGTTGGTAAATTTACTAAAACTTTTTTTAAAATTTCCCTTCATTAAATTTTATTTGACGATGTTATGGTTGATGCATAATTTAAACAGTTATGAGTTATTTTTTGATAATATTTTAATTTGTTTCAACATTTAATTTGTTAAAACAGAAAGTTGATTGATGATATAAAGTAAAAATTATCTTAATTACTAATAAAAGTTATTTTGTACATAATAAGTATTTGTAATTCATACAAAATGACTACAAGTATGCTATTCATTTGGTGACTGCGGATGCTCTGTTGCTGCGATGAGGAGTTACGCCTCCCTTTCAACTCGTCCACCTCATTACGGAGCTGAGCTATGTACTTCATCGATTGTTACAACTGAGTTGCCAATGTCTGTACTGTGTTCCGAAGCTTATAGACTTCATTGGGTGCGGACTGCCTACTAGATGTTGCTATACTAAATGTGGAGGATTGCAAATAACATATATTCGTAAATGAACCTAAGCCGAATATCAGTCCATGATGGTCCCTACCACCCATTGTATGAAGATAGTTTTGAGACTCATCAACATCTTCAGATTGTTAAGACTATCGTTGAATGTTTTCTTGTATTTGGTCCTATCATAAGGCAATGTTTATATTAGTAAGTGATAATTATTAAGCATTAAATTAAAGCATAAATTTCATATACATTTAGTTCTCTATATTGAGTGTTGACGAAGGTCACACCGTCATACTTCTTAGTATGAGTGTGCAAAAAAAGTTGACGAGGTGTAGGCTTCGTGCCTATAGACTTTTCTTGCATCAGAATAAAATGCTATAAGTGAACTATAATTTATAAAAATTTCGGCAGAATTTTCTCTATTTTTATGATATTTACCCCTGTTGAATAAAGAAAATAACTCAACAGCATAACTATATATGGCACCAGACATTTATAACATTATCATTCTTCATAATATACATATTTTTATTCCAAAATTCACACATCAAATTAAATTGAAATACACCAAAGTAAAAAAAAATCAAAATATAAATGTAAAGTGTAGATACTTACAAGTCTCTCTGCATGCTCGTGGTGGGCAATAAATCCTCTAGTATCTACGGGAAGACTCTCTCCCTCTAGTTCTCCATGTTTGTTGGTCGAATTACGCTCTAAAATGGACATTGCCTCAGGTGATGTCCAATATTGCTGCCAACAACTCCATATTTGTTCATAAATATAAGGCGGTTGTACACTAGTCTTGTGTATCGCACCAACAAAGTCTCGATAACGAGTACATGCTCTTCTCTCCCATACTTTATAAATGATCGCATCAAATTCAGAATCCTTAAAAAGTTCTTTCTGAAATAAAAGGAAAAACATACGATAATTATTTATAATGTAATAATATTTATCTAATAAATATATAAAAATCAATTAAAAACAAAAAATAATTTTTTGTACCTTAAACTCCTGATAGGAAAATTCCTTTATCGCCTGAGAGATATTCTTCCATATATAATCCTCAACATCATTCTTCTCCCTGAATTTGGATGCTATGTTCCTTGAGCATGGTCTAGACGGAATCAACCTAATATTAAAGTAATTAATTTTATACCACTTTTTAAATTTAAACCTATAACTTAATTATAAAGATATGGTGTTTCATATATTTTCACTTACAGATTGTTGAAAATTATGACGTAAGTTCTTCTCTCAGCTCCAAGCTAGAGGTCGCCTCCTTTATACTTTATAATTGTTGGAAGTGTTAGGTCGGATGATGATTTAAGGGATATGTTACTAGATATAAGAAATAATTTTCTAATAATTGTTGAGGATATTAATTTCAATCAAGAAGCATGTAATCAAAACGAGGATAATGGTAATGATGAAAATGGGAAATATTAATTCACAGGATGTGATATGAATTTCAGGTTGAAATATGCCATAAAAAAAAGATTCCAGCTATTGATTCGGTTGCAGCTGCAGAATGTGACGCTTCACCTAGACAGTAACTGGCTCTAAATAGTGGTCTGAACATTGGTCGTATTATATCCTATTTTTTCTTTGGTGGCATATTTTAACCTGAAATTCATATCACATCCTGTGAATTAATATTTCCCATTTTCATCATTACCATTATCCTCATTTTGATTACATGCTTCTTGATTGAAATTAATATCCTCAATAATTATTAGAAAATTATTTCCCATATCTAGTTATATATCCCTTAAATCATCATCCGACCTAACACTTCCAAGTTAAGAAGTTATATCATATTTCATGTAATTGGCCTTAGCTTCTTACTATTAAACTTAATTTCAGTTCTAAGAGGACCATATAATAGATAACTCTTTTTCCAAACCTTACCTACTCTTCTGTAGAAATCTTTCTTTAATAATAATATGTCTAGATCATTCATTATAGTGTCAAATATGGACAAATTGTCGAGCTCAATACTAGTCCAATTGCTTAGTAGCTTCTCTTGGTGAAGAGCTATGAGATCTCTTCTTCTTACTTCAAAGTAGCTCCATAAGTGCATAGTATGTGAATCAAGTCCTTCTTAAAGACAATATCTATATCCTTCTCTTCAAAACTTGAAGTAGCTATCCTTATCATTAGTATAACGTCTTTGTTTTCCACCACTTTGATCATCATTTTCATTAAGAAGCCCCCAGGTAACCTCAATCCCATCAAAATTATCAATAATCTCCTTTTGGTGAACAATGGTGGTTCAGCCAGATTTTGCTGAGGCTGGACGCTGCTATTCGGATCCATAAGGTCTGTGTGTATGGCTTCTGAAACACCTGCAAAACAAATAAAGGCGTACTGGGGGTGATTACGGGCAGGTGCCTCCGATGCTTAAGTCAGTCGTTTGGTGAGGGTAGTGGTCGCTTAGAGTAGGAAAAACTAGGGTTTTAGTCGCGTACCTGAATCATGGCTGTATAGTACCCTATATATGGGATACTGGCTAGGTTTAGGTCTTTACGTAAGTCTTAATGTTTGCATGGGAGACGATCTCCTACTATTGGGCCGTCGGTGTCTAGGCTTGAAATTGGGCCTCGTGTGGCCGACCTAACTATAAGCCCCCCTACTCCTTGACTCTGATGAAGAGATGGGTCGAAGGAGTACATGAGTATTGTGCGGCTCGTTGGTGCGTCCACCTGCTATCAGGTCGATCGGCCGGGCTACTAAGACATAAGACCGGTCGTTTGGCACGTGATAGTGCCAAGCGATAGCTCGACTTGTGCTATGCAAGGACGGTCTAGTCTCGATATTAGGTCTAATTATTACTTGACGATACGTATCTGTTGAGTGCCGTTTAAAATTTGAAACGATACGTCCGTCTAACTGCCGCCCAGCTGTCATACGCTGTCACGCCCTGTCATGCGTGTCCTTTCGACTGTCACGCCGTTTCTGGTTCTTGACAAAACCTAATAAACCGCTGCTCGGATTTTGCCACGTGTCTAACCTCGGCTAGGATTTCACCACGCGTCTATCATCGATTGGTATTCCTGTTTAGTTGATGCTATAAATTTTGAACCCGGTGGTCGTCTTTCTTCTTATGCTCTGCGTATTTGTTTCCCGACTTCTACTTTCTGGGTTTTCGTCTCTGCTACTCTTTGCAGCTACCAGAATACCTTTCTTCACCGTCCTCACAACCACCAACCTCCATCACTAAATAGGTACGTCCATTTTCTCCCCCTTATCCCTTAGATTTTCCTTTTATAATCATGTCTTCGACTAGCTCTAGAGGAGAGGTTAGGCTCGGGGGGAAACTGCCGGAAAGGCCTTAAAGGTTGTGTCGCTGGAGATAGCGGCGAAAATGGTGAAGGCGTCAAAGGCTGGTGGGAATGAGGCCCCTGAGGCAAAAGGAACTGAGGAAGTTGGGGTGAGTGCCCGGAAGGACGGGCTGGTTGTCGAGAATCCACCGAGTGACCCATCAACAATGACCACGAGAGAGTTGAACCAATCGATCATTCAGCATAACATCCCCACGGCGTGGGGGCCCAGACTGGCCTCCGCGAATGAAAGAATCAATAGCAATCCAGGGGGTTACTTTGCTGTTTCGGACAGCTTCTTCACAGTCTGTTGGGTCCAGGGGCGACAGGCCCAGCCCGATAACCCCCTGCAATCCCCATAATCCAGTATTGTCCTCTTTGGTCAAGGGAACCCCTCTCCAGGATTCGAACACATGACCTCAAGGTTTTGTTCCTCTTAAGAGGACGCCTCTCACCATTGAGCCAACTTGGCCCAACATTCGGACCCCGTCTCCGAGGCCCAACATTCGGACCCACAAAGCATAGAGGACCCAAAACCGAACACATAGCGACCACAAA
>JAOQMR010000001.1:12036707-12053329 GCA_027563865.1 Erythroxylum pelleterianum
TGTAGAGTCTACTAGCTGGTCGATTTTAGGCAGGGGAAAACTATCCTTTGGGCATGCTTTGTTCAAGTCGGTGAAATTGATGCACATCCTCCACTTGTTGTTTTTCTTTTTCACGAGTACCACGTTTGCCAGCCACTCAGGGTATTTAACTTCCCGAATGAATCCGGCGTCTAGCAGTTTTCTTATCTCTGTTTCTATGACCTTTTGTCTTTCTTTACTCTGCCAACGCTTCTTTTGTCTGACTGGTTTGCACCCGGTTCGGATACCGAGAGCATGCGAAGCTATCGACCACGAAATCCTGGGCATATCGCTCGGCACCTAGGCGAAGACCGATCAATTTTCTATCAAGCAATTAGTAATTTCCTCGACCAGACCACTTTCGAGCTCGGATCCCAAGTTTGTAAATTTGGATCGGTCTTCCTGATCCAACACAACTTGTTGTGTTTCTTCGATAGGGTTCATTCTTTCAATTTCCTCATCGGCTCTCACATCGAGAGAGCTCGTCAAGACAACCGCGCCATTAAGCGTCCTTGTCTCTGCCAAGTAACATTCTCTGGCGATTCTCTACTGTCCCCTGACTTTGCCGATGCCATGGGGAGTTGGGAACTTCATTACTTGGTAATAGGTCGAGACAACTGCTTTAAGGGCATTCTGAGTGGCTCTCTCGATGATCGCATTATAAGCTCTCCCAAATTTCACCACCAAAAATTCAACCTCCCTCTCTTCTTGACAGGGCTTTTGTTCGAACTTCATCTTTAAGAAGACTCGAGCGAACGGGTAGGCTGATGCTCCAGTTACCCCTTTGATAGGCCCCTCAATTGGCAGTAGTCGCTCCTCTGGTATTTCCATCTGCTTAAACGCATCGTAGTAGAGAAGGTCGACCGAGCTGCCTGTATCGATCATCACGCGCTTCACTTCATTGCCATCCATATTCAAATTAACTACTAGCGCGTCATCAAGCGGGCAGCTAATTCCTTCCAGATCAGATTCGTCGAACGAGATCACCTCAGTATATTGCTTCGTCTTTTTTGCCGACAAATCTTGCTGGGCATACCTCTTTCGTCCTTTGGTAGTCGATCCCCCTGCCGCGTTACCCCCAAAGATCATATTGATGACCCGAACTGGTCGGTCATCTTGCCGCTCGGCAGTTCTATCATCCCTTGCTTTGGATGGTGCTCTCAAGTTATGTCGATCGTCAGTATTTCTGTTCTGCCTTCCCCCACCGTTTCTATCGTTCTGTCTCTAGGGCCTCCGTCGACTATCAGATCGATCGGTCCTACCCTCATTATCCCGATCGGTATTTCTCCCGTGCTTCAAAAATCTACCCAGCATTCCCCTTTGAATAAGGTCTTCAATTTTGTATTTCAAGGCCCGGCAATCCTCCGTGTCATGACCGATGTCTTTGTGGAAACGACAATACAGATTAGGGTTCAACTTGTGGGAGGGAGTCTTCATCTTACTAGGTTCTCGGAGGGGCTCTCTATCTGCTCTCATGGCTGCTAATACCTCCGCATATCGCCTGTTAAGTGGAGTGAAGGATTCTCATTTTTGGCCCCGTCGATCGATCGGTCTTCTCCAGCCAGACTGATCTTTTTGTCGCTTTTCTGGCTCGTCTGACCAACTGGCCAGCCCGCGGTCGTCTGCTCGTCGCTTCGTGTTTTTCAACACTTCTTCTAGCTGGATATAACTGTCCGCTCTACTTCTTATTTCTTGAATAGTCGTTGGCTGATCGAGGGCTAATGACTTCTTAAACTCTTCATCCCTCGTATTGTTCATTAGAGTCGCCAACATGGACGAGCAAGTAAGGTCGGGGACTTCAACAACTTCGTTATTAAAGCGAGTGATAAACTCCCAGAAGCTCTCATTCTTTCCCTGGGTCAATTGCATTACTTCCAAAGCAGTCTTCTGCGGCCGCTTGCTGGTAGCGAATTGATTGAGGAACAATAACTTGAAGTCCTCAAAGCAAGTGATGCAACTCGGGGGAAGGCTGTTGAACCATCGCCAAGCTCCTTCTTGAAAGGCAGTACAGAACGCCTTACACTGAATTGCATCAGGGACGCAATGGAGGTTCATCATTGACTGGAAGTGCTGCAGATAGTCTAAGGGATCGGTCTTGCCAGTTTACTTTTCAGCCGTCGGTATTTTGGTACCGACCGCTGGGAGGCTATACTGGATCTCCGGAGTGAAAGGAGAGCTACCCTATGCGGACGTTCGGTACGGACAGGAATTCTCAGCCAGATTGATTCGATCACCCGTGACTTTTTCTAGGGCTTCCGCAGAGTGACGATCGGCCATCACATCAATCTGTCGAGCGGGGGCCGGCTGCTGGTCCGTCCGAGACTGCAAGATTTGGTGGATCAGCAGATCGGCCGCCTCCTCTATCTGTTTTTGAGTGAGGAAAACTTGTCGTGGTGCAGGAGGATTTGCATCCAGGGGGCGCTGGGAATTAAAGTGAGAGTTGGCCTCGGCATTGTCCTCCAAGGCTACACTCTGTTCTTCTTGATCTCGATGGTGAAGCTACGGCTGATCGTTCGGATGTGAGGATTGAGTGCGGGACTTATGATGCGGTGGCGGAAGAGTGACGGGCAGCTGTAAACCCATCCGTTGCATCGCAAGTACCATGACGGCAGCTATGTTTGGGTTGGCCGCTGCCGCTTGGCTAACCTGTGTGTGTCTGGACGTGGTGCCCTGATGTCGGGCCACACGGTGGGCGCCATCTGGTTCAGCCAGATTTTGCTGAGGCTGGACGCTCCTATTCGGATCCATAAGGTCTGTGTGTATGGCTTCTGAAACACCTACAAAACAAATAAAGGCTCACTGGGGGTGATTACCGGCAGGCCCCTCCGATGCTTAAGTCAGTCGTTTGGTGAGGGTAGTGGTCGCTTAGAGCAGGAAGAACTAGGGTTTTAGTCGCGTATCTGAATCATGGCTGTATAGTACCTTATATATGGGATACTGGCTAGGTTTAGGTCTTTACGTAAGTTTTAGTGTTTGCATGGGAGACGATCTCCTACTATTGGGCCGTCGGTATCTGGGCTTGAAATTGGGCCTCGTGTGGCCGACCCAACCAAATGGAATTCATCAAATCCTCTTTTTTTTTTTCTAAATTCTCTATTTCTTATTCTTATGTTTAGATCAAATCTTGCTAGATAAGCATATGGTTACAAATTCAATGAGTTGGTTGTGATCGAAATAATCACACATGTCATCAATAAATAGCTTAGCTTATTATTGACATACTCTTTAACTTCTCATGAATCAGTGCCTTATAAGTGCTTCCTAGTAGCATCATTATTCTTCCATGCAGAGAAGGAGGCATAGTAGGAAACTAAAGAGGACCAGGATGGTAGCATCCCTGCATATAGTAGGATAATGGCTATCATGATTGGTACATAGCTCTTAGAGTCTTGAAAATAAGAATAAACAATAATTATTCTTTTGCTCTTGTTTGTTAGGAGAACCAAATATCAAATTTTCCTATGGTATAACTACTACTAAAACCTCCTTGTAATGTAACTTTCCATTGATAATTACTAATTTTCTTGTAATGTAATATCTATAAGAGCAAAATGCTTTCCTAAAACATATATATGTAATCTATTTATACTTAAAATAACCTAAAACATTCATTAGAAACAAAAACTAACCATTTAATGGCTAGCATTGGTCAATTAATTCTATTACAGACTTATAGTATATGTTATTAAAAGATCAATAAGAGGAAACACAAAGTAATAAAGTGTTGAACCTTTAATCATTTAAAAATACACAAAATTAAAATATATTATGAAATATTAACAAAGACATAAATACTAGTAAATTAAATATGCATTATAATCTAAAAAGGAAATAATTATGACTAATAAAAAGAGGAGAAGCCAACAATCTTACCTGCCAAAGAAAACTGATGATCTTAATCTTAGGAAACTTATTTCGTCACCTTAAAATTTTCCTACAGGAACAAATTCAATTATCAAAAACCAAGAACATCAATTTAAAATAACAAAGTAACTTTCGAAGGGAAGAATAATAGTAACTCTAACCTTTTAGATAGACAAACAAAATGATACATTTGCAAACAAGGTGGCTTTCTAAGTTATTGATTAAATTATATGGATTAAGTTATTATTTAAAGGTGTTAGATTAAATTAAATTGATTAAGAATTAAATGAAAGTATTTGAATGCCGTTCTAGTTGATGAATAATGCAATTGAGCAGATGATGGATAACCTTGATTTTTGTAATATATTTGTTTCGTTTCCTTAAAATTGTCACCTATTTAAGTTAAAAGTGATTAAAATTGATTTACTTGAGGACGAGTAAAAGCATAAGTACTTTTAGGTTTTCTAATCCATACCATGCATATTACAAACCTTTATTTATTTACATATTAATTCTATTACAAACTTGTATTTATTACTATTAGTAGTTTTAGGTTTTCTAATCTATACCATTTCCTTAAGGGATCAACTCGTACTTACTACTATATTACTTGATAATGAAAGATACACTTGCCTTTGTTATGGGTAATAGATACCTGATACAAAAATTTATAACTAAATAGAGAAAGCACTGATCGTTTAACATGCAAATTTACCACTAATAATATAAAAGTATATTTTGTAAAGCATGTAATCTTATAAAGCATAATAACGAAAACCACGTATCAATGTTTATGATACTAAAGGTTTGCATTACACCTTAATATTTCACAAAAGTTGTAAATAAGCCCCTATCCTTATCTATGATGTCATTTTCAAAGGAAATAAAATATTTATATTTCATTGATGAGAGAAAAAAAACATCAAATGATACACGGGTAATTACAAAAAACCCTAAAAATCATATAAAGTTAAAACCTCGATCTATTAGGATTTAGTGTAACTTAAGCCTAAGCAGTACTCATACCAAAAGAAGCTCCAAAAGCATCCAATTGCCTAGGGATTTGTTAAATGGTGGGAAACTTCAGAGTCACTAGACACCTAATCTCTCAATTGTTTACTCAATGATGGGTATCTTTTATTTGTACTGATACATATGAACCTTCACCTTTTTAGACAATATTTATTGGTTCTTCACCTTCTTACACAAATTATCAACCAAACTACAATATAATGTTCAAATCATCAATTTCGAAAGCACAATATAATGTTCAAATTCTTAACAATATCACAATATCAAGTTCAAATGCTCAACCAAATCAGAACATAATATTTAAATTATTAATGAAATCATAATATAATGTTTATATCCTCAACCAAATCACAACTCGATGCTCAAACACGGGTCAATTTGTTGATTCACCATCATCAACATGAGATTTTGTTATAGTTAATTTTTACCTTATTTCGACATCTTATATCAAGATGTTATAATTTTGATTGAAAATGTTTTTTTTCTCTCAAAGTTGCTTTCTCCTAATATCAAGATGCTATAATTTATTTCTTTAATTATGTATTGTTATCTCCTAACTAAAACTTTACTTTTAAATAAGAAAACCGATGATTGTCAATCTATTACAAAAATATAATCTAACTACAACCGATGCTTATCCTATAATCTAAGCATAATGCATTACAAAAATATCAATGTATGGGTTATGTACCTCAATCGATGATTAAACCAGTACCTCAACTTAGTAAAAAACTTAAACCGATGATTACCTATACAATCAAACCACAAACAAAAATCCAATTGGTCGAAGCCGTGCACAAAACCCACTTACCTCAATTGATGAATAAATGAAGACGCAGAAGGAAGAAGGGAACAAAAGCACGCAGAAGGAAGAAAGGAACCGAAGCATGTGAAGACGCAAAAGGGAACCGAAGCACGCACAAATGATGACGATGACAGAGAACTAGCAATAATAGACAAAACGAAAGAGACGATAAAATGAACATCAACAAAGGGGGTGGGTTTTGGGGGTAAGTTAGACGTTTAACCAAAATGATGTCGTTTGGTGATGACATCTTTTTTGATTTATTAAAAATGTTGAAGCAGAAGTTAATGATGGCGTTTAAATTTTAATTTTACCGACGGAATAACTCTTCCATTGGTAAAAATTCCGTCGGTACACCCTGACTCTTTTTTTGTCTCGAATCATTCCCCACAAATTTACCAATGAAAATGACTATTCCATTACTATATTTCGCTAGAAAATTTGCTGAGATAATTTCCCTCCATCCCTACCAATGGAAAATTTGTCCGTCGCTAAATGTAAATTTTTTCGACAATTTTACAAATGGAAATTGATTTTCCGTCGCTGATTGCCTAAGGTATTTTTACCGACAGCAGTATTCTGTTAGTAATTTGATATTTTCTTGTAGTGATTGAAATAATAATTTAAGACATTCTCATATAAATCACAACATCGAGATTGAAACATGACATACAGAACATAACTACCTAAATCCACGCAGAGATGGGCGTCAAATTATGTCCAATATCTATCAAGATCTTGGGGTTGAAAGTTTGTAGGTTTGGCCTTGTTTTGTGCACCACATCATATTCACTTTCTACGTACTTTGGTCTGTGACTGTTTTGTTTGAATACAGAAATGCTTCTTTAAGTGGGACAATATACGAATTATTAATGTGTTTCTACTTTCTACTATGATATTGTAGATCTAAATCATCATATAATATCTAATGCCTCATTGCATTTGAGATAGAAAAGAAGAGTAAGGCATAAACTACCTATGACAAACTTGATTACCAGCGGGACATTTCAGTTACTAGCAGGTGGACCTAGCTAGATAAAGGAATATCATTTTTGCAAGTGTTAGTTTTTGTTATATTATACAATTCAAAGCATTTCATCACTTTCAAACCATGATGATGTCAATTTATCCATTCGCTGAGCTTTTGGAACTGTCTCCTCTTTTTCCCTTGTCTCTCTCTATCTCTCGTGTTCACCAATGACCAAACCTTTCACTTTCATTCTTTAACTGTACTGTTGTGTGCTTTTTGCTTCATCAGTATTGCATTATATTAGTATTCATTAATCTCTGCAAGCTTCAGTCCTTCGGCTTCAAACAAAAACTACCACTTAAGCCTCTTGCCACCTAACATGTTTCTTCATCTTACTTCACTCGTAGTATATCTGGGTCTTTTCTGCGTCCACTTTTGACGCGTTGCATGCTTGTTTCTTCAAGTCATTTGTTCAAAATGTTCTTCCACTTCCCTTCTGACTAATGTTACGGAAGAAATTAGAGATTCGGCGGGTTGATCACTTGTCATCAGTTTCGTTAAGAGTGAAATGGCGATGAAAGTTGGAGTCTTGCTGGTGATCTTATGTCTAGATGTGCGCGTTACATCCGTTCTTGGTTCTTCAGGTAATGTGACTAGATCTTTTAGAGTTTCTAACTGTTATTTTTTCTTCTTTTCTTTTTTGAGTTAGTAATTGCAACGCCTATTAGTCGATGATTTCTCTCTGTGAATCTTTCTGGAATCTTAACTTGGAAAGAGTTTGAGGATCTGTGTACCACGGCAGAGTTTGTTTTTACACGTAAAATACACCTCAAATTGGTTGGTGGTAGAGTATGGTTTTTTGTTTCTTGGTTTCCCAATATCATGTGCAATGTGACCAATATCCAACTGAATTTGCTGTGTGATCCCGAATCCCAAGTACGAATTTATTTTATTCGTTACGTTTCCGGTTTCTTGATCATGCAAGATTGTCAGTTCTTGACCCTCTGGTATTTGTATGACGAACTTCAGAGCTTTGAAGTCGTACTTATCATTTCCGAGCAGCATAAGTACAAAATGGTTCGTCAAGAACTTGAAAATCTTGAGCTGGTTAATCGCCGCTGTTAGCTGCAATCGGGTTTCATGATAACATCGAAAAGAGTAGCAATCGGTGTGTTGAATGCCAATGGGAAGTTCCTCTGAAACAATGACGTTGTTCATATGGGTTTCTTTTCTCATGGCAGCTGAATTTGTGAAGCCCTGTTTCACAATGAAAATTAAAATTTTCCCTGGGAATTGGCCTAGTTAGTACATATATATAGAAATGATAATGCTTCAAGAAATTCTTGGCTTATTGTTCCCCTTCTGAAACTTTTATGTATATGAACTCTGTGAGTCTCTCTCATGTGGAAAAGATAAGCAATTTATGAGAGATGATCACGATAAGTATGTATGGGCAGTGATTTCGTATTGGGAGGCTATTTCTAGTTATCCACATAATGAAAAGCCAATATTCTAAGGTAATGGCATGTATATAATTTGGTTCTGCCTCTACAAAAGCTAATACTTGGGTGTTTGATCATCAAAGACCACTTGAATCCACTTTGATTGATCCTTGTTCTTTTTCTTTTTTTTTTAATTTAATTTTCATGGGCATAGATCCTAAACAAGCTCTTCTGAGCTTTGACAGCAGAAGACATGGAAAGTCAATGAAGGAATCTTCCTACAGAGCATCCCACTTTCCATCATCCTTCCATCAACCTCCAACTAAAGGTAAAAAAGAGCCTGCTATACATCTTACGCTTTAAGAAATTTGTGGAGTATGTGGAATTGAATAATCACAACTATTATAAATTTCAAGGGGTTTATCTTGTTACAGCCCTTCTTGCACATAATGACTTTAGGCCATCAAGCATTGCACTTGAACCTTCTATGGCATCTTGTAAGGGTCTTGCGAACAAATGGGTGCATGATTCTGTATATTCTTTATCAATTGTAAGTCATTGAAGTCACTATGCAAGGAAACGTGTGAGATTGCCCGAACCAGCTTACTCTAGACCTCTGCATAAATATGGCAGCAAAGGTTTTGAGTTTGCAACTGAAAAGACCCTGAAATCACTTCTCCATATATTACTCTAAATAAATCCTCACCGTGTATAATTCTTTGATATATATGTCTAGGTCCTCCATCCTCGCCAATCCAATCTCCATCTTCTTCTTGGAGCTTGGGTTCTTGTGCACCTGCAGTATCACCTACAATTTCTCCAAGCCAGTTCAATAGTATGAGAAGATTTGCTTTCGTATTCGATCCATACTTTACTCTGTTACTATGTTTTCAAAATAATAATATCAATAGCCTCACAACTATGCAATTTATTGGCTGCAAGTGCACATTCATTCTCCTGCAAAGCCTCCTATTGGTTATTCCTTCAGGAAGACCAAGGCTCCACCACCCGTACATATTATGACTCTGCCACCTCCTTTGGCTAGTGGTAAGTTCCTTTTGCGTATGCATTTAGCAATCTTTTCATATTTGGTAGAATTGGCATATTAGAGATACATGCTTTTGAGTAATGTCCATGTCCTTCTTGTAGATTGTACATCAGTCACATGTGCAGAACCATTAACAAATACACCACCCGGATCCCCCTGTAGGTGTGTGTGGCCATTGAAAGTTAAGCTTCGTCTAGGTGTTGCAATCTATACCTTTTTTCCTTTGGTAACCGAGCTAGCAGAGGAAATTGCAGCAGGTGTTGCCCTTAACGATAGCCAAGTTCGCATAATGGGAGCAAGCGCAGGTAGAAAACAACTAGAGAAAAGCACGGTTCTCATTGCCCTAGTGCCAGCAGAAGTAAAATTTGATAATACTACTGCATTTTTAATCTACGATAAATTCTGGAGCAAGCAGGTCAAAATAAAGGCATCCCTCTTTGGTACCTATGAAGTACTGTACGTGCAGTACCCAGGTTATGTTCTGATCCTCACTTGAAACTTCAGTTTTACTAGTCAACTAATTCATGCATCATCCCTGAGAATGCTGGATTGATGGATAAAAGGAAAATGTAGCAGTCGTGAAAAGTCATTTATGTATGATTGACTTTGAATGAATCCTGAAGTATCTGCCAAAACCTACGCTACAAAGGAACTTTTGTTCTCACTATGTTACAATGTTAAACATTTCTAACTGGTAGTGAAATATTATTGTCCGCATTAGAAGTGGTCTCCCCTTCTATATCTAGTCTTTACGCATTTATGGACTGCGTGGAACATTATATGTTTTATGTACGTCTAATCTGGTGCAACCTGCAGGTCTCCCACCCTCTCCGCCATCCTCATCTGCCATTTCTACTTCTGACGATTATCCATATGCTGGCCACGGCAACAATGGAAGGGAAAATAAACCTTTAGGAGTTGATGTGCCTAAAAGGAAGAAAGATGGGCTTAGCAGAAGCTCTATAGCTGTAACCTGGGTCTCCACCTTCACCTTCTTGGTTATCTGCATGGCTATTTGCTGGCTTCTTCTGCTTAGATATGGAAGCTATTCTTATCTACGTCCACAAGTGCCACCTCCAGCAGTGTCATCCCCTGCAAAACCATCAGGTATAACTGGTTTGGCGAATTTACTTATTTTTTCTTGCGATCATTCAAGTATTCTGTTGTATCATCCCCTGCAACCATCAAAGTATAACTGGTTTGACTAATTTACTTATTTTGTCTTGCGATCATATAAGTATTCATCTTTATACTAGTCAATAAAAAACTTATTGTTTCCACTCTATATTGCCTCCTAATGCAATATGTTACCTAAATATTTTTGTTGTTACGTTAGGTCTGAGGTTCCTTGTACCTGACTTTTTTGACGATCTCTTCCTATTCAATTAAAGCACTATGTTTTCTTTTTTATCGTTTTCATTTGCTGTTTTTGAACAGATGTTTACATTATAAGATCCATTTATTGATATCCAAACTTTACACTTTACAGGGACCTATACGCCTATGATTTCACCTCGTATTCCTGGTTCTGCATCGGTATCACTAAGTTCTGATCCCATGGCATATACAGGATCTGCCAAGACATTCAATTTGATAGACATAGAGAGAGCAACTAATAATTTTGATGCTTCGAGAGTACTCGGAGAAGGTGGATTTGGAGTTGTTTACCGTGGAAAGCTGGTCAATGAAAAGGAGGTGGCTGTGAAGGTTTTAAAGAGAGATGATCAACATGGAAGTCGAGAGTTCCTGGCAGAAATTGAGATGCTTGGTCGACTGCATCATCGAAATCTAGTTAAATTGATTGGCATTTGTACCGAGGGCCATGTCCGCTGCCTAGTCTATGAACTTATCCCAAATGGAAGCGTTGAATCACATTTACATGGTGGGGGAAAGCCTTATCAGTTATTTTGCTTCCTTATGTAAGGCAAACGTTTTTCACCTTCTTATTCCTTGAATGATTCATGTTGGTTGTTTAGGAGTTGACAAAGAAAGGAATCCACTTGATTGGGATGCTCGAATGAAGATTGCCCTTGGGGCATCTCGGGGACTAGCCTATCTGCATGAAGACTCAAGCCCTTGTGTCATACATCGTGACTTCAAGTCCAGTAATATCTTGCTAGAATATGATTTTACCCCCAAAGTTTCAGATTTTGGATTGGCCAGAGCAGCAATGGATGAGGGAGACAAGCATATCTCCACATGTGTAATGGGGACTTTTGGGTATTATTTCACACAATTTATGATTTTGATTTTAATATCTTCAGCTTCTTTGCAAGTCATGTTGCTACTTTCTGTAATTTTCCAGCTTCCACGTTTAAAGCTTATATTCTTGTCTTAATATCTGGTTCAGTTACCTGGCTCCGGAGTATGCAATGACGGGACATCTTCTAGTTAAAAGTGATGTTTACAGTTATGGTGTGGTCCTCCTTGAGCTCCTAACTGGACGGAAACCTGTAGACTTGTTACAGCCACCAGGTCAAGAAAATCTTGTTGCTTATGCTCGTCCATTTCTGACAATCAAGGAACAGTTAGAAACAATTATCGATCCAACTATCAAGTCAACTGTTTCATGTGATACCATAGCGAAAGTAGCAGCTATAGCATCAATGTGTGTGCAAACTGAAGTATCTCACCGACCGTTCATAGGTGAAGTAGTTCAGGCCTTGAAGCTGGTCTGTAAAGAGTTTGACGAGACAGAAATGCCAGATTCAAGATATTTCAGTCATGAAAAACTGTTGCTTTTAGAGGAGAATTGTAAAGAAATGCAGAGTATATTGTACTGAACTTGTAAATTCGAAAGCGAATGAGAATTGGATCAAAAGAGTCTACTTCTTTCATTGCATCTGAACATATACAGCTTGAGTGTGCTGAATACATTAGCCTGAAATTCAAAAAATACAATGATGATTGAAATGGACTGAACAAGCTAATTTATCTACTAAAACAAGTAATCTATACCTACTACATTATAACACAACTTAAACTTTACAACAGCACTAAATCAAGTTATACTCTAACACTCCTCCTTGATGCAAGTGCTGTTGAAAACTCCAAGTTTTCCCCTAAGAAACTCAAATCAAAGTTTTTGTAAACACTTGATAAAAATGTCTGCTATTTGTTCTTTTGAGGAACAATGCAGTAACCTCATTTGGTTCTCCTTCTCAGCTTCTCGAATGACATGATATTTGATCTTAATGTGCTTGGTTTTTCCATGAAGATCTCAGTAG
Organism: Erythroxylum pelleterianum; assembly: GCA_027563865.1. Taxonomy (NCBI): domain Eukaryota; kingdom Viridiplantae; phylum Streptophyta; class Magnoliopsida; order Malpighiales; family Erythroxylaceae; genus Erythroxylum; species Erythroxylum pelleterianum. Next base: position 12,049,114 of record JAOQMR010000001.1, read on the forward strand.
CCTTCTCCAACTTAAAATTCAAATCAAGCAAAACTTTTCTTAACCACAAACCCTGATTCACAGCAGAAGAGGCAACAATATATTCAGCTTCAACAGTGGATTGAGCAATTGAACCTTGCTTCTTTGTGTTCCAAAAAATCATAGCTAATCCAAGAGAAAAACAATACCCTGAAGTACTCTTCATATCTGTTAGTGAACCAGCAAAATCACTATTAGTAAATCCAATCAAATTTACATAACCGATCGGTTTATAATGCAATCCATAATCTAGAGAACCATGCAAGTAGCTCATAACCCTTTTGACAGCACTAAAATGAAGTTCAGAAGGTGAACTCATGAACCTAGACAGCAGAATTGTGATGAACATAATGTTAAGTCTTATAATTGCCAAATAGAGCAAGGAACGAACAACACTTCTGTATAGAGTTGCATCAGCTAAAACCAAATCCATCATCAGTGATTAGCTTAGTTCCTTGAACTCCTAGAGTGCTAACTGATCTGCATTTTCCCAAGATGAACTTATTTAATAGCCCTCGAGTATACTTTTCTTGAGAAATGAAAATCCCATGTCTGCCTTGCTTAACTTCCACTCCTAGAAAATAAGACATCATTCCTAGGTCATTCGTCTTAAAGACTTGTTCCATTTTAGGCAAGAGGGCTTTTAGATGTAAGCCCCAAGAAGAGCAGAAACCGTGGAAACCAGACCAGTCATAGAGGTGGGTAGCTCTAGAACTACAAAGAAGACTATTCCTCTATGGAGGCCAAGGGGTCAGGCATAGGTTAGGGTTTTTGCTATGACTAGAGAGGAAGCTGCAGTCGCACCTGAAGTTGTCACAGGTATGGCTCGGTTATTTAATTCTGCTGTATATATGTGTTGATTGATTCTGGCTCCACGCATTCATTTGTTTATGTAAGCATGACATTACATGATGTTTTTTTTGATGCCACTGAGAGGCCTTTTAATTGTTAGCACTCCTCTAGGGAGGCATGTGATTATAAGTCAAGTGTATAGAGATTGTGAGTTTTTTATCGAGGGTACTCAACTAGTGGTGGACTTGCTACCCCTAGAGTTAAAGGGGCTAGATGCCATACTGGGAATGGATGTTATGGAGATGTATCATGCAAAGTTAGATTATAGCCTTAAGGAGGTGGAATTTGACTTGGGAAACGGTGAGAAGGTGATTTTCAGAGCGGACAGGAAAATATCATCACCAAGAATCATTTCTACTTTGTTAGCTGACAGGATGTTGGAAAAGGGGTGTCAAGCTTTTTTAGCACATGCTGTGGACACTGATGGGAATGAAGGGAAGTTAGAAGATTTTTCAGTTATGAGGGAGTTTTCATATATGTTTCCAGAGGATTTACCTGGTTTTCCACCGATGAGAAAAATCGAGTTTGCCATCGACTTGATTTCCGGAACCACACCCATTTCTATACCACCTTATAGAATGACTCCAACGAAGCTGAAAGAGCTTAAGGAACAGTTGGAAGAACTACTAGAGAAGGAGTTCATAAGGCCGAGTTCGTCACCATGGGCAGCGCCATTTCTATTTGTTAAGAACAAAGATGGAACATGGCACATGTGCATTAATTATCGGAGACTCAACAGGGTGTCTATTAAGAATAAGTATCCTCTGCCTCGGATTGATGATCTGTTGACCAGTTTCAGGGAGCAAGGGTCTTTTCCAAGATTGATCTCAGGTCAGGCTATCATTAGTTCAGAATCAAGGAGTATGATATAAGTAAGACAACCTTCAGGACACGGTATGGACATTATGAGTTTTTAGTCATACCTTCTGGATCAGTTTGTCATAGTCTTTATCGATTTGTCATAGGTTCATCGATGACATTCTAGTTTATTCTAAGAGTGAAGGGGAACATGAGGAGCATCTCAGGATTATATTGCAGACATTGAGGGAGAGGGATCTTTATGCCAAATTCAACAAATGTAAGTTTTGGCTTCATGAAGTGATATTTCTTGGGCATGTGATTTCGAAAGATGGGGGTACATGTTGATCCAAGGAAAGTTGAAGCAGTGGTAAATTGGCATCCACCTAAGACAGTGACAGAGGTGAGGAGTTTTCTAGGTTTGGTAGGATATTATAGGAGATTTGTTGAGGGATTCTCTATGATAGCTGCTCCGATGACTAAGTTATTAAGGAAGAATTAGAAATTTAGTTGGGGTGAGAAATGTCAGAAAAGGTTTGAAGAGCTCAATTGCAGATTAACAAGTGCTCCAGTTTTGATTTTACCTACTGAAGATAAGGGTTATGCAGTATATAGTGATGCTTTGAGGAAAGGTTTGGGCTGTGTGTTGATGCAAGAAGATAAGGTAATATCTTATGCCTCCCGACAGCTAAAGCCTTATGAACTGAATTACCCAACCCATGATCTGGAGTTAACAACAATAGTTTTTGCCCTAAAGACATTACCTGTATAGGGTCCAAATGAGGATTTTCACCGATCATAAAAGTCTTAAGTATTTGTTGAGCTAAAAGGAATTGAATTTGAGACAGAGAAGGTGGTTAGAGTTTCTCAGGGATTATGACCTGTTGATTGAGTACCATCCAGAAAAGGCGAATGTGGTAGCGGATGCCTTGAACAGGAAATCCTCTATAGCTCATGTTCAAACAGTTTATCTACCGCTATTAGAGGAGATAGCTAAGCTTAGGATAAGTTTGAAACAGGGGGAACTTGAATGCATTGTTGCCACTTTCAGAGTGAGACCGATACTCAGGGAGAAAGTTAAGGAGTTACAAACACAGGATGCAGAATTGAGTGAGCTTCGAAAAGAAATTTAGAATGGCAAGAAATCTGAAGTGGTAGTGAGGGATGATGGACTTATGGTTGTAGGCAATAGACTTTGTATCCCAAATGTCAAGGAAGTAAAGGATGAAATACTAGATGAGGCACATAATGCGCCTTATGCTATGCCCCCAGGTAGTACCAGGATGTATAAAGATCTGAAAGAATATTTCTGGTGGAAAGGCATGAAGGGGGATGTAGCAGAACATGTTAGCAAGTGTTAAGTGTGTCAGCAAGTCAAGGCTGAGTACCAAGCACCTTCAGGCAAGTTAAGGCCATTATTCATTCCTGAGTGGAAGTGGCAAAGGGTAACTATGGATTTTTTGATGAATTTGCCTAAGACTAGTAGGAAGCATGATGCCATATGGGTCATTGTTGATCGGTTGACGAAGTTAGCCCATTTCCTGAAAATTAAGCATACTGACTCTCTGCATGTGCTAGCCAAGAAGTATATTGATGAGATAGTAAGATTACATGGGGTTTCGAATTCAATAGTCTCTGACAAGGATCTTCGATTCACTTCGAGAATTTGGGGAAGCTTGCAAGAATCTCTCAAAACCAAGTTAAATTTTAGCACGGCTTTTCATCCCCAGACGGATGGTCAATCTGAGAGGAACATTCAGATACTTAAGGGAATGCTTAGAGCATGTGTGATGGATTTAAAAGGAGCTTGGGACGAGCATTTGCCATTGGTTGAATTTTCTTATAATAATTCGTACAATTCGAGCATTCAGATGGCTCCATATGAAGCATTGTACGGAAGGAGAGGTAGAACTCCGATATGCTGGGATGAAGAAGGAGAAAGGAAACTGATAGGGCCAAAGCTACTTCAAATGACATTCGATAAGGTTAATCTAGTTAAATAATGGCTTAAGGAAGCACAAGAAAGAATAAAGAGTTATACCAACGCACACTGAAAGGAGATGGAGTATGAAGTTGGTGAGAAAGACTTTCTCAAGACATCTCCTTGGAAAGGAGTTATGAGGTTTGGCAAGAAGGACAAGTTGAGTCTGAGATATGTGGGTCCATATGAGATTATAGAGAGGATTGTACCGCTAGCTTATAGGTTGTTGCTACCACCAGAATTGCCATAGATACATGACGTCTTTCATGTGTCCATATTGAGGAGGTACAAATCTGATCCATCCCACATCATTCAGACCACTAAGGTTCTATTGAGAGATGATCTAAGTTATGAGGAGATAATAGTAGAGATCTTAGACACCAAGGAAAAGGTCCTTAGGAACATGTTGACCCCCAACCATGTTTTTATTTGATTAAGCGTAATTTCGATTTATTGTTGAGGTTTTGAATGATAAATTGTTTCGGTTGGATATGATTTAAGTAAATTATGAGGTTTTGATGGAATAATTGTGGGAGTTAATTATTATGTTAGTAGGATTGATTTCAT
>JAOQMR010000001.1:12057251-12073000 GCA_027563865.1 Erythroxylum pelleterianum
TGTGTGGTTTAAATCTCATTTTGAGTGTTTTTGATGCAATGAAGAATATGACATGTTTATAAATGGCCTTTGGTTATATTGAATACATGATGATGTTGTTATGAAGGATTGGATAAGGTTATATGTCGTTAAGATGTTTGTGATCAATTGGATGAATTTGTGCAATTAGATGAATTGAATTGTTGCTTGTGATATCTTGACATGATTTGAGCTGAAAAGAATGGCTTTGAGAAGATTAGAATTGTGTTTAATGAGTATTTGGAAATTGGGAAGTTAGGAAAATTTGAAGAATATTGGACCAGCTTGTGTCCGTCAAACGGACACGTATGTCTGTTTAACGGACAGGTTAGGGAAACGGTGTCCGCTAAACGGACACGTGAGTCCGCTTAACGGACAGATTCGGGTAGAATAGTGCACTTTGTGCGATTCCTGTCTGTCGAACGAACATAGAGGTCCGTTTAACGGACACATTCGGGTGAAAATGGCTCATTTGAGGATTCATGTTCGTCGAACGGACATAGAGATCCGTTTAACGGACACTCTCGGGTGAAATTGGCATATTTGATGGATCTGTGTCCGTTTAACGGACATGGCAGTCCGTTTAACGGACATGCTGTAATAATTTTGAGAAATTTGGATTTTTGACCATTTTAAAGGCTAAATTGAATTAGATGGTCTTCATGGAAATTATAGGTCTTGAGATTTTCTTTCTAATGGTCCATGATTGGGACCATACTGAATGTATAGTGAAAGTGAAGGATTGGAAATCCGGGAATGGTCATGCATGCATTGTACATCTTTCCTTTTAATCATGTGAATTATCATATTGATATTGTGCAACTTGTAATTGGTAAATGTATTATGTGATTATAGAGGATCAAATGGATTGTCACCCTCCAGACGTTGCTAGATCTTCCAGGCACTAGCTTTGGAAGCAGCGGTGAGTGACTGAGATGGTTTTCGTTCAATAATTATATGTCTAATGTGGGGAAATAATGGCGGGACTGGAATTGTGATTGTTTGTGACTGGATTCCGGACAGATGGTCCGATGATTGGAAGAATTGACATAAAAGTGTTCTTGATGTGCAAGGTGTATTATTGTGCTGTACTGTAATGCATTATTTTGTCTCAGATTGCTTTATTGATTGTGTTTCATCGACTGTTACACTGGACGCATGCATTTCATGCACAAATGCATAAACTAAGTATTTCATGCACAAATGCATAAACTGATAATAACAATCATGACCGGAGCAACTACTGATACTGAAAATGAGCTTTGAGCTCGAAGGGAGTTAGGAATTCCTACTCCCTAGACGCGTCAACTGACTATTGATTACTGCTTAAGCGCTCGGTCACAACACTGATAAAAAAACTGGTGTCACATGTGCATTGCATACATACTGGAATGGATAAATGGCTATCTGAAATATCTGTTTACTGTATATGACAATGGAAACATTACTGGGACTGTATTATTATTGTAAAATGTTTATGTGATGCATGAATTGGGCGAACCATCGATGATGGTTCCTCACTGAGTTCGCAAACTCATCAAAATTGCAACCTATTTTTCAGGTTTAAGGGTAGATTGTTAACTCCTGAGAGGCTGTGGAGCCGTGTACATTGGATTGACAAGTGAAGCTATGACTCAAAGGTCGGTCAGCTGGGATTGTTTTTTGAAGACTGTTAGTTAGAACTGCTCTTTGTATCTTATTGTATAGTACTTAGTATAAGATGTTTTGAAGGATTGTACAGACTGAAAACTCTGTTAGTTTGTAAAGTACTGAGTTTTAAGTAAATGAAATGAATTGCAGTTTGGTTTTAAAAAGTTCCAATTTCTTATTACTGCTTTATTATTGAGATGCCATGAGGTGAATAGGGATGTTTGTCAGTAGTGTTCTTTTGTCATGGAATATGTACTGGAATGACCTACGGGCGTTCTGGTAGGTACTCCACGGTAAGAGGGCGCTACAAAGAACATAACCATTCTTGACATGACTAAAAGCATGTTAAAGAGAAAACATATGCCTAAAGAATTCTAGCCAGAAGTTGTATTTTCAGTTGTATATTTAAGCAACATATATTCTACAAAAATCTTGCAGAAAATTACTCCTCAAGAGGCATAGAGCGGTAAAAAACCAACCCTTTCTCATTTAAGATTTTTTGGTTGTGTTGCATATGCTCATATTGTTAATGAAACAAGAGTAAAACTAGATGGTAAAAGTGAGAAGCTTGTGTTTATTGGCTATGATGCAAAGTCTAAGACATAAACCTTATAACCCAAGAAGAAAAAAGATTAATTTTAGCCGAGATGCCAAGTTTGATGAAGATGATTGCTAGAACTAGGAAAATCAAGAGAAAGATTACAACTTTCTTCCAATGGTTGATGTTGATTTTATTCAAAATGAAAATGAACAGCTTATGTCTACACTCTAGTCTTCTCTAATAGCAACTCATGTTGATTTGAGATCTTGAAGCTCATCCGAAAGGCCTCAAAGGATGAGAAGTCTTCAAGACTTTTATTTAGATACTAATTAAACCAACAATTATGCTCTTTCTTGTTTATTTGCAGGTGCAGAACCATTAAACTTTGAAGATGCAGTAGAAGATCAAAATGGAGAAAGGCTATGGATGAAGAAATAAATTTCATTCACAAAAGTGATACATGGAGATTGGAAATCCTTCTAAAAGACAAACATGTTGTTGGAAGAGGAGAAGTGGAGAAGTTAAAAGCTAGGTTGGTTGCTAAGGGTTATAGTCAATAACAATACATTGATTATGATAAAGTTTTTGCTCCTATTGCTTGTATGGAAATAATCAGATTAATCATGGCATTGGCTGCACAAAACAAATGGAGAATTTATCAAATGGATTTCAAATCTGCCTTTTTGAATAAACACTTGGAGGAGGATGTTTATATTGAACAACCTCTTGGATATGTTGTCAAAGGTCATAAAGATAAAGTGTTGAAGTTGAAGAAGGTCTTATATAGTTTAAAGAAAGCACCAAGAGTTTGGAACAGACACATTGATAATTACATTGCTCAAAAGGAATTCATAAAATGTCCACATGAATATGGCCTTTATGTGAAGAAAAAGGAGAACGGTGATATGTTAATTGTTTGTTCGTATGTTGATGACTTGATGTTTACAGGAAACAATTCAGCCTTATTTGATGAATTTAAAAAGGAGACGACCGCAGAATTTGAGATGATTGATATAGGACTTATGCCCTACTATCTTGGAATTGAAACGAAGCAATCTGAGGAAGGCATTTTTGTCTCATAAAAGAATTATGCAATGAAGACTTTGAAAGAATTCAACATGAAAATTTGTCTAACTAGTTTCTACACCAATTGAATGTGAAGTAAAGTTGTTAAGATTTGATGTTAGTGAAAAGGTGGATCAACTGTGTATAGAAAGCTTGTTGAAAATTTGAGATACTTGACTTGTTCTAGACATGATATTCTTTATGGAGTTGGAATTATTAGTCAATATGTAAAGTCTCCAAATGTTACTCAATTTAAGGCTAGTATAAGGACCTTGAGATATGTTAAAGGAACCCTTAGTTATGGCTTGTTTTATTCATCTTCCGAAAATTGCAATCTGGTTGGCTATAGCGATAATGATTCAAGAGGTGATGTTGATGATAGAAGTACTACTGGTTTTCTGTTTAGACTTAGAGATGTTGTATTTACTTGGAGTTCAAAGAAGCAACTCATCATAACTCTTTCAACATGTAAAGTAGAGTATGTAGCTGCTATTGCTTGTGTTTGTCATGTTGTATGGTTGGGAAAATTGTTTAAAATGATGTACATGTCACGAGAAGAAGCTACTGAGATTTTTGTTGATAACAAATTTGTAATTGCATTAGAAAAAAATCCTATTTTCCATTATAGGAGCAAGCATATAAATATAAGATTTCATTTTATACCTGAGTATATCAGCAAGAAGGAAGTGCAACTCAAGTATGTGAAATCTCATGATCAAATTGCAAACATATTCACCAAGGCATTGAAGGCTAAAGATTTTGCAAGACTTGAAAACAAGACTTGGCATAACCAAATTTGAGTTTAAGGAGGAGTTTTGAAAATATAAACTTAAAATAAATATGTTATTATCTCTATGAGTCTATTTCAAATTATGGGTGGGTTATCAAATAGATATTAATGTGTTTAGTTTCTTGAGAAGTTTAAGAGTTGTTTTGTATTTTCATATAAGTATTGTTCTGCATTAATGAAATATATAGAGAGGTTTTTTTTGTTATTTTTCTTAATTCACTAGTCTCTGTTTCTAACACAACTTCGGCTAATCAATACGAGAGTAACCAAAAGCAACATCATAACTCTTTAGCAATAAAAAAAACCCTACTATTGATTGGACAGTTGAGTTCATAGATAATCTTTCAAGACCTAACCATTTAATTTGCTCAACATCACAACTTTTCTGCTTTCATCGATCCTACTAAGAAACCTATTTTTAAAGTATTGTGGAAAAAGGCAAAGTTAGTCGATGATATTTTACCCAACAATTGAGAGAATAGTTTGATCTCACCCAATCTCAGGCAAACACATTAGCTGACAGAACATGATGGATAGATAAATACATTTCTGAACTCACAATACCTTAATTTGTCTAACAAAGAACCAAACGCTTTCAATGATGTTACTCCTCCACATCAAACTAACCAACAAATTAAACTAAATGATATTACAAAAGTGCATTGCTCATTTCCATCTAGACCCAACAAACTTGTCCGTGAATTAGATACCCCACAGAAAGGACAAGAATGTCCCTTTCTCTGATCTCTAAGCACAGAATGTACTATGACCTGCGCACTTGACAGTGTATGTAGTCAATTTATGAGTTGGACCACGGGTCATTATGGGAATATTATGATTATACAGAAACATAAGGCCATGCACCTAAACTTCGTACAAACTCCTAACTCGTTCATAAGCCCCACATACAATCATCTTTAAAAGCAAAAAAATGCTAGTCTGAAGCTACTTATATTCATTGTGTCAAACAGAAGTCTCATGAAAAATGAAGCATTGCCTCCTTTTCACATTGCAAAACCAGTCACCCACTCTCTTAACTAGTAAAGCCTAAAACAAAAACAAAAGAAAACATAACCGATAACTCAGTAGTGTGATTTTCACAAAACTTAAATTCCAACTCTCCGAATTGGCAAACTTGAATTCCATCTTATCGTAAGAGAAGCCATGGCCATTGTCCAGCAAACAGGATATACAATTCAATGGAGCTTATCTCAAAACCAATCACTGGCACCCGGACAAAAAAATAATAATAATAGTGCCTTCAAAATCTATTCCCCCTAGCGCATTTATGGGGCAGGATAATTATGTAGCATAAAATGAGCAGAATCACTGACATCTTCAGAGTTCTCTTACAAGCGCATAACTGATTCATTTACTCTTCTTTCGGGCAACTCGAGTTCGCAGATTCATTTGCTGATGAAGTGACCCCAGACAAGGCACTTGATGACATATTGCTGCCGGTTATAACTCCATTCTGAAAACTCTTTGAACCTCTAGGAGGGTTTCCCTGGGAAGCACTAGTTGCAGCTTCCTGCCCTTCCTCAGCTAATCCTTTCAGAATGTTCATAACAGTGGGAAGGAACTTTGAAGACAAGGAAATAAGCCCAGGCAACTGCAAAATATTAAAACTAGTAAATAAAGGCTTCCAAATCCTTACTTTGAATGGACAAACTTTTTGAATTCTACAATCTAAATAGAGAGAGAACAAAATCTTAATATCAGTGAAACAGGGTCCCATCCTATGATTAAAGCATTAAGTACTGGGCTAAAAAGATTTCACAACAGTTCCTTGAGGATATAAAAATTGATGCACCAAACTGAATGCTCCGAAGATAACACTATTCCTGAAATATCTTCCCCTAGGAATCAAGATCTAAGCCATGAAAAGATAGTTTAACACTCACAGCGCCATGGCGGAATTCAGCTGAAATGTCTAATTGCACCCATAAGGCCTTAACGAGCAGAAAACATATGAAGATGACAAAAAGATAGAAAGGATTCCTGCCATTAAAAAGGAGGCACTCCATTAGCAAAGGAGGCAATATGATCTTCTAATAATTACAAGGTGCTGTTCACAAGATAGACCTTAGAATAGTCATAAACTCATTGAATCCAAGCACGAACAATGCAATAATTGCCCATGGAGGCGGTAACCAGTTGTTACTACGGTTGTTAGCTTCCTGGTTATTGACAGAGAGAATAAGTAAACTGAAAAGAAAAGTGCAAAAGAGATGGAGATATCTATAGATCCAGAAAGTTTTCTCCAGCTAACATAGAATCAAAGAGGAGAACAAAAACATATCATAAATTAAATACAGGCAAAATTCATGGAAAATTTGGAACAAAGTGAAAGTTCAGCAATAGTGTGGTGCCTGACTATAGTTTGCTCAGAGCATTGTTGAAAACACACGCAGGGAGAAACCTTGAATCACAATCATATCAATCTCTTACCGACTAGATATAAGAAAAGGCATAGCAAATGTAAATGCTATAAAGAATGACGTGCATTATCAGTAGGTAGACCAGTAATAGGGGTTACTTCTGCCACTTGACACAATAAATTTAACATTTACTGCCTATAAAAATTTTGAAAGAATTAAATGAAGACTGGAAGATTTTATACCATTGCATCTTCTGCAAACTATATATCGCCGACTTATGTCAACCATGACAAGCTACACACCTATGTCCAGTCATCTAATAGACATAAAACGTAAGGTGTTTCCCCAGTACCTTCTAGTTTCTAATTCAAGGCTACATATATGTTTTATCTTCTTTATAGGGGGCTTTGTCCCAAACACAAACCATATTCATGAAATTCCAAGATCTGCAAGGACAAAGGTGGGTATTTTCTTTCTATTCCACGTTAAATAACTCAATGAAAAGAGATGAGAGTAAAGATAAAGGAAGAGAAAGGACTACTGTGAGGGGCTTGCATACCTGAGCAGAAACAGCCTGAGTGACACTGTATTCTGTTTCCGACTTGAATTGCCTCCAAAGTGATTTGCACTGGACAGGTGTTATCAAGGTCTTTGATTGAGGAATCTGCATATGCGAATATCCATTTCAAGTACTAAACAGTGCTTTGTTGTGGAAAGATGGTCCCTCAAAAGAGAAATAGAACTCCCAAGAGAATGGAAAGGTGATGTCGGAGCACAATATATATATATTGTGCATATATATATATTTTCAGAACATATTTTCAGTTATCAAATGAATCAAGACATCTGGAAAAACATGATTAGCAGTATGCATGTACAAGCGTAACAAATATTTTGTCGAAGATTATGACCATGCATTCAACAGGATCCAGTAAAACTTCACAGTTAATAAAGGAAATTCCAAACATCAAACTCCAAATATGAATTGGCAGAGTCCAAGTTCCAACATCTAAGCCATTTATATAAATATCAAAACTTGCAAAGAGCTTTTTAGAATTACAAATACTGTCCCATAAAACCCAATTCTACATGCAGGAATCAGAAAATTCTTTAATTTATTAAATATGATGTCTTGTAGTGTGCAATTGAACTCTGCATAAGAAGAAATATCAGTATTGACAGGAAATCCACCTCTTCCCACGTGCTTGAAGCCAATGGGTCATGAGTTGCAACACTTTTATTGCTGTTGTTATCCAACAAAGCGGAAGATAATATTTTCATAATGTTATCAGCTTCATCTTCCAAACGAATGGCAACCATGACGGACAGTAACTTCAGAGACTGCAGAAGGTTGAACAAAGTTGCAGATAACTTATATCCAGAAAGGCACAATAAAAATAAAAGTTGACATTTGATGATACAACCCGTAGCATACCGCAGAGCGAGCAGTTTTTGTAATTGCCCGGATGTCTTCTTTCCCTGTCCAAACTCGTGGCATTGAATCAGAATCATTGCTAAACAGCATTGAGAACCTGTGCAAGAGTTACACAGACAATCCCATTATTTGGATTCCCAAGACAATGGAACAAACAGGTTTGGAAAATTGCAAGCGGTTGCTACCTATCCTTCATACGCATTAAGACCCTTCCAGCTTCTTCCTTGGCTTTTGCTTCAACCACATTCCTTGCATGGTCCTCCAGTCTTGCAAGAATAAGTTCCTTAGTCTCCTCCTCCATTTCAAACCCTGAAAGTGCATTAGAAAGACCAGAGACTGCATATTCTGTCTCACGCCTCAAAAGTTTTCTTATTGAAAACCAGGTCTCACTATTAGCTCCATCCAAAAGAGCTTCCACAGGTCCAGACAATGCATCATTTAGCTTTCCCTGCAGATGGTCCGGGCAAACTCAAGTGTATAAAATTCAAAAACCCAGATAAGTATACATCTTATGCCCTATAACCATCTGCCGACTGTTATGGATTGTCAGTAACAAGCTTTTCCAGGTGGCACTAATTTCTCATGGCCTGATTATTAAGAAAATGGAAAATTACCAAAACTATCAATAACCAAGGAATAGCAGGTACATGTTAAACTTGAATTCCACTTCAATCTGACTTAAAAGAAAAAATATATACAAGCTTTACAGTAGCTCAATCTTAATTGGATGACATCCACAATTCCCACAGAAATTCAGAGAAATTTCTCTTCTTATATCACCAAAAAATACGGCTCACTTATATCAGCAATCAATAAATGAAGTAGCCTCTTAGAGAGGTTGAAATCCAAAAACTACAAACCTCAAAGGAAGAAGTAATTTCAGACAGTTTGGCAGCACGGACAGTAGCAATGTGTGCCTCAATATCTCGTTGAAGCTTGTCCCTAACTCTTGATGTATCCCAGTCAGCTTGTTCAATGACAACCTCTGTAAACACGAGGTACTTATTTGATCCATTCTTCAAAGAAGATACTTAACTAAGGCAACATATCTAACTCCTATACATTAATGCAGGTGCAGTAAAAATGAAACTAAAGACACAATCATTTCAACCCTGATATTTAATCATACATTGTACTTTTCATTCTGTTCTGATACTATATTCTACTTAAAGCTTCTTCTCCTTTGATTCATAGTGTCCTTTTCCTCAATGTTATTCCTGCATACTCTAAACTTGGTGTAATGACATAATGAATGGTAACCATACCTGCACATTCTTCATCAAATAGAGCCATGCAAGACTGGGTGCAAGTGCAGGCAGCCAAAGAAAACCCATCACCAGCATTCAAAGCCTTCTCAAATGTTGTTTTGAATTTTTCAAGAGTTCCATATCTTATATGTCCCAACATAGACTGATATGCAGGTTGAACAAGCTGCCAAATGGGAGAACTATTCACAATCAGCAGCACGTCAAGTGCTTGAAGATAACATCTGGGAACTAGGTTCAAAACAAGGTTCACCACATATCAAATAATGCAGGTAATATTATACATGAGTGTATCCACTCTTTGACCTGAACAAGAAGACTACATAAATGGGGTGAATTGCAAATCAAAAGCAAGACTCTAGCCACCAACAGGACTGACCTCTATTTTGGCACATCCTAACACTAATGGTTCTTTCTTTTGGACTTTTTGATGCCAAATATACATTACAACTCAACTCAACCACACCTTAATTCAATTTCTTTCAATTCCAATACACTTAATGATGCAAAAGAGCTTAAATTCTATTAAAGCAAAAGAAGAAAAATTAGTCAATCATAAGCTTTAATTTGGTGGGATGAAGGTTGAGAATTGAGTTGAAAACAAAGAGAATAGGGACTGAATTTTAGATTATGTTAGGATTCCTCATTAGATAGAAAGTAGTAGTAAGTTAAATATGTTATTCTAGTTTAAATATATTACCCTAATTGTTTAGGATAAGATTTAAGTTTTTTAGGAACTCATTATTATTAGAATAAGGATTCTAAGAACTTTTCTATATATATATATGTATACCCTTCAACAAGAATTATTGTGAATTTTTTGTCCAAACTTGAGTTTTCAACTAGAAGGTGTGACGCTTTCTTCTAAAACTGATTCTTAGACCCTATGAGTGATTCCTAGATTTCTAAGCGCTATTTTTTGTATTCTTCACTACATTCCAACAATTCTAATCTAAAGTTCCAGCAACCAAAACTCTAAATTCTAGCCATATCAAACCCAAATTTTAGCCAATTAAACCCTAAAATTCTAGCCTAAATTTCTGGCAATCAAACCCTAAAAATCCAGCTGTATTGAATTTGAAATTTTAGAATTCCAAATTAAAATCCAGACCTAAACTGGATATTCCAGCAACCTAATATCATCCATATTTCCTAATTTTTGTGTATTTTAGCTATTAGTTAATACTTCTTCTATTTGTCCTACATCACCAGCTGTCATTGCCAACAAATCCACATGACTCCTAGAAATTTTAAAAACCTATAACCAAAACTCAGCAGCTTTATAGGTATGTACAGAAGATAACACATTCACTACAATATCTAAAAATTAGAATAGCTTAGTGATACGAAACAAATGAATTACTTGAAGCAATTTTTCCTCAAGTTGTTTGCGTTTTGCAGATCTGACTCCTTCATCAAAGTAAATGGCTTCTGAATCGTATCTGGAACAAACAAAAAGATAAAAACTCAGCATTACTAACTAACAAGTACATCACCAAAATTCAGAAATTTTTAATAAAAGTTTCAAATGCTGCTTCGCCAACATATAATGAGATGTTGTGAAAATTGCATCAACGTGCATAATACCCTAAACCTGCTTTATCTAATATTGAAAGAGGATAACAAAAAGCAAGAGCTTCAAAGATAATGCACTTGCTCAACAAAAGCATTTGATTAAACAATGAATCTCAAACAATATAGCAGAAACGTGAGCACTTCAATCCTCTTATGATTCATAGCATGCTTACTCAGATAAGCATGTGTTCAAAATGGAACTAAGCTTCTTCCCGAAACCAACCAATGGGCCAGATTGTACAGCCTCTTGCAGGTGACACCATTCCTGGCAGTGATATAAATATTCAACTTTTTCAATTACTTAAATTTTAGGACTATTTAGAGAGAAAAATAAACTGAAAAAAGCAACATCAAAGAATAATGTGAAGTTGTATACCTCATTGGTATTGACACCACAGAACTTTTCATTTGCAATTTCTTCACAGCGTACAGTAGCAACCATGACCTGCAAATCGTCTGCTAACGAATGACATGAAGAAGAAAAGGCATATTTACTAGCCACTGCCATATTCACAAACATGCCTTATGGGCAGGAAGGTCAAGGTCTTTGTTCTCCTTGATAACTTTCCAGATTTCCTGCGCACTGAAAGAAAATCCTGAGGCAGGAACTACACCACGTCGATCTCCAGCAAGACCACCAGGTGCAATGGAATGGAAGAACCTCTGCCTCAAACTAGCAACCTACATTCATAGAGATTTTGGAAAGATACCTTAAGGATAATCTCGGTTCATTTGATAAAATGGCCTAATTCGATGAGTCTACAGGTATTATGAAGCAGAAAACACCGGAAAGTTTGAAGCAGAAAAGAAACCAACTAATAAGATTGAAATATAAGTTGACTGCAATTAAAATACGAAAACATGGGAAATTATCTGAAACACAGTTATCTTTCTTGCCACAGAAAAATTGGAAAAACAAACAACAAGGTCATGTTAAAGCAATTTTTAGATAACCAAATCACAGAATATATAGTCCACCTGCTCTTTGAATTGCTCTTCTTTTTCTTCATAGCTAGATAGAGCAACAACTTCAACCTGTTCATAGATTAATGAAATCAGCCATATGAGAAACTAGGAAGTCAATAAGTACAATTCAGAGAAAAGTATGGGAACTCACATTAAAAAATTCACTTAATGGGGTTTCATTGTGTTCTTGTGGCTTAGGAACAGAGTCCCATATCTGCAAAAGAAAAAAAATCAAAAAGACTATTACCATTGAGATTAACTAGAAAAAAGGAAAAGAACCAGAACCTTGACCTTTTGGATATCTTCTCGCAAAACAGGTTCTAAATTCTCCAGCGGTGTCTAAAAAATAAAGAGAGGAACATGCAACAAAAGAAAAAAGCCTCAACTCCAAAAAGCCTTAATCCAAAACAAGAAAACACAAAGATGAATGTAGCAATCCTCTAAATTCCCAAAATTAATACAAAAGAAAGGAACTCACCCTTGTTTTATCACGTATGACAAACAACAAAGTTGTTTTCCGGGGACTAAACAAGCGCATCATGACCTATGTGAACAATTCTCAAAATTTTGGACCATTTCATTTTAGAAATGAAGTCAAGAGGAGAAGCTTAAGAAGACAAATAGCAAAGAACCTGGAACACAGTCTTCAAAAGAGGTTTATTCGCAGCTTGCTCACGTCCAATATCGTGACACCACCTAATTAGTTTAATTGGTTAACTTATGAAAAGACAATGCCAGAATAACATTTTGGGAACCATGACTCAAAGGAATGTAGTACGTTTAATAGTTAACAAGACTTACATGTTTATCAATACAATATCAGAAACAGCAAGAGCAAAAAGTGCACTCTGCTTCTCAAATGCTGTATCATCCTACAGGATGAGAGGAGGATGACGAAGGGAGTAAACATCAATATGTCAAAACAAAAAGAGAATTCTAATTTTAAGTACAGAGATCATATATCTCCACCTGTTGCTTTGCAAGTTCATGCCACCAAAGGAATTGGTTACGAAATAGAAAAAATGAAACTACAGAACAACAAAAGTAATATCACGTAGCCAGTATTATAAATGTAGGCAGGTGAGTTGCTTCATAGAAAAATATCCATCCCTCATGTTAAGGCATGAAAGATATATAGACGACCAACAAGACATGCAAAATTCAGGCTATAACCATGAAAATGAATAAAGCATTAAAAATTAAGGGAAGAGTTTTAATATGCACCTCTCCTCGTTCTCTTCCATCAGTACCCTCCAAATCCATTACAAGAGTACAAGGTTCAATGCCAGTACATCTGGCTATCCAAATGCCTTTGGTGGTTTGAGACCTGAAAACGTAATAAAATTTTGTTAGCTAAGTTTCAAATATTTCTTTTCATTTTCCATTCAATCAAAAAATATGTACGTACATATATGCATATATGTGCATGACATAAACATTACGTGCATAAATACACATGTATAATAAAATCAAAGCATATAAAACGTGTTCTAGAATGAAAGCAACAGATGAACGTGCCTTCCTTTAAAAGCATCCATTTCTCTGAAGTTGGTACGAAATAAATTATTCAACAAAGTGCTCTTCCCTGAACAGTCCATGGAAGAGAAAAGTTAAGACAAAGAAAACTATCACCATAAGACTCATTCATCAACAGACTTGAAGGAAGCAAATGATAAAATACGAATTAGGTCAAATTGAAAATTATCTTCAAAGTCAGATAGAGAACTATCGTATTATGCTCTGAATTTTGGTTATCAATAAAAACTTGCTTCCAGCTGACAAAGTTTCAGATGACAAAAGCATCAAGTCTCAAGTCTCAAGTCACAGCCTGCCCTTAGTTCGTTTAACGATGACCAATCCTCTAGTTTTCGTAATAAGGATGTGGATCATAGCATGCAGATATTCAAGAAAGCATCAGCAGAGAAGCATAAACCCAAAGATTGAACAAGATAACAGAGAAGGAGAAAAACATACCACTACTTTGTGGGCCCATGATGGATACTACAGCATACGATAAACCACATTCCCCCAACTTCACCACCTTGATAAAATGGTCGATTCCAGAAACATTAAATTCTCCATCCCCATCGATAAGTTGTGTGGAACAACTTTCCTCGTTTGCTGGAATCCAAATGTTCCATGTATTAATTCATAATTATATGATTTCTAAAGGTAAAAATCTTTGTGCAAAAGCATGTTATCCATACATAATTTCACAAATGTCTACTTACCCGTCGCATGTATACTAAAATTATAACAAGGTAAATTTACAGATTGAATAGAAAAGAAAAAATGGAGCTCAATCAGCCCAAATGTGACACACCACATGAGTGTATGCTTGTTTTATCTGCAGCCTCGAAGCATGGCATTAGGAAAATCAACAACTACAATATATAACAACATTGTAGGAGAAAAACACATCGAATTGTGCGAAATCCAAATAAAAACGATACTAACTAGCTCTCTCAGTGTTATATAATTGGTACTTTACGTATGCATGCCAATAAATGATCATATCCGTTGTATTCAATACGTTTAACGGAAAAAGAAACCAAAAGATTTGGTAAAATTGATGCAGAAATGGAAAAACATGAAAAGCTACCAAATTTAACGTCAATCAGGTTCGTGGTTTTGGTGGAGCATCACACATTATGATAATGAGGCAAACTGAGGGAGAAAGATGAATCATGGGAAATGGAAAAGAAGAGATTACCCATTTGAATTGAAACGATACTGCAAATGGATAGGAGATGAATTTGAGCAAAGAGACGTCAGATTGATTGACAGAGAAAGCAGAGGGAAGACAGAGAGGAGTTATTTTCTGACTTCGGTTCTTATTATTGAAGTTGGCCTCGCTATCCAAAAACAAAATGAAAAGTAAAGAGAAAAACACTCGAATTCAATGTCTCTCTCTCCCTCTCTTGTTCACCTTTTGCACGATTCTGAACCAAAGAATGAAATGAAGCCTAAATCAAATGTATTACTCTGTTATGAATAGATTGTATCACAGTATCTTACATGTGTTCATTCCAACTACGTGATTATGGGCTCAGACAAATGGGAGCTGAACATAATCTTCGTCGTTCCCGACAAAAATGCTGCATCAGTGATATAACGAACTTTAAGGTTTTTATGTACAAACGCTAGTGTATGAAATAAATGATTATAAGCCACCCACAAGAGTGTGTGAATTTGGACATAATGCTAAAACTGTATTTAATGATTATTCATTTATGAATAAAATGATCTCTTTCAGTAATAATTGCTGGGTTATTTACTGCTTTACTGCTTATCTTTGCAACAAAGAACTGCCCTTAGATATTTTCACAAAAAAAAAAGAACTACCCTTAGATCCTTTGTCCCAAAAATTGTGTACCAACTCTGTCCCATTTGATCCCAACCATTCATTTATGTGGCCAAATTGTGTACCAACCCTGTCCCATTTGATCCCAACCATTCATTTATGTGGCCACATAAATGAATGGTTGAGATCAAATGGGACAGGGTTGGTACACAATTTTTGGGACAGAGGATCATGTCCCCAAAGAACTGATAAAGATTTGTCAATTTTGCAAGAATGAAAAATACATAAAAAATAAAGAGACCAGTATTTTACTTAGTTCGATAGTCAAGAACTATCTACATCCAAGGTTCCCACCTTTGGTGGTAAGTTTTTCACTGATGAGGAAGATAGAAATGAAAGAAGGCTTTACAGAGTTTGAGTGATTTTTGAATCACTTGCAAGAGTCACAAAACTCTCCCAATACTTACTGTAAGTATTCTAGCACACTCCTAAAACCCTTTTCTTTTTACTTTTGATTTCACTCTCAAAGATGAATACTGAAATTGAAGAATACAATTTTTGTATATGCTAATCTCGTAGGAAAATCCCGGTGTGTCCATCACATGAACACAGTGCGAAAAACAAAAATTTTTGTTGCCGGGACGTTCCCGAAAGCCAGGATCCATGTGTATGTATAAATAGCCAAACCATAACGACCAAAGTAGACCGTCTCTAACGGTATCCACGCAGAGGTCGGAAAACCTAACTGGGGCAAACCCT
>JAOQMR010000001.1:12083921-12098865 GCA_027563865.1 Erythroxylum pelleterianum
CATGAATTAAGAGTCAAAAAGTATATTAACAGTTATGAAAGTGTAGCCAATTTATATGATTAATTTGGGTTCAATCAAGGGCACTACTCTAACAATGTCACAATACGAACATAAGTCGACTTATCACACTAGACAAGTCGCCTTATAGGTATCGTGACAGAATAAGTCGCCTTACATCACATACAAGTCGACTTATACTAACAAAAACAACATCAACAAATTAAGAAGATTTTTTTTACACACAAGTCCATCAACTTCTCTTATATAAGCATCCTCATTGACTTCATGCCATAAGTTAAGAACTTCTAGCTCTTAAAAAAAAGCTAGCACTTAGACCCTTGTCCCTCCCTTTCCTACACAAAAGTTTATTATGTGTAAATAAGTGTACAAAATTAAGATGAATCTTGATGGCTCTATTACTCACTATAAAGCTCACCTTATGGCCAAAATGTTTCATCAACATCTTAGCATTAACTATATTGAAACCTTTAGTCTAGTCATTGAAAATGTTACTATTTAGCTTATAGTTACTATTGTAATAATATGTGGATGGATTTTAAATCGAATGGATGTTAATAATGCCTCCTATAAGGTAGTCTCCCTAGTTATATTTTTATGCAGTAACCCCAAGGATCCATTGATTTCCAACATCTGACTCATGTTTGTAAAATAAATAAAGCAATTTATAGTCTTCATCAAGCTCTAAAGGCATGGTATAATGAACTTTGTTTCTTTCTAATTACCTATGGCTTCATCAATTTTAAGAGTGACTTCTCTTTTTATCTACAATATTGGCATATATACTATATACTTATGCATGGATGATATTATACTCATTGATAACAATTTTTAAAGCTATATGAATTCACTACTCATCTCTTTAATCAATTCTCTCTTACTTATCTCAACTAGCTCAATTGCTTCCTAGGTATTGAAACCACTAAGTATTCTAAAAGGTTATTTCTATCTTAACAATAGTATATCATCAACTTTTTTCATCGCATTAGAATACATACAACCATTAAGATCAACACTTCATTGCCCCTATCTATAATACATAAGCTTGATGAAGGGTCTTTCAGAAACAATCCTATTATCGATAAGTACTTAGCCCTCTTCAATACCTTTCACTCATAAGACTTGATATTAGTTATGATGTTAATAGACTAGTCCAGTTCATGCACAAACCAACTTTTACATATTAGCTTGCTATAAAAAGAATCCTTCGATATATCAAAGGAACATCTTGTTATAGTAAATTTCTCTGATCTCATTTAGCTCGTACTCTTCATGCCTTTGCTAATGCTAATTGGGATGGTAATGCAGTTACAAATCACGCTATCTCTACTTAAATTATTCTTCTTGGCTCTAGCCTTTTTAAATAGAGTTCTAAGAGACAATCCTCTATCGCCCTCTCATCCATTAAATTCGAATATCATGTCATTTCATTTACTACCACTAAATTCAACTGGTTAACTATTTTGATAAAAGAAATTACTTATCTCAAAGTTGAAACCTTGCATAATTTATTGTGATAACATTATAGAAACTTATGTTCTTTATCATGATATCTTTAGCTATGTTATTTTTCTTGGCTCTAACCCTATTAACTGAAGTTTTAAGAAACAATCCACTATCACTTATCATCTATTAAAGCTTAATGCCATAACATTGCATTCATTACTGCTAAATTCAAGTTGTTAACTAACTTGATGAAAGAACTTCCTTATCTCAAATCTGGAAACTCCTATAATTTACTATGACAACATTAAAGCAATTTACTCATGTTCTAACCCTATGTTTCTCTCGCACATGAAGCGTATTACCATTGATTTTCACATTGTTCATGATCAAGTGACTTGCAAACTACTCCATATATATACTACAAATCAATTAGTTAACTCTCTCACTAAGCCCCTTTCTCTATACTAGTTCCTTATTCGTCGTTCCAATATAAATGTCCTTCCTAGATTATTATGCATGCGGGGGCATAATAAAAATTAATTTTGTATTGTAACTATTCCATGATCATAGTTATATAAATTATATAGATTCATATAATTTAGTTACAAACACAAATATGTCTATATACCTAAATCATCTTGAAATAAACACAACAAAAACTTCTAAATCTTCTTTAATAATTCATTAGTGGAAATCTACAGGTCTATGCTTATAAATTTATTCTAAATAACACCTTAGAATTTTGTTTATGTATTGATTCTTTTCCTTTAGATACATTCCTATATTGCAACTTGTTCAATAAATTAGATCTTATTAAAAATTGCATATATTATGTTATCTTTATCACAATTATATGTTATATGTTTGTTCTTAGTATAAGTGATGATTCCCTATACACACGTAAAACTTTTTAATATTGTATTTAAAGGAGTATTTTTCACATAGTTATAATTATCTTGTAATAGCATTTAATGTCATCTTCATTTTATAAATATATATTATAAGAAGTAGATTTTGTCCTTGAAAATCTAAACTTATAATCATAATATGAGAATTATTGGGATAAAGCTAAGTCCCTTTTTTAGATTGTTTTAAGGGATTCTCATGAATGTACTTATTTGAGTATCAAATAGGGTGAGAGTTATGGATAGGAATGACAACAGACTGGGTTGGGCTCGATCCCCCTATGGGCTCAAGTCTGGTTTGAAATCATTTTCTAAAACTCAAACTCAGTTTGAAATCTAACTAGACTTTGCTTAATATTGAACTTGTTCAGCCTTCCAATAGCTCGGAGCCCAATTAGACCTAAGCAACTTGGAGTAAGCTTATGTCCATTAGGCTTTAATTAGGTCCAATTAGGATAGGCCAAGCCTAGTTAAGTTGGATTAAGCTTAAAAGTCCAACACATTTTTAAAAAATCAAATGATCATAAAGCCCATTTAGGCTAGATAAGGCCCAGAGTCCAAACTTTTTAAAAAATATTAAATATTTCAAAGCCCAATTAGGGTAAGCAAGTCCAAAGGCTCAACTCTTTAAAAGTTTTGTGATTAAAGTAACGATTTGTCTTTTCACTTTCAAGCATTTTAGTCATTGTGTCATTCACAAATCTCCCAAAGGATTTGACTTTTAGACTTAACTTTGCTTAATTATGCTTTAGACCTCTTATCCTAAACATGCTTTATTATTAAAAAAAACATAGTCATTTAAGAATAAATCAACATTATTCTTAATATATTTAGGCTTAAGGTTGGATCGGATTGTAGAGCTCAGGCTCAAACCAGTTCAAAACTCGAAAATTTTGTAAATAAAAGTTTGAACTTAATCTAAAGTCCAATCAATTCTAACTAAACTTATTGATTTTTGGTTGAACAGATAGACTTCTAGCTGTTTTGTCATCCCCAATTATAAACTTCTACATTTTCTTTCTGTTTGCGTAAATATCACAACAATTAATTGTTTGTGTTGGGTTCTTAGCCTTCAAATGGCTTGTATTCTTAGCATTTCCTCTAAGATTTATGACTATTTTCGCAAATATGTATTTATATGCAACTAGACAGAGATGAAAATATGTATAAATAACGAAAAAATGTAGAACTAGGAATATATCATAGAAAGTACTTCGTATCCTTGAAATTTTAAACGTAGGATTGTAACATAACAATTAAATCAAAATTATTTAATTAAACCACAACCTTGGCACTAGTCACACCTCAATGTTAGTAGCAAAGCATTTTCTAGGATCAACTACCAGCATTGATACACTTTCTTAAAAGAACTACGATCAGTTGTTACTGATGCCAAATTTCTCAGTTACTGTAGTTTTAGATACGTCCATGAAAGAGTTGGTTACAATTTACTTCCAAATACTGTTAAGAGATTAGGTACAGGCTGGGAGGGGTGAGCATTAGAACATTTGTTTAGTTTTGCACATTTTTTATAAGTTTATGTACTCTTTAAACAGTGACGGAGCCAGGAATTTAAGATAGGGGACCAAAAATTAATTTTTTGAAATTTTGGAGGGTTCAGTATACCACTGACCCTTAAATAACTCTATCTTTATATATAAATATATATATATATATAATAATTTAAAAAAAACTTGGGGGGCCTATATAGCTCCGTCTCTGTCTTTAAAGGTCCTACAGAGAGGCCTCAGCTGAAACATTTTCACTTTTTGAGACCTGAATATTTAAGGAGCAAAAAAGCACGGAATCCAGATCTTCTGTCCAATATTATTGTGTCTTATTGTGTCTAATAAATCTCAGTCATTTATTTATGTGAAGCTCGCATGGATCTTGCAAAATAAATGACTGAGATTCCATGAGACAGAATAAGACAAAGTAATATTAGACAGAAGATCTAGACCAATCCCCTCCATCTCCCTTTGTTGGCACAACGTTCCAAGTTACTGGAATTCTGCTCCTTAAGTAGTACTGACTATCAATGCACACAAAACTTGCCAGAGTAAAAGAGCACCAATAACGCAAAGAGTAAAGGTGTGGAAAAGATTACTCTCAACTCTCCATTGTCCCAACATTAGTGTTCTTTCTACCAAGAACCAAGCAAATGGAATGAAGGTTACATACAGAATAAAGAATAACATAAAAGGAAACCAGAAGCTTTCCATCCTCTAAAACTAAAAGAAACTCTGCACATGGGCCTGCCTTACCAAACTCATTCTCTCCTCTGTCACTTGCGTGTACCATGGAGAGCACCCTCATGGAACATCGTCTAGCTTATGTACATGAGCAGCTTAACTGCAGTCATTTCCACAATCTAAATAGGCTTTTGACCAGATAGTGTACTGTATATTTGTGCAACTTCAATTTGGAAAAGCCTAAACCAATTTATCAGGAATGTACGAAACCGACGCTGCAATTGGAATAGTTGTAGTGACTCGAACCCCAACCTTCATTGTGGTAGGTTATTAACTGCAAACAGCCTCAACAGCTAGTTTTTTCATGACATTTGGGCATGGATCTCCTCCAAACATTTCGGGTGCAACAGTTACTGAGCATGAGTTCTGCCCGACACAAAGCTGCAAAATGAAAAGTTACATTAGTGTCTGGTCAGAAGCAAAGGGGAAAATAACGATTCAGGATCATGAACAGTGAATTCAGTTATAGGACTACGAAAAGGCACTTACAAACACTGAGACAAAGAAAACTGTAGCATACCCGGTTAAAAGCATCATATGAATGGAAAGCATGACAGTTCCCTTGACGGTAGTTTCCACAAGTCCCTTCTGGTGTGCCAAAGCTTGCAAACTTAATAGAAGAAATTTTCTGCCCAGGGCCACATGACAAATGGACCTTAGGCCTCAACGGTTTATTCACCTTACCAGAGGCTTGCATCTCATAATTCATCAAAGTTGGCTGCCACTCATAAATATCAGCACATACACTGTCCACTTCTCTCCTTAGCAAGGAAATTCCATTAGGATCTCCACCCCATTCTTCAAACACAATGAACAAGTTTCCTGTTGGGTTTAGCCATGATCGAGGAACATGATACCTGAAAGGTTGAATTTTTTTCTTTATGTGTTAAATTTTCAATGGACTCTTCATGTGATTAACGGGAACTGAAAAAGCTAGTTAATACTTCATTACCATCTTTGGGAAGCTTCCTCACAATTCCTCAAGCATTTCGTCTCACTAAATGTTCCAGCATAGTTGCATTCACCACAACTTCCAGAGGCTTTATTTGCAGGCCAATAACGTCCAACACTTTGTCCATTTATCCACACCTGTCCTTTGCCCATACTAGCCATGTCTAATGCCAATGGGGAATTTCCAGCAGGAGCGTTGAAGGTAGTCTGTGAAAGATGGCATAAAAATATTACTCCAAGACTTGTTATCATTTAACATACTACTGATCATCGGGAAATTTTAAATGGAAGTGGACTGGTACTTCTTTCAGGTATTGGTTTGACTAAAAAGTATCACATTATCAGACCCACAATCCACTTGTAATTAAAACAAGGGAAGAATTTTCAAACTGCAAAGCTAACTCAATAACTTGGTCCATAAACGACAAACAAGGATTGCCAAGAAAATTTGATAGAGTGCAACACTGGAAAGCACATATATTTCATTGTTTATGAAGTTGACAAGATACGGTCAAGGGGGGTTTCAGATACTCACTTTGTACCACATCAGTGGCTGTCTTCTTGAAACTAAAGACCCTTGTGCCCACTCAACCGAGGAACTCCCGCTGAGTGAATGAAGGCTTAATGCCTCTCCTTTAAGACCAATCTGATTGCAAATGTAAAAACAAATGAACTTCAGCATAGCTGATGAAAAAAGAAAGTACATGGTGAATTTTAGATGAGAAACCTTGTATGTCCACTTCTGCCAAGACAAGTCCCTCCTTCCCTCGTTGAGACCATTCAATGACACTGGGCCAAGGACACCAGTACTCCATGTCTCAAAATGTGGACCAACGTTCTGCATCAAGTATCATCAACAGCGGATAAATGCACAAGTAAAACCAATGCAGCCTCTCCATGTTAATTAGTGCAAACATGCATGTATATATATGTGTATGAAAGAGAGACACAAACCGGGAGACCAACAGCAACACTCAGAAGAGAAATTCTATTAATACCGGCTCTCATCTTCACACCTTGACTAAAGGTCAATTTTGGGAATTCCAAGCTTCCATAAGCAGTTCCTGCTCAGATTGAGAAAATATATCCAAACTTAATTTGGTTTATCAGGTTAAGACTGCAAGCAATATGTTGTATTGTACTCGGACAGAAGAAAGTCTTACCTTCTTGCGGATACGGAAATATATGGCACTTCGGATGTGGATAGAAAACTTTTCAAACTGATAACATGAGAATATTCTAAGTTCGCGTTTAACATTTTTCTATTTCCTACTCTTCTTTCATTCTTTTCTCTTTTTACTTGCAAACAGCATCCTAAAACAAAACTATTTGTACCTGCTCGTTGACCATTGACAAAAACGTGCAAAGCATGGCCTGCTGATAAAACAGTAAGAACAGGATCCTTCCCCTTTTCCAAGAATCCTTCATTTGAGTGAATATTCACACTGCAGATCCAAATTAAAAATGTCTAAAAACATAAATGCCAGAAGATGAAAAGATCAAGGACTAATCCAAAAGAATAGAAGAACAAGCAAAGTTGTATGATACTCACTCAGTCATGTACCATAAATAATCTGAACTGTCTCTGGTGGTATTTAATTGCTCCAACAACCCAGTCATCGTGAAGGTCTTATCACCATCAGAGCCAGGGTCTTCGTTGTACGCCTGCCAAGAGAGTCCTCCATGCACAGGAACGGGAGTCATCTTCATGTTCGCAACTTGAGCACCAACCTGTCCAGTACATGCACATCAACATTGTCACAAATAAAAAACAAGAACTCTTTCAGTTTTCAGGGGGAAAAAAAAATCATCCTTTGCGGAAAACTATAGTAATACAATGTTGAAAATGGAAATTGTTTTGATCTTTTCAGGAAGAAATCCTCACCCTTGCAGTGTTGTAAACAGTGTTTTTGCAGTCTGGAAGAATACTGATAGACCAGGGAGGTAGGTTGTAGTGCATGTTACCAAAAGCTACTTTTGCAAATGACATCTGGTTGTAATTTGCAAGGAATGCAGAACAAGCTCCAGATTTTGATTTGAACACATGAGCCTATACAATATTGATGAAACACGAGGGAAGGTTAACACCACTTTAAATTAAGACCACTTTAGAAAGAATACAAGTAAAGGTCACCTCTTCATAGTTTCCCAATTTTATCACGGTTGCATCTCCAGAGACTAGAGCTGGTTCAGCAAGTTTAATTGCTCTATGTAGATCTTTCAGATGGCCCCATTTAGGCTGCCTTAAAAGTCCTGCGTGCATGAAGTAGGACCTAAACTTCAGAATTATGCAGAAGGAATTTAAAACTCATGACTACTAAATAGTCGCAAGAGTATCATGAAATGGAGGCAGTGTCAGTTTGTTATTGAGAAGAGACATATCTTATTTCATAACGACATCAGCATTCTTGCAGAAAAGAATTAAGTATGGTGACAAGATACTTCTTTCCACGAACATGTAATAAACACATACTTATTTTCCAACTCTGAGAAAGGAAAATTTAGTTTCCAACTGAGGGAAGGACCAACCAAATAACGGGATATGCATGCGTCCAAATGTTCTATAACTGTTTTAAACTTTGAACCATCAAAATCTCACAAGAGCCTAAAAGGACATATGGCTTTTTGAGAATGAAGCTGATACGTGATCAGCTCTTGCCTATAACATCTCAGGCTCTGATGATGATATATAATTAAATAAGAACTCCTGCACCTTCTACATTAAGGCTTATTCGCTGGTGTCAATGACAGTGCACATAGCGACAGGATATATATATTTAAGCAGCCTGTTCATCATAAGAATGTTAGAAAATAAAGAATCATTTTGTTCTGCTCCTTTTAGACAGAAAAACCTGATTATGAGTTAACAAACATAAGGGAACATGTGCGTACCATATTCATCAAGAGGAGCATCATAATCATAGCTTGTAGCTATGAAAGGACCACCGGCAGTTCGACCAAAATTTGTTCCACCATGATACTGAAACAAGAAAAGCAGCATATCAAACTTTGCTTACCTACACTAGGATTCGGGAAAACCTATGGAGTTAGTAAATACTCAGAGAATAATCTAACCATGTAGTAATTAACAAATGCTCCTCCTTTCTGTATGAACCTTGCAACCGCGAATGCTAAGTCTTCAGCTGGCCGGTAAGGAACTGGACCACCAAATTCCGTAAACCTGTACGGATAACAGAAAAAGAAATTATCCATAAATTTCCAGTTTTTGGCATGAAACATGTATACTAATTCTTACCATGCAGTCCAGGCCTCAGTCCACATCTTGGGCTTGTAAGGCTTGTTCGGTGAGAAGTAGTCACAATAGAAACCGTTGCAGGCATTAATCTGTCAGGACAGCAGAAAGATTAGAAAAAGGAAAGCGAAGAAGCCGATAGATTTAATCAACTCGAACTATAACTCGAGAAGAATATTTTCTAAAAATGAGGCAGACTCCAAGTACATGTATTTGGTTTGATTTGAAATGGTTGAAAATAATATATTCCACAGTTCATATTTACGAGAAAGAAAGAAATTTATTCTCTATGAACACCCAGAAGCCATGCTGACAATGGTCAATGAATATAATAGTGAAAGCACCATCATTATTAAGAAAAGACAGGAAGTCAAAAGATATGGGACTGAGCAAGTTGGGCAGCTAAGCCATGTGCAGTGAGGAATAACGCTTCATTTCAAGCAACAACAATAGTGCTTCAGATCAACCATCTAGTTTTCTCTCTCCCAATTATTGCATGGTTGGATGTACATCAGAAGTTAATGGGACAGGTGATTTGAAGCACAACAACAACCCCACTTAAGACAGTGAGCCGACGTAACATGAGGACCATGACCATCACTGAGTTGGATATGGAGTACCAAAAGAAAGGTTGACAGAAGGTATTACAAAAAGTTAAAATAGCACTAGTCCATAGCTTACAACAGGATCTGGAGCATCATCTTGCTTGCACATGACCCATGGGACACCCGTCCCAAGACCTACAGCCATATTTGCTGCCCATTTAGCATAAGCTTGACCAGGTGCACCAAGTTCATATTCTATGGGTCCATACTCATTCTCAATCTGCCATACACATTGAAACGTAGAGAATAGAAGGAAAGTCACTTCCTCTAGTATATTTTCCGTAAAACCAACGGTAAAATCCAGATAAAATAACGGACTTCATGTTCCCTTCGATATACAAAATCTGGTTTTTTATTGAATTTGTAAGCATCCAATAAGAATAACAAAGCAGTAATGTCGCTACCTGGGATAAAATAATTGGACCACCCTGAGACTCGTACAAACTTTCTGCTTTCATCATCTTAACAATCTTCGCTGTGAATCTTTGCATATGAGCCTGTATACAAAATTTAATTTCGATAAGTAAATAAACCAATTCTAAAAATGGAAGAAAGCCGTAACAAGGGTTAATCTATATACATAAGAAACTACAAAAACTCCTCACCTTGAAAGGGCGATTATCGGTTCTGAAACTGATTCCAGGAATGTACTTGAGCCAAACTGGGAAACCCCTGAAATTTAAGCAGGGGATTTCTGTTTAAGACTTCATAAGCGAATTGAGTTCTCGAAACTATGAGCTTTGAAGTAAAGACGTTGGTAGATTACCCGAAATTCCACTCAGCACAGGCATAAGGTCCAATCCTGAGATGAACATAGAGACCTGCTTGCTGCACCAGCTTAATAAACTTGACCAGATCATAGTTTCCCTCAAAATAATACTAAACAGACAAAAATTGCAAAAAATTAGAATTCAAAAGTTGGAACTGTAAACAAAAATATCAAAGACAAATATGTTTGGTCAAATTACTTTTCCAGGTGAAGGTTCATGTCCATTCCAAAAAACATAAGTCTGAATCACATCAACTCCTCCTTCTTTGGCCTTCTCTATAAGATCTGGCCACATCTGTCATATTCTCAACCAAAACCGTCAGGCCAAAACAGAAAAACTTACATTTAAATGTCAGTGTACATACGATAAAAACAGAGACGGCAAAGAGTGTGCCCATTTGGAGAAAAACAGGGAAAAAGTTTTTTTTAATTTATAAAGAACTTGATAAACAAGAGCGTGAATGAAGGACATTTGGAATAATACCTCAGGGGTGCTTCTTGGGTAGTGAATGGATCCAGATATAAGGATCCTTCTTTGGCCATTAATGGTGATAGCCCTTGAGTCATAAGAAACAGAGGCAGAAACAGAACAAACACATAAACCCAGCAACAGAACCCCAACCACATTGTTGCACATAGCAAGCTTCTTCAAGGTCATAACTATAACCCAAAGGATCCCTTCAAAGCAATGGCCTTTATGCTCCAAATATTCCCCCTGAGCACACTTTTTTCAAAGCTTCTTCACGTGAACAGAAAAATGTACATATGCATGTATCAAAGAGAAATCCTAGAAAATCAACAAAACCAACTGTAATAGGAGGGGAAGATGAGGTAAGAAAGTATAAGAAAGTTTCAAACTCTCGGCAGTAAAACGTGTGTGAGAGTGAACAAACGAGTGAGAGAAAGAGCTGGCTTACTATGCTAAAAACTAAAAGAGGTGTGCTTTGCTTTGCAATTGCAGCTGCTTTCGTAAGCACTAAAATAGTGCGTTGACAAGGAAAAAGCAGACCACTTGGCATTTTGTTGTTCGTCCTTTCTCCAGCTAATTCCTTTTTCACTTTGTCGTTATTAATCGTATCAAAATAAGAACAAAACGTTAAAGGTAATTTTTCTTTGGCTTACAGCACAAAGATTCTCAGAGGCAAGGCAATCCCGAAAGGGGAGTCTGTGTGTCCCAAATCCACGCGCATGGAGGACGTAAGTTTACTAAGTAACCAAGAATTTACACGTACATCTCAAAATTAATGTAACTATTTAATTATAATCCCTAGTAGCAGTTAGCTCCTGGCTCCTAGCCCTTAGGAGGATGCCACCAAATAAGTGAAAGTGATATTTTTGGTGCATTGACTCGGTTAAAGTGGAAACAATTCTTTACGAGGGAAATCAAATCATGGACTGTGGAATTCTTGTTCTAAAGATGGGTATTGATTTAACTTGAAGTACATGTTTCATCATCAAGTTGTACTTCTTTTAAAACTCTTATTAAAAAGTTATGGTTAAATGACAGTTTTAATGTAGGAGGAGGACATGAGTGTGAAATTTGGAACAACATTAGCAGCCTCGTCAATAAAGAAGGCTTCAGTTGATAAGATTCCTTAATTATTAGCATAAGCATGAAAACAAACCGTTCCCTTCATAATATATGTTTGAAGTTGCCACCTGGTGGGCAATAAGCAAAACGAAGAAGAAGAAGCTTTCATTTTCAGAAATTTAAAAAACAACGGATGTGTTGCTTGACAAGAAGATAGAAAGAGACGAAAAAAGAAAAATAAAAAAACAAACTTGAATATATCATATTTGAAAAGGAGTCCTCCATGCAACTCAAAAATCATTTGGGACACATCGTCTGTTCCGTTAATTCTATTATCACTTTATTCCAAGCCCTTTCATCCATCCATTATAATAAATAAATAAAAATTGAATGGATAAAAGGATTTGAGAATAGGGTGGAACAGAAAAAAGAAAAACAGACAGATCTATTCCCAAATCATATTTTCTGTATCCTCACCCACTCAACCATGCATGATTACAATCACCAAATCTCTGCCTCGATTTTATGATTTCCTGCCAACCAATCATCATCTATGTTGAAACTAAATAGGTATTAACTATATCATAATAACCAAATAGAAAATAAACAACTATATCACAAACGAGGTAAGTCTAACTAGATATATTAACAATCATAAAAGAAGTTAATTTGGTAACATAGGAGATCAAAGGTTCAATTAGTATTAGACCTATTAAGACATATGTTATATTTCTTATTATTTTTTTAGACATTTATTTAATAATTGGACTTTTAAGATAATGTTGATTCGTTTATAATTCTAATCAAGATGGAATAGCATATTCTTTGGAGATTTAGTTGGTTGATTGTCGTTGGACTATAGTTGAAGGACTGTCATTTTTGGTGTGAATCAACGACAATTCTCGTATGACCTGGAGGCCAAGATTTTAGAGCTATCATGGATAACATTAAGCAGTTGATTATGTTAGAATAGAACTTTATTAGTTGCAGATTTTTCTGGGTGAATCACATAACCTAGGTTGAATCACGTTACTTCTATAGGATTTTAGGGTTGCGTTTAATTTGTAAATGTTGTAGCTTTTTGGTAAAAAAAAATTGCAACTATTTTTCTATTGGAGTTTTAAGTGATTTGGTTTATGCGTGTGTGCTGCAATTTTCTTTGGTAGTGTTGTCATAATTTGGGTGTGTGCAATGTTTCTCTTATGGATGCATTATTGATTGGCTGGTTTTGCTGCTGATTTGTCTTAGTTGGGTATTTCAGTGTGTATCATAAACCTAGGCTGAAGGGGCCTAAGATGCGTTTCTTATGTGTCGTTGAATGGGTATTTTTGCTGCTAAGAGTTTTCTTCTAGTTTACATTCTGGGCATATATGTTGTGTTTTGGTTGACATCGTTTGACTAGGTTTCTTTCAATTATTCAACGACAGTTGAAGGTGTTCTTTGAGAGCTTTGCAGCTGATTTTATTTTCGATCTATGTACTCTCTCTGTGTTGTTGTTCTTCATCCTTTGTATGGCTTTTGGTGAACTGTTTTGATGTTGATTGTTTGGCTATCGATAGTGGAAGTGGTGTCTGTAAAATCTAACAACTGAATACGACAATACCATTGGCGAACAAACTTTCCGATTCGTTATTAAGAAGCTGGAATTATTAAGGAAGTTATTTTTCTTTCTCAAGTATCTTTGGTTTATGTTTGTTGTTATTTCAATCACTTGAGTTATTTTATTTTCATCCTTTATTATCAAATATTCTTAAGAAAATCGTATGTTGAGGTTAGTACGAAGTCATTGTACTATTAGGTATGATTTACTTTCACGGGTAGTGAGGATGAGGGATAGTGTCAAGGGTTAAGTGAGTCAGCTCTGTAATGCCTTGAGTAAAACTATTATTATATCATAAGTGAAAGTAACTAAACTAGATGAGGGCCCCGCAGACATAGGCAAGGTGTGTCAAACTACGTTACCAAATCTCAAGTGTTGATTTGTTATTGCATATTTGATTTTTTTACTTCGTATTTGTCAAAAAATTTATAACAACAATTACTATTCATAATTTGTGTGAAACTACATCCTTTCGGATTTTTCAATTAGTATTAGAGCAGGTTACCGAATCAGAACTTGGTACATCAAGTTGGTGCAGATCTGTGTTTCACAATTGTGACGATACGAGAAGGGACATCAATCATTAAGGCACCGTTGTTGGATGGTTCCAATTATCCTGCATGGAAATCACAAATCAAGGTCTTTATTCAGGCACAGGGAACAAAAGCGTAGAACTCAATGTTACATGGTTGGACACATCCAATTACAACTGATGACAATGGAGAATTAGTACTGAAAGATTCATCTCAGTGGACAAGAGCTGAAGAAGAGAGAGCACTTAGAAACTCTCAAGCCATGCATGCCATCTTTAGTGCTATTGATGAAGGTCGCTTTTCAATGATATCAGCTTGTACATCAACAAAAGAAGGTGACACACTTTGCAAACTATACATGAGGGATTGAAATCTGTGATAGTGTCAAAACTTCAGATGTTGGTTGTGAGATTTGAAGAGCTAAAGATGGATGAGAGTGAAATCATTGGAGACTTCCATGAGAGACAGGGTGACATAGCAAACCAAGCACATAAACTTGAGAAGAAATACTCTAACCTAAAACTGGTTAAAAAGACATTGAGATCATCACTTTCGAGGTTTATATCAAAAATTGCAACAATCGAGGAAGCTCATGATATCATTGAACTATCATTGGATAAGGTAATTAGAATTCTTATAAATTTTGAGATGTTTTTATTAAGGGTAAAATAAGAGAAAAGCAAAGGATTGGCATTGCAAGCTGAAATTGGTAAAGCCGTGACTGACATAGAAGATGATGTTGGATCGGAAAAAGAAAACATGCTTTATTTGGAGAAACGGTAGATTTCAAAACTTTTTTAGAAATCATTTTGCAGCGGAAGCAACATATCCAAATCAACATGCTAATCCATACATGATATGGTATAAGGATAATAAAACCATGAACAAGATAAAAGGAATTACCGACTCCTTCGCTACAACTTTAAATCCTCGCTACGCTATCCTCTCCTTCTTCTTGTATCCAAATACTTTGCCTTTGAAGCTTTTCCTTTAGCAATCTACTTTCTCCTTGTTGTAGTATCCTCAACCAATTAGATTTACCACTTGTTATTCAAGGACAATTAGGTTAACAAAATCCTTT
>JAOQMR010000001.1:12139834-12154158 GCA_027563865.1 Erythroxylum pelleterianum
CCCACGGTTTGGGGTGAACCAGTATAAAATTACTGTGTCAACTCTCTTAACTCTCTCTATCTCATTACTGCGATTTTTGATATCACATATACACAAGATCTTAGAAAATTATTTTCTAATAAAAGTGATATTATTTCTGATTCAAATAAGTTTGCATTCTTAATCAACAAGTTTTCTTCTAGAAGGGATTTTTTGAAAAAGTTTACACAATTTAACCCCCCCTTCTTGTGCGCTACTTACCATTGTACTAACGTGTAATTTACTTCATGAAGAAGTTCTTTAATAAACTTGGTATCAAGCAAGAATAGTATCAACTGTTTTGTAACAATCAGAGTGCTATTCACCTTGGTAAGAATGCCTCTTTTTACTCACGATCAAAACACATTGATGTGAGATATTATTGGATCAGAGATGTGATGGAGACGAAACAATTACAGTTAGAAAATGTCTATACTGATGAAAATGGATCAGACATGTTAACTAAGATTCTACCAAAAGGGAAGTTCGAGTACTGTCGATCAGTAACAGGCTTGATAGAGCCCTCCATGTAATCAGGAGGGGGAGATTTGCTGGATATGGGTCCCTCTCACATGGAGGGACTCCATGTCCACAATTGCGGCACCAAAATGAGTGCCACTTGCTGCCTTTGTTGAATAAATGGAAGAAGACAGCTGCAAAGTGCCTATATAAGGCCCTCGCTGCTTTAGAAAAATATATAACAGAAAAACAGAGAGCAAAACCAGAGAAAAATAATGCTCTGAAGTTAGGAAAATTTTTCCTAAAGGGTAGGTGGGTGACAAAATAGGGAGGTTAGTATTTTTAGGTTGGGAAACACCTTGTGAGCTACTATTTTGGTTTTATTTCTGTATATCGACTATTTGTAATAGTGGAAGTATAATTTTGAGTTTTGTCCGTGGACGTAGGCCAAAATTAAGAGTGAACCACGTTAAATATTCTGTGTCCATTTTGCTTATTTTAATTTTTCTTTTCACAAAATACACCCGTTGTGCCCAACACATACTCCTATCTTGGAAGCCACTGATGGATGATACTGGAAACAAGAATAGAGAACAAGTGGCAAACAACTAGAGAAAGTCACCAAGATTTAATCAGTGAGAAAAGGTGTGGTCAACAAAATGCAATTGACGATAATAATAGAGACAAATGACACGGCCAAACAGAAGGTTGATGAAAACAACAAAAAAATGGTAGCAAAGTAAGGAGATGAGTAGGATGAAAAAAACATAAAAATAAAGGGACTCCGATACCATAATAGTTGAAACAACCCTAAAATATGAAGATGAGAGGTATGATTGGTTGGATGTTAATTAATGGAATGAAATATAAGATAATGGAACAGATCGGAACAATTTATAATGAAATGAAAAGTAATATAGTGAAAAGTTGTTCGGAGGGATGAAAGAGTTCATAATATAATGTAGTAAAATATTGTTTGGAAGATAGATGAAATGAAATGTAATTTATAATAAATGACTATTATACCCCTTGTATTAAAATGGTTGTTACAGGAAGTTTATTATTTTATTATTAATTATATAAAAGTATTTTTATTAATTATTTAATATATTTTATTTTATTCTATTTTATGTGATTTATATTTAAAATAATTTATTTATATTTTTATTTATATAGAAATATATACAAACAAGAATAATTTTTAAATTTTTATTAATAAAAATAGAAAATATATACAAAATTTATTATTAAATTGTATATATTTCTATTTAAATTAAAAATAAATAAATAAATTTTAAATATAATTTTTTATTTTATTATTAAATATATAATTTACTATTAATTGTATAAAAATATTATTATTAATTATTTAATAAAATTTATTATATTAAATATTATTATATTCTATTTAATATCTTAATATTATTAATCGGTCACAGTTGATATTAAGAAGAATTATTAGAGTATATTAGGTAATATGTATTTATTAGTTTAAGATCCGTCCTAAACCCCCGAATCGGTGATTTCTTATTTTCACTG
Organism: Erythroxylum pelleterianum; assembly: GCA_027563865.1. Classification (NCBI taxonomy): domain Eukaryota; kingdom Viridiplantae; phylum Streptophyta; class Magnoliopsida; order Malpighiales; family Erythroxylaceae; genus Erythroxylum; species Erythroxylum pelleterianum. The sequence goes on from JAOQMR010000001.1 coordinate 12,141,851, forward strand.
TTTAGGATAACATGAACTTTCATGGAAACCCTTCACTTCAATCTCATTATATTCCATTCCATTCTATTATAAAATCCTCAATTGATGAAAGTGTGTTACGTTTCATCTCATTCCATTACTAACTCCTCAACCAAATAAGGACTAATGGAATAAACATAAAATTGGAAAAAAAGTTTAAAGTTTAAAGATTTTATTGATATTAAATTATTATAACATTAGTATATAATAAATAAAAAAATAATTTATAAAATAAATAAAAATAAAATATTTATTAAAATAAAAAATACATCAATATTTTAATTTTGATTGATAAATATTAATATTTTTAATGTCATAAAATTTAAATTTTACATCTTTATTTTATTTTAAAATTTTACTATTTATTTCAAGTATAATCTTTTTTTTTGCAATAAACCGATTTTTTTAGAAAAAGAACTAATTATATAACCAACAATTTTAACTAATTAGGGGTGATTATTTATCTTTTTATTAGTAAATTATTTATTTCCATGCTACATCATATAAACCTTTATTTCCATTTTACACTTCAAGCTACTACACTGCAACTGAAATCCTCTTGCCTCTTATTTTAGCTCTAGCTTGTCCTATTTTGATCCAAGCTATAACTTGAATCAAAATAGTACAGATAGCTTGGATTAAAATAGGACAGATTAGGGCAAAATAAGAGAGCCAGAGATCACATCCCACTACACTGGCCTACCTACGAAAAAGGAGTTTGCAAGAGTCAAATGGTTCTATTTTGTAGACAAGTCTTTTTTAAGTTTAAAATATATGATTTTTTAATTTCATTTATTTCTCTGGTTAATAAATGCTTGTTCTTATCCTCTCCTCTCCTCTCCTCTCTCTCTATTTCGAGAATATTACTCTCCATATGTATTTTGTCTCAAGAGTTCATCTACTTTTCATTTCTCTTACAATCTGCAGCCTTCATCGCCATCGTCAGAGCTGCCTCATCTATGTGCAGCGACGAGAGTCGAAGCTTAGGGCTTGTAAAAATTTGCTAGATGTTGTGTTAGGTACGGAGGTATAATGCATGTGAGGTTGGATGAGGGGTTTTTGAGTCTGATCCTTGTACAGAAGGTGTCCCCTTATCGATTTTTTCACTCCCTGTAGTCTTTGTGTGTGGTGTTTGTGCTGTTTGGGTTTAGAGCATTGGGCGACAAAGACATCCGGTTCTTAACGGTTCGGAGAAAACCGGCCGGTTTACTAGTTAACCGCTCGGTTTTCATACCGAACCAAAAATCAATTCAGTTTATACTAAATCTGGTCGAACCGACGGGTCCGGTTCGATTCTTACATCAATGACAACGATCCAGTCTTTGCGGCGGTTAGAGGTAAAGGACAGGGTGGGGGCGAGAGGGAGGGCCTAAGGAAGTGGAGTTAAGGGGGAAGCGAAAAGTCCTAATTCAAAATAAATAAGACTCAAATTATATTTTAATATAAATTTTGTACTTTTGACCATCGCGCCTAATATAATTCGTATCATACACGTTGACCGAAATACATATTTCTTATATAGCAAAATTTTATTTATCTACCATTGACCAAACACGTTCAGTTATGAGTAAAGCATTCAAATTGTAACAATTTTTTTAAGAACAGAGTTTGACATTTTTTTTTGGTTTCCTATGAGGTGTCCTGGGCGGCACCTTTTAAGTCATGTTCACACCTCAGACTAATCTCCGCTCGAGCCGGGTAGGTCCCTTACGGGAGGCAAAACTCTGGCCCCAAGTTTTAAACGGCTACATACATGAGGGGGGTTTGAACACACGACCTCACTTAAGCCAGAAGAGCCCCTTACCAACTCACTTGCGTCCTGGGGTTACAGAGTTTGACTTTTAAATCCAATTTTTTTAAATGAGACAAAAATTTATTTGGCTGTTGATATTAATATAATTATATTTTTATTATTAATAATAATTATATATTGGATAAAACTTTTAAATAAGATTTTTTAATTAATTAAATTTATTCAAATATCTTATATAATATTCACTAATAAATTATCAATAATTTTTTATTTTATTACAAATAAATAATTTTAAAATTAAATTTTATTTATAAATTAAGATTAATTTTAAATATATTTTAATTATTTTGTTAGAATTTGCGTTTTCTTTTGTATATCTTTTTTCTTTTGTTAGAATTTGCTTTGTGATGTACCATTGCACAAGGGTTTGCGGAGATATTTTTAGAAAGAAGTTACAGTATTTTTATGAATTAAAGATGTGATTCTATAGTTATAATTAAACATGTGAATTTGGGTTCCTATGTTCCAGTAAACAATTATAATCCTCTGCCTCTCTCAATGTCACCTCCAAATAAGCCGTATGTCCGTCTCCACACTGACAAATCATCGACTTAGGTACGATTAAGAATTAAATAGAGAGACCATCTGATAGTGAACTAAAACTCGGAGCCGACGACCTGCTGACTAAATTCGCAAGTTAACACAGGCAAACGACGTTACTACTTGTGGGAGCCGTTACCATCCGTTCAATTCAATATGGTAGGTTTGTACGGATTTTTATTTCTGGAACCTCGGAATTGTCACCTAGTCGAACCAGGTGAGCGGCTGGCTTTCATGTATTTCTTATCGCTTATCGTTCTTCGTTACTTTTGATGGGCCATAATGAAATCAGAGAAATCGGTGTTGTGTTCAACTTGCCACTTTTCAGATGGAGTGAGGAGAAATGCTACGCCTTTGGTCGGTCCAAAAAATAATGGTACGCTATTTCAGTTTTTGAGGGGAGAGATAGTCTTCACTTATTTGTTTCTTTGCTTAGGAATTAACGACCGTGTGAAACAAATTAAGAAGTTTCTTTCAATATTTATTATGAAAGTATAATATAATCTCCCAATATCAACGTTTAAAGCCTCTCATCGAGCTTCGAGTTGTATAAAACTTTTTTAAGACATTCTAGATGTAAGACAGTGTAAAAGAATCATTTACTTATGTAAAGATTTACATCTTAAATTAAAGAATGTGAACTTATAAGGGTTGTGTTAGAGTGACATGAAAGTTTTGAGTTCGAGTCTCAAGAATAGAATCGTTTTCAAAACTTGTGAGAGAGAACTTTATCACTCAATCTCGAATTCGGATTAATCAATTGTTCATATGGTGGTTTATGTTCAGGAACTTAACTAAATACATTTCATAATAGTACTTCATTTCACATCGCAAATACAGTTATGTTCGTGATCAAATTAACTATGCAGGCATCCTGGCCATAGCCAAAGTTCCAACGGAACGATTGTATTGTCTCAGGGGCCACGGCGAGAAGGCCGCCATGTCGTCCTCTAGATTGCCATTTTTATCAAGTAATATTAGCTACTGTGAGGCTCCGATTAGCAGTATAAACAAATCATCATTTCGAAATGGTACTGGCATTTCCGTCAACTTAAAAGATAGCTCTGCATCAATCTACGAGGACAGAAACATTTGGTCGAGGTTTCGGAGTCGTGTATCTAGGCACTTAAATTCCTTGTATCAGTTCTCTCGTCCTCACACGGTGATTGGCACCGTGAGTTTCATCTTTAGTCACTTGTACTACAATAATAATAATGGTAAATAGAAGAAGATTGTCTAGCTAATAGGAGTTGTTGCAATTGATAATGTCATGATCAGTTGATTGGAATAACATCGGTCTCTCTTCTCCCGGTTGAATCAATTGCTGATCTCTCTCCCTCATTTTTTGCGGGGTTAATGAAGGTAAAATTTCGCAGAGGACTGATGATGGTTTTAAGTTTATGGTTGAATTCCTAACCCCGTTTTTCATGGCTCAGGCGTTGGTACCATCCGTGCTGATGAACATTTACGTGGTCGGTTTGAACCAGTTGTTCGACGTCGAGATAGACAAGGTATGCATTACTCAAAATTATACCATGTCCCCGTAAAGTTGAGAAACAATGAGTATTTCAATGTTTAAAACTACAAAAAGTTAGCCCTTAGTTCCAATTAATTTAATTATTTTGCTCCATGTTCCTAGACAAACAAGCCTTACCTTCCTATAGCTTCTGGCGATTTTTCAATGGAAACTGGCGTTACAATCGTTTCTGCCTCTTTATTGATGGTAAGTATGTTGGAAACTTTCTTTAATCGAACTAATATTAACTGTGAATATTAGTAAGAAAGAAGGACATATGAAAAAGAATTGCATGACGTACAAGTCATAGAAGGTGAAAAAGTATAAATGAATGTGACTCCTTGACTCTTGTTTTACATGAACATAGCCTATCAAGTTTTTAGTGATTAGATAGCCGAAGCCACTAACTACATTATTTTCACGAAACATAGGTTAATAATTAGGAGAAAATTTAATAAGAAAGAGTTAAATCTTGCAATTGACAACAACGTAGACGCAGATGTAGAATTTGTAGGAGTAGTTTGTTTAAAACTGGATTATGAAATTATCAATATTTTAAAAACTAGATCAAATATCGAACTGGTCAAATAAAATGTTTAAGATTTAAAGATTCAACCGAGATATATAATAAATAAGAAATAAAAATTATAAGAACAAATAAAAATATCCTATAAAATTATTATTATTATTATTATCATCATCATCATCATCATTATAATCATCATTTATATAAAGATTCATAAAAGTTAAAGTATGTTTAAATAAAGTAAATATAAAGAACTCTAATTTTATTTCAACTTCTTTTTTATTGTCCTATAAACATACTTCTTTATAGTTTAAATATTATGTTATACATATTCTTAAATTATCTTAAACAAAATTACTTATATATACTAATTAATAATTCAATTTATTAAACAAATTCATGATAAAAATAATAATTAGTTTTTAACAATCATAATTTAAAATTTTCAATTAAAGTATAACCTAAAATTTGACAAATATAATTTATTAGTGAGATTAAATAAATTTAGTATTTTAAGGATAAAATAGTAATTTATTTTTTAATAATCATAATTTAAAACAAAGATTTTAATTAAAATATAAAGAGATAGAAAAAGAATATAAATTTAAAAATATAAATTATTAATTAAATTGTATGAAAGAATTGAAAAGAAAAATTCAAAATATTTTTAAAATATACTAATTAAAAATCTTAATTTTCCTACAGTTTTTTATTAAGACTGCGCAAGAGGTGGCCAACTAGTTTATCATTTAACCCATTTTTTCTCATAGAGGTTATAAACATAATCTGGATCAAAAATCAGGCTGGTTCGTATTTATTCTGGTTAAACTGGCCAGTCTGGTCTTGTTTTTAAATAATTGGAAATTATACTTATTAGAAAGAACATATTATATGTCTTATTTATTATGTGAAATTTGATTTCAATGTCTAATTGGGATAAAAAAAAGGATTTGATTTTGATTGAAAAATTCAAGCATTAATTAAAATTTTTAGTCAATGCATATAGGCTTAACCGGCCTCTTATCATATAGTTTGTATAGACCGTCTCCTAATGATATCTATGCTACTTTATACAATAGTAATAAAGTTTTTGTCAAGAAATTCATAATTAAGGAAAAGTCTACGATGTCTTAATATTAAAGAATAGGCCACATTTCCAAGAAAAGTGTTGAAAGGATGATAGAGGATAATATCCATCCAACTATTGACTTAGTAACTTAGAGATATATATTGATTTATATAGGAGTAAGTTGACTAGAATAAAGAAAATGAAGTAACTCATAGTTCTAATTTATATTATGTTGTAATATAAAAGAATAGGTTGAAAGGATAATAAAGGATAACATCCATCTAACTATTGACTAAAGTAAGTCTAGATAGATCTTGTTATAGAAGGAGCATAATGGCAAACATAAAATTTCAAAATAAGGAAAAATTTTGTTTATATAAAAATAATTAGAAGGTTATAACATAATGGTTTAATTTACTATGTCAAGTAGTCAAGAACAAAAATAGTTTACTTGAAAAGCTTAATTGCAACTTTTAGGATACGATAAGGACTATGCAGAGTAAATCTAACCTTCCAAAGTACCTTTGAATGTAAGCCATTAAACAATATTATAAATATTTAACAATATCCTGAGTAAATTAGAGCCTATAAAATACCTTTTAAGTTATAAAGTGGAAGGAAATTTAATTTAAATCACCTCTAAGTGTGGGGCTACTCCTTTGAAGTACATCTTCATAATCATAGTAAAAATAAATTACATATTGTACCTTCTCATTACTACTTTATTGGATACCTAATTCATTTTAAGGTATAACTATTTTATTATAGAGGAGGTTTTAAAATTAGGAAATTGCAAACAACAAATTTCTTAAAGACTGAGGCGTTTGATGATGTTAGTTCTTCCTAATCATAAAAAAAATAGAAATGTGCCAAAAACTACAGTCTTATAACTTACATCCATTTATAATGGAATATTGGATCATTTACTTAATGATTATTTTATCATAAGAACAAAAACCTATGAAATCATTACAAAATAAGGTTTTTGACGTTAAGATAATTATGAAAATAGTCAACGTAAGAGATTTAACAGGAAAGCCATAGGGATGGCAATGGTAGCCAAAATTTTCAAAATAATTTTTAAAATATTAAAATATAAAATAACATATTTTTTAATTGAGTCCGAGCTTAGGTTATCTAGGCCCAACTCTTCAAAGCAAAACAATGTCTTTTTGCTTATAATAATTAGGTTTTGAGCCGACCTGAACTTGGGCCTGGACCTTATCATGAATTGACCCATTGAAAACACTTGAATCTAGCCCATAGGCTGCCTATTGCCATCCGTAGGAAGCCTGCTGTCTCTTTCTTTGTTTGATTGCCTGGTATACATAGGAGAACGTGACTATTATATCGGACATATCATTGTTCTTGTCAAGCCTTCAAAAGTTGCTTCTGTTTCTCAATAAGATTTTTTATGGGATATAATGAGAAATGAATATGGTCCATGAAGCACAATAAGGTATAAGAGTTTGCAAAGTTACTTAGAAGTTGCAAGCATGTTGTTTGCAAATAGTTTTATAAGACTAACAAGATTTCTACAGAAAATATTGAACGATTTTAGCAAGATTAGTTGTTAAAAGGGAAAGAATAGACATTAATATCATCTTCGCTTTGGTATTTTCCAAAGATGCTTTTAGAGTAGCTACGACAATAATAACTTGTTATGTTATGAGGTAATAAACTCATTCAACTTTATGAAAAGTAAAATTGAAATAAGGTTGCATAGATAATGCATTAGTAGTTTCAAATGACTTAAATGTTGCACGAGGTTAAATAGGGACGAATCCAAAAATTTTTTTGAGTGGGGGCAAAATTTCATGAAGGCAAAAAAAAAATTTTAGTGGGGGCAAAATTTTAATGATAACAAAATTTTAATTTTTTTATGAGTTAAAAATTTAAAATGATAACTTTTTTCTGTAAAATTTCTTGGAGCTAGTGGGGGCAAGTGGCTCCGTCCCTGAGGTTAAATAATTATTGTCCGAGGATTTTTTATATGAAAAGCCTAGGTGAAATATTGCTTGACTTAGGTATTTAGATTTGTAAGGATAGATCTCAAAACTTGCTAATATTTCTCTCAAAAGAAATGCATAACGAGTTGTTGAAAAGGTCTAATATGGATATTTGAAAGCCTTATACAACACTAGCTTCCCGTACATAAATGTTATCTTTGATATGATGTTCAAAGAAAGAACTTTAGAAAGAGGGTATAAAGGGTATTCCATATGCTAGTGTAATATAAGGAGCTTCATATAAGCAAAAGTAAGAACCAACTCGTTATTACATTTGTAGTTTTAATTATTGGGTAGATATTTATCAATCCTAAGTTTAGACCACTATAATGTATTCAAGCGAGTTTTAAAGTATTTAAATGGCACAAAAAATTATATACTAACGTACATAAAAGATGGGAATCTTATCCTTATAGTTTATACGTACTTAGATTTTATTATGTTTAGATGTAAGCAAGTCAAGTCAGGATATATATTTATGCTAGCAAATGATGCTAAATTTTATGAAGTGTCAAATAGAAAAATGTGAACTCTTCAGCTACACATATTGACTTTATGGAGATGCATCACAAATTGAATGATTAAGAAATCTTATTGGGGAATTTTTTTTAGTTGATTCAAATTTTATATCCATATATTTGTATTGTAAAAACAATTAAATAGTGAAACTTGGTAAAAACAATAAGAATACCATAAGTTCTAACCATTTAGAAGTCCAACGTTTGATTGTTATAAAACTTATATAATACATTATTAGGGCTAAGTATATGTTACTTAATCCATTAATTAAAGGATCATGCCTTAATGGTTATAAGGGACATGTTACTAGCATGAGTATGCTAAAGTCTTTTCTTCTAATAATTAGCCTAGATTTTAATTTTACTCCAATTTAAGTTTTCACTTAATGTAATTGAATTGCATCATTTATTATATGATGATCATCATTGCATAGTAATAAAGATTATTGTTTTTTTATGCATTATTTCATAGCATATCATAAAGATACAAATTCTTAAAATATGTGTTAATCTTAAGTAATTAAATCAAAACACGCATAGGGACATATACAAAGTTAATATTTAGTCTTATTTCCATGTCTTATGATATAAAAGAAATTTCAAAGTACAAACGGAGAATTTTCAAAGTACAAACAGATATTCTTAAGACATAAGAGGATATAAGATTTTCAATCTCATAAAGGAATTTTCTATTGTAATTTAACATCAAGTGGGAAACGAAGACCGATAATAATACATGGTACAATCAAATAATAAAGATATCACCATATGTTACTACAATTTATTTTCTCATTCATGTTGGTATAGTTATTAAGTATACGTAACTATATTACACACTGACATATTCGTTTGATATTTTTTAGTACGAAAAGTCTTAGTGCACCAAATGATGGACATTGAATTACTTTGGGATCAAATTATTTTCTAAAAGATACATCAATAAAGTTTTCTTATTAAATCTTCTCTTGATCCAAATTATTTTGTTTCTAAAACTAATGATAATTATTATTACTCAAAGGGGAGAATATTAGAAAATTTTCTTAATTGAGCTATTAGTTATGGATTTCATAGTTACAAGTTTATTAAGGATAAGGAAATATTTTGATCTATAATAAAGTATAAAGAGTTTGATAATTAGTTTAACTAAAGCGGATCAAACTCATGGAGTCCAATTTTGGATTATGTAACTTATCAATTGGGGTTGTGAAGATTTATTTAGATTGTAACGGAATCGAATGAAAATTCCATACAAAGAGACTAGTTCTCCTAGTCCTTTCAAACACATGTAGAATTAAGAATACTTTGACTTGTAGAGATCTAAGATTTAGAAAATGAGTAAAAACATTAGCTTGTGATTCTTTTGTACAATCAGAAATTATGGAAGGCAAAACAAGTCAGGCTTTCATAACCCTCTACTATTCATATGAATTAACAATCTCTTGATAAAGATCTCCGACAAAATAAGGTTTCTTTATGAATCCAGAAAGAAAAATTTTATAGAATGTGTTCGTTTCACCAAGCCAATAGATAATTAAAGCCTACAAACAAAAAAGGAAATTTGTAGAAAATGGGTAACGATAACTTTCAACTACCAATACTAGTGTTAATACTATTTCTTAATATGAAGCTCAATTAAATTTCAACTTACCATTTTCTTCTTGTTAATTTGATTTACGTGTAGAGTCTGACTATGGGGGTTATGTTTCGGTCAGTGCCACTTCTTTCTGCGCTCCTCATAAGTTTTGTGCTTGGGAGCGTCTACTCCATTGACGTAAGTCCCTTGAATCAATCAGAACCCCTGCATTCATGATTAAATTATTATATCTGGAGAATTTTCGTCTTTGTTGGTTGTAGCTTCCTCTACTTAGGTGGAAGAAACACGCATACCTTGCTGCATCCTGTATCCTGATTGTGAGAGCTGTTGTTGTCCAACTTGCTTTCTTTATACACATACAGGTATATGCAAATAGTCACATGATACGTACGTTGAGGCTTAATTAATATTCAATAAGAATATTCCGTACACGTTACATTGAAGGACTTGTAAATGGAAAGGCCATTATCACATGCAGAAATGCGTTCTTGGTAGACACTTGGCTTTAACCAGATCGTTGGCGTTTGCTACTGCTTTCATGTGCTTCTTCTCTGCCGTTATCGCGTTACTCAAGGTAAGCATTAACTGAAAAGATGTGTGTATCTGGGTTAAATTTGCTCAGCGATGTCATTCAGTGTGACATTGAGAATGATCAGTCTTTCTTGTGTTTGTCCCATTCCAACAGGACATACCTGACACGCATGGAGATAGTAACCATGGTATTCAATCATTCAGCGTTAGCCTAGGGCCAAAAAGAGTGAGTTATCATCCCCTTCGCTATAAGATCAGACTTTAGTGTTAAAAGTGTATTGGTGATATCTGAAGAGAAGTGTGTCTTTCGCAAGGTATTTTGGGCGTGCGTTAATATGCTTTTGTTGGCTTATGGAGCTGCGGTGGTGGTAGGAGCTTCTTCTTCCCTCCTATCGAGCAAGCTTGCTACGGTACGCTTAATGAGTATTTCTGAGAATTACTAAGCATATATGTATTGTGGGATCCTTTACAAATTAAAATAGAAATTGGTGCAGATGTTAGGCCATTGTACGCTCGCTGCAATTTTGTGGGTTCGAGCACGATCTGTTGATATTTCAAGTAAAGAAGCCACCACTTCCTTTTATATGTTCATATGGAAGGCAAGTAAGCTACTAGTACTAGTCTATATATATTTTTCACGGATAATTGACATAAAACTCTAGTAAAATTTAAAGAATCTTAGAAAAATTTTATGACAGTTTAAATAATCTTACCTCTAAAATTTTTGAAAAAAATTCCTTTTAGTTTTTACATTTTTAGAAAACACTCTTTCCCTTCGATTTACGAAAAAAAAACATACAGTATAAATATCAGATACGAGCTAATCAAATAATATTTATATATAACAATTCAACACAATTTTAAAACTCAAATTGAACTAAATAAATTTGTCTCAAACTAATAATTTATTACAATTATTTAAATTATCAAATAAAGTCAAATTTAATTGATTTGTTAGGATCTAATAGTTGAGTTAAGTTATGGTGCTAATAAAATTTGATTAGTTAATGTATAATATTTGTTATCTTCTTTTAACCAAAATATAAGAGAATAGATTTTTATGAAAAACTAAATTTTCTTAACAGCTAAAAATAAAAATTGAAGATTTTTTACATAGAGAAATATTTTTAAAGATTTTTTTAAATTATAGGAGATGTCTATGTCTTTTAACCTATTCTTTATACACACACACATATATTTTCTCCATAACAACAACAACAACAACAACAACAACAATAATAGAAGATTATATGTCCACGAATACATAAAGTCTTTATTAGGACCAATACATATTGAATTCATATCTTACTACAAATTGAAAGGATGCTGTTCTTAAAGTGAAAGTTATTGTAACTGAGATGTCAAGAGTTTCAAATGATGCAATATTTTTATAAGTTGTTTAGAAAAAGATATTACTAGGAAAATAATGTTGAGTTATAATGTCTATAAAATTTCAATATTCTAAAAAAGTATTACCTATAACAATTGTGTCATAAAGACTGAAATACTCCTTGTTTCTCACTAAATAAACTTTCAAATATAAAATGTTTAACTTTTGAAACTAGCTTCATTCAAAAAAATGTGAACATTCATTTGATTTTAATAATTAAAAATTATTAATTTAAATTTCTCAATTTTCTTTTATTATTTTAGATATAAATGAAACAATTAATACTTATTAAAAGTAAATATGTTTTAAGAAACTCAATTTAAATAGTAGAAATAGTAAATTTTAATTCAAATATGTGATTAGTAATTATTTTGATATTAAAATAAGCTTTATTATTCAATTAGTAAAGTTGGAGGAATTCACGTCAAACTGAAAGCATCCATTAAATTTGAGCTCTTAGAAGTTGTCACGACATACTATAAAGTTAAGTTATTTTGAGTTTTGATGTTTGAAATTGTCACAATCAAGTGGCAATTGTCCAATATATTGTCTCTGTTGGGGACAACTTTGAATGCTATTCGATATTAATTTTGTGCAGTTATTCTACATAGAGTACTTTCTAATTCCTTTTGTACGCTGAGAAGAAAGAAATGCGTTTCATGGTGGCCTACGACGAGAAAATTACAGGTAAAGAACAAGAAGAGGGCGTTTGATCATCAACACCGTGCAGAGATCCAATTCTGAATAGAAAGACATTGCCATTTGCCAGCTGCTTACTGTAACC
>JAOQMR010000001.1:12196557-12206724 GCA_027563865.1 Erythroxylum pelleterianum
TTCTATTGTGTGTGATTAGTTTATTAATTTAAATGATCATTTGCTAGACTAAAGTTTGAATACATAATTCTTTTAATCATTTATTGCGACTAGAAGTTATAATTTACTGTGTTAGAAATTATTACTTTGGTGAAAAGTATTCAACTAGATTAAATGCAACCAAGAATATTGTGTAATCTTGCTTCAAGATATTTCTTTTATTAAAAGCTATTGTTTAATTAAATTTTAGATCATATTTAAAGTTATTAAACAATAAGGGTTACTTGAATTACATATTTTTGATTAGTTAATCCTAAGTAAATATATTTAATATAACATCGAATAAATGATTGATGAAATAATTATTTTATATCGATGATCAATCGTAGTTTCAAAAGTTGAAAACAACCATAAAATAAGGTTTGTTTTATTGATAACTCTCATTTTATTATTTGGTTTATTTTATTTGTCAAAAAATTCACATTATCATAACACCCACTCTATTTTATAATGATTGTCAAATTAGAATTCCTCGTGGGATCAACCTACTTCCCCATATTACATTTTTTAGTTACAGGAATTAATAATTCAATTTTGGGTTTAGACAACTGCTCCATCAAAATCCATAATAAATATAGGAAATTAAAATGACATAAAACCTTGTAATATCTTTTATATGTTTAGTATAGGCACTAATTAATATTTCTTAACCAACAAAATGATGCCTGGCTCATTCTAATACTGATTTATAAATGTCAATCAAGAAAATGATATCTACTCCATTCTAATACTAAATGATAGGTCTTAGACAACCATCATATTTCATGTATATCTTATAACACAATACAACTCCTTTATAGAACCTCAAAACATATAAAAATAGCAAACATTAATTACTTTAACATGCCAATCACATAGATAAGTATCAAAATCATTAATATAGTTAATTGATATAATGAATGGTGTCTTAGTGACAACTTGAAACACACAATAAATGTGTATAATAACTATATGACAATAATCGCATAATTTTGGAAAAGTTAGAGTCTTACATTAATGCCCCTTTACCCTCCGCCCTCTTACACATATACATCCTAGCTAAACAAGCTCTTTTTGCCTAATCTAAGCTTCTGCTATTAGATGCCAATTCTTTAAGGAAGCTCTCCTCCTCTCCCACTGAATTTTCTTTATTCTTTTTGTTCTTCTCCTCTATCAAATAACAACATACATATTAGTTAATAACCTTATGAACATAGCTATGGAAGCTAGATTGTTATTATCAGATAAGACTTTCCTTATTGAGAATATGAAAAAGCCTCTGGTTTAACTGGCAACTCCCCCTTTTCCCCCACACACAAACCAAGTTATCACTGCCAACCTCTCTAGCCTTATTCCTTAGAACTTGAGGCTAGCAGAACTATAAAAAAACCATTAGATATTACCCCCTAAAGGAAGTCTTAGAAACAGATTGTGGATGATGTCTTGTTCTGCCTAAAATAAGTTCTAAAAATACCTAGGTTGTCCTACTCATAAGTATACAAGGTAGTTGTAGTTGATTACCCAGGGCTGTCTCTTAGGAAGATGGAATTGGTTCACTAAACCGATGCAATCCTAAACAGTCTATCCCGATTATTGAGTGAAGGCTTTAAAGAAAATCACAAAATTAGACTGATAAGTAAACTGATTTAACCATAAACAAAAACTAATAAATTAATCAAAGTGGGAAACTCTTGAGAATTAATTTCACTAATTTAATCTCATATGCATGATTAAGGGGAAATGATTAGATAGTTATCTTACTAAATTAACAGTTGAGTTCTAAGATCAACTCGAATAGTAAACTAAATCTAAATTTCATATTTGATAAGTTATCATCTGAATTAATTATGGAAACACAAATATTGATTACCACTTAAGTTAATATATTCTAATTATTAACCTAATCGTCTATAGTTTCACATTCCATTTTAAACTTCTTCTCTCGATCCTTCATTTAATACCAAAATGATGTAAAGTTTGGTCATGCTATTACATCCATTCAATTCAAAAACTATAGCAAACATAAGACAACAACATAGTCCCTCAATCGTGCATATTTAACTGGAATAGCTACATTAATTCTTAAGAAAAAAAGATAAGCCCATCATGGAAATAACAAGATTCATCATCTTCATGTACTTTGAATTTATCAATATTGGAAATGTTAGTGACTAGTGGAAATATTGTATTTGTGAATGTTGATAAATTTAGGAGTTACTTTTGAAATTTATGGAGTATTGTGAAAAATAGGGAATAAGAAATCAACAGATATTTGAAGATAATTGGATTGTAAAGAGTGGAGTTAAAGAGTTTAGTTCAAAAGAAACTTGGTTAGAGCTTAGACCATAGGAAAGTGACAAGTGTCAAGTTGCTTGTTGTACTTTTTCTAGAAGTAGGTTACTATTTTCTAAGAATTGAAAGGTTAAGTTTTGTCCAGATAACTTCTTCATATAGAAGATATTGAAAGGCACAATCTAGACATTCGGGTTTTATGAAATGAAATGAGGAAAAAGTTGGTTTTAAAATATTGTGGTTTTTCTATTGATGCTTTATAAGTGAACATTGGTATGATGCCATGAGAAGTGAATGTAGTGATCGAATGAAGCTCGCCCTTATCACAGGTTATGTAATGAAATGACCTCCGAGCGTCCCGGTGTGTACCTTGCGGTAAGGGGGTGCTACATAGATCACGTCCCATTTCATCATTTCATGCATAATTCTTCTAATTTTTCATGCAAAATTCAAAAGATAATACAATTAACATTCATGTAATATTCACACCATTTTCACTCATTTTATCTCACATTGGATCAAAAATTAAGGATTTGTAGCCAAAATCAAGATATGATGGCAAGCAAAGTCAATAGAAATTAGACACAATATGGCTCTCTATGTTTCAAGCTCCAGTATTTCCCTCCAAAAATAATAGATGGTAGAACCATAATGATTCTATAATTAGAAATACTTAGAGATGGAATGAGGAATTGGGAAAGCTACCCTTATTGACTTCTTTATGGACAAGAGGCCATCGTACTAAGCCATGAATTCCTGGGCCACCAAGCAGTGGAGGAATATGGGTTTCTAAGGGGTATTACTAAATGACAACAATGTTTTCCTTTTCAGATTCAGTTTAATTGAACTATAGTAGAATATACTTGAAGTGGGGCCATAGCACTCCAACTATAAACCCTTATTACTCTAAAGCTAGAATTCTGGCATAAGAATTAAATACTTGAGATATAAGTAAATCCTATATAGATTTTCATCCATAATATATACCCCTAGAATATTGGACCATCCAAAGGTTGAGCCACCTTTGGAGTTTTATAGGTAAGCCCTTGTGCTAGATGAGACCACAACAATAATAAAGAGAGTATTTTTTTAAAAAATTATATGTTCTAATGGAGGCATCAATGGATCTGCTAAAAGTAATCTCGATAGTGAGATTGGATGAGAGGGTCTTATACGAGGGTACAGTGAGTGTGTTTTTCAATAATATGAACTAGTGTTATCTCACTGAACATAATTCAATATTTTGATGTTTTCTACATCCGTAGAGGTCCAAATGAGATGATTTTTGTTTTGTGGTAAACTAGAGACATGGAGCTACAAATGGTATGAAGAAATTGGAATCTAATTCAGTCTCTAAGATGTTTAAATTTCAGATGGAAGTTGTGTATAGTATACTGTTGTGGACAAGACCAGTCCAAAAATATTTGAAATATATCTTTTGAATCAATGAACCAAATTGAATGATTTTGGAGGCATTAGAAACTTAAGACAATGGAGGATATTTTTCTAAAAGAAAGTGACATGTCAGAATGTGCAAGGGTATTTTTGACAAGACACTTAAGTTTAAAAAAACATAAGCCTATAAGGAAGGATAAAAGTGACTTTTTGGACTCATTAAGGGCATAATTGGAAGAAGAAGTATTGTCTTGCTTATAAATAAAGTAGAAAACGTGAATGAGAAGATTCTAGAAAAACAAAATGTGTGGATGAGAAGAGAGTGTCATGAAGAGAGAGAAATATGAAGAGTAGAAGAGAAAGAAAGAAAGAAGAGAAACAAGTTAGGGTTTCAATTATGTTAGCCCTCAAGAGAGATTTTGAGGTTGTTTAGGAAGAGAAAAAGGTGAAGGAAGAGAAGAGCTTCCCTTTGAGCTAAGGAACCCTTCATTTGGTGAAGAATGAAGGTAAGATCAGTTTGAAACTTTTGGGTTTTTGAAAGGATTTAGTTCACGGAGTTTAGAAAATGTTTGGGTTTAAGTATTTTAGAACCCATTTCAGTGATTGTGCTTTGTGGGATTTTCAATTGAAAACCCTATTGAGTGGGATTTTGTTATTGTATAAAGGGATCAAGAGAGAGAAAAGGAACAATAGGAAAGAACCTTTGATACCTCAAGAGAAGAGGCATTTTGAGCAAGTCAAGTCTTTAAGCAAGGAAATCAAGGTGGGTACATGTTTATAATAGAGTAAATAAGCTACTACTATTTTCTACAAATCAAATAAGTTTTCTGATTTCATTTGCATCATAAGTGCTACATTATTGTTTATGAACGATTGTGAAATCTGCTATATGTTTGCTGCATGATCTGAGTGATGATTTTCTTAAAAGAAAAGACCATGAAAGTGATATCTTTGAAAATATGCAAGTTTATGAAATCATGTTTTCAAGAATGGTTTTCAAGATATACGTCAAGTATATGAAAAGTAAGTTTTCAAGAAAGTGCTTTTTTGGGCATCAAGCTTACAAGATTTTGAAATCTATGTGTTATGTGGGTTTGTGGTAGTCCCTCAAGAACTTTCACGTGCACGTTAACCCAAGAATAGGCTTCTCTCGCTTGCCCGCTAGTGCCATGGAGCTCCTTCATGGACTTCCTTAAGTTCACGACTACACAGGACCATTAAGTGGAAATATGTAGTGCGTCATGTTTCTAGACTCACCTAAACCATTCTGATGTGCTTATATACTCATGATATGTTTGATCAAGTTTGGTGCATTCATGTTTTTTGACTTATGGATTTTGGCTGAAAGCCTAAGAATCATGTGATTTTGAACTCAAAGAAAGTTTTCTAAGACAAGAAAAAGTTTTCAAGGTTTTTGCTTATTCTTCTATTATAAACTATAACCCACGAGCTTTCAAGCTCACCCCCTCTCTGTCCCACCATTAGGTCATAACTAGGAGATCAAGTGATCAAGAGCCTAAAGGAATTGCTACATTTGCTACTTTGTATTTTTGTTATAAGCCTATGGTATGGCTTTTGATATGTATATAAAGTTTTTCAAACTATGTTGCTTGAGTAATGTAATGATAGATTGAAGAAGTTTTGATTGTGTATTTTATATTGACTCCTGTGTAACAAATGGATGAGTTGGTTTTGATGTTTACCTTTTGTGAGCACGCCACCTTTGTGAAATGATGTCTATTAAGGGTTCATGGAAATAACCCTACAAGGTAGTATGCACGTTCTAGTTAAGTTTGATGATATTCGCAAATGTTAGGCTCCGGAATCAAGTTCGGGAGTCCAACATGAGAGTTTTATGGTTTTTTAAAGAGTTGAGTTTTGGAAACGGGACCGAACATGAGTGATATCAGAGTAAGAAAATGAAGCGATGATAGTTATGGTTTTCTCAAGAGGTTGGGTTTCAAAATCGGGATCTAACAGTTGTGATATTAGAGCGAATAAGAGTAAGGTAGAAGAAGAGATTACAAGGAACCACACTCAAGTATGAAGGTATTTTGTCAAGAGGTTGGGTTCCGAAAACGGTGCCCAACAACAAAAATGCATTCTTGTTTGGAAAAGTTAGAAGTGATTAAAAAGGATCTAAAATTATTGAACAAAACACTAAGAAACAACATATAAAAGGTGATTATAAAGGTAAAAGAGGTATTGGTCGGGATATATGAGAAGTTCTACCAAGATCCTATCAATGAACACCTAAGGAAAAGCGAGACCATGTCTTTTTTGCATTACACTATTATGATCGAAATCAACATTTCAATATTGAGAGAAAGGACTAGGGCTATATGAATAAAGGAAGGGGATAGAAGCACGAAATTAATTAATAGATCCATCTTGGAAAGAATAAATACAAACAAAATATTCTCTTTAAGGGATGGGAATGACAAAATCCTCTCCAGCAAAGAGGAGATTATGTCAAAAAATGTTCTAAAGCTTCATCTAGTGTAAGGGAGCTGAGGAAAAATAGTAAAGTGCCAAATTCCAAGGGAGCTAGTAGAGAGCTTAATCCATCCTTTTGAGGTAGATGAGGTGGAAAGAACCTTATTTTTCTTAAAACCACATAAGGTCCTGGGTCTAGATGGTTTCAATGCACTCTTTTATTAGAAAACTTGGGTCCAAACTAAGAATGTGGTAACAGAAGTTGTACTAGAGTTTTTCAAGAATGGTAGGTTACTACAGGAATTGAACAACACCTACATTTGCTTGGTTCCTATGGTTATCCCCTAACTCTTTGTATGACTTCAATCCCATCTCTTACTATAATGTACTTTACAAAAATAGAAAAAATGCTTACCAAAAGACTAAAGCCAATCATTGAGCTACTAATTGATAGCTCCTAAAGAACCTTCTTAACTGATAAATCCATTCGAAATAACATTTTCCTAGTACAGGAGCTGCTCAAGGGATATAATAAAAGGAAAACACCTAGGAATATACTATTAGCTCTCTAGAATGCGACTTCCTGATAAATAACTTGAAATCCTTTGGATTCCTAGATATCTTCATCAACTGGATAGGTCAATATGTCACTACTATGTCATATAAAGTAATGGTAAATGGGAAACCTATAAGATTGGTGAAGATGCCAAGGGTCTAAGACAAGGGAATTCTTTATCCCCTTAGTTATTCACCCTAGCAATGGAGGTCCTGGTAAGAATGATCAAGGGCCTAACTAATGGAGGAAAAAAAAATTGCATTCTAAATGTAGGGCACAAAGGATCATCTCACAATCATATGTTGATGATTTATTATTTTTCTCTATAGCAAGCAAAAATTTTGTTTTAGCTTTAATATGAGCCTTTGAGTCTTTCAAAAGGACTTCTACTTTGACTATGAATAGGGGAAAATGTTAGCACTTAATATTAGGAAGGCAGAACCTTTAGCAAATTCTCTTTCCTTCCTTACTAGTTGTAAGTGGTTCAAAACTCCCATTACATATCTTGGAATCCCTATAATCACAAATTGACCATCCTTCCTATACTTCAAGCCCCTCTTAGAAAGGATCTAGAGAAAACACGAAAATTGTAAAAGCAGGCTATTATTACTAGTAGGAAGGATTTAATTAGTGAGAATGATATTAAGCATCCTATATGTGTATTGAACATCACACCTATGGTTCCATAAAACTCTAATTAAGGATATTAAAAGAATACTTAATGTATTTGATAGATAAAGAAGCAAGGTAAGTTCTAACCAAATTCAGATGTTACAAAGGGTATGGAGATTATTGATAGATAAAGAACCAAGGTAATTTCTAGAATTGGAAGGAGAAAATAGAAACCTCCTGGACCCTAAAGAAGATTTTGGCCCTTAAACAACTATATAGATGATAATAGGTAAATAGGAGATAATGAACAAGCCTCAATTTGGTACGAAAATTAGTCCAATCTAGGACCACTAGTTACAGTTTAAGGATTGAGGCCCTTGAGGACTAAAGTGAGGGATCAGACTACTATTAAGGAAGCATTCATGCTCCACTTCAAGGCAACCTATAGATTAGACAAGTCTAAATAACTATTGATTACCCTGAATCCCTAAATTGAAATAAGATATTGCAGAAGCACTACAAATTAGTAGCCTTAAAAATAATACATATAGGAATTGTTTAAGAGATAGATTGCCTAATGTAAATTGGTACAATTTTTTGTGTGTTGAGAGTGTATTTCCACGGGATTAAACCTTAATATGGCAACAAATCAAGGGTTAGATCAACACCATATTGGTTTATGCTCTACAACCAATCAGTTTGGTTTTAGATTTATGACAATTATTTAAAGGCATTTTTTATTTTATACATGTTTAGATGCATATAATAAACTCTACAGGATAATTAAACATTGTAAATGAAATTATATTTATGAAATTTATATTAAATTTATGTATTATCCCTAAATTGTTCTATTAAAACTGGACATTAATAAAATGTAAAAAGACTAGCACACGTTATATTTTTCCTTATAAAGGAAGTAGTCAATCTCATAGAATAAAGTATGGAGATACTTAAACAAACGTGTACGTGCTTATTAGAGAATAGGTTCACTGAATAGACCCGATATGAGAAATTCTTTTCGAACATTACTTGTATGTCTATGAAAATTCTCATGGTGACGATTGTATAAGTGATCCTTTAACTTGAGATCTTCAAAATTATCTTGTATTAGAATTACTATGTTTTGATACTATTTATGACATATTCTAATTATAGGTCGTTCAATTAGTAGTCATTGAATGTAACATGAACTATATGGAGATAATTATGTGATCAAGATATGATTCTTCACCCTAAAGTAATTAGGGAGAATGTTCCATTGTTTTCGATTAGCAATGATTTAGGAAATCCTTAGCTAAGGTGGAATGATGCTTTGTAGATGGTTTAGAAATATCAGTAATTGAATCAATATCTAATGACGGAGAACTAATATGATTGGACTTGAAAATAGTAGACATTTATTCCATGCTCTATCTAATCGGAACATCGTACGATGAAAGGATTAAATTATACAAAAAAATCATGCATAAAAACATTAGTTAGCCTATTTTAACTTTCTTAAATATTTAGGTGATCATGAAGCATTGCTAAACGCTAATCTTAATCTATGATCATAATTTTTTTAATTCAAGAATTTAAAATACATTAAAAGAAGTTTTAATTTACTAATCCTAATTATGAATTATAATTAGAATATATAATTATTGCCAACATATTTAGGAACCTAATGGGTCACACATAAAGAACGATTTGAAGAGAGCAAAGATATTTTTAATTAAGTTGGACTTGTTTATAAAGTTTGAGAAACTTTATGATTAAATATGAGATATTTAATAGATAAGGATTAATGTGAGATACTGGATCTTATTGGGCATAATAAGTATTTAATTAGAATTATTTGTTGAAGAGGTGATAAAACTTATACTTTTCATTACAAAACCAATAAACTTGAAAAAGATGGATTATTTTATGAAAGAATTTTTGAGCCTATAAAAAGTGGAATTTGTGCTTGTGGAAATTATTGAATAATTGGAGATAAAGATAAAAAAGAAGACCCAAATTTTGTGAACAATGCGGAGTTGAATTTGTTGATTCTCAGATACAAAGATATCAAACGAACTACATCAAATTGGCATGCCCAGTAACTCATGCGTGGTATTTGAAACATTTTCCTAGTTATATTGCGAATCTTTTAGATAAACCTCTTAAAGAAATAGAAGGCTTAGCATACTGCGATGTGTGATTGATCAAAAGTCCGATTTTATAGTTTCGGAATGAGAAACTGTCATCCCATTTAATCAAATTGGGATGTCATGGATCTGACATGTCTCTTGGTAGGAGTACCATGAAACTCAGAACTATGGGTGTATTCAATACTTCCCAATAAAAGTGGAATTGGACTATGGTAGGGTCAGTAAAAAATAAATAGGAATTTCTAGTTATATTTCGTGAAAATAGATTTCTTTTGCAGAAGAAATTATTCCCTTTTTGTTTACTTTTAGAACGAAATTTTGTCCAGTAAGCAAAAATGTCATGGTTGCAGGAATCTATATATCACACATAGGTTATACATTTTTTTATATTTATATTAGTAACATGGCATAACCATCGAGGTGAATTCAGGACTTAAAAGATCGAATGCAAGGAGACATAGACAATTCAATCGATTACGAATTACAAGGTACTACGAATTATGCAATTACAATAATAAAAAATAGTGCTTTCTTTTCTACGTGAAAGATCTGAACTAAAGAACTTGTGCTTAACTTGATCTTTATTTAATAAAGGACGAGAAATATTTGTTCTTTCAATAGAAAGAAAATGAACGCTTATTTGATCTTGATCCTTGTCGAGTGAAACCAAAAATGGATGAAGCACCTAAACTATAAGATAAATAAGCCTCTCCAGACCATATA
>JAOQMR010000001.1:12206824-12220403 GCA_027563865.1 Erythroxylum pelleterianum
TCTAATAATATACATGTTTCCCATACATCTCTATGTATATGTATATTACTTACAAAAGAATCTTGGTACCTTATGACTAGATATATAATGCTCATGCAAATAAAACCAAACTCTTTTGTTTTATTAATAATAAATATTTTAATTACAAAATTAACTGGAAGAAAATTAAGTTATATGTAAATACACTTGCTTTTCGAGGCATTATATTTACATAACTCCAACAATCTTTTATTTGGTATATTAACAAGATTTGTAAGCTCCGTTCCAACACATTAGTCACTATAATGGAAGAATTGTTGGGCACCGATTTCGAAACCCAACTCTTGAACCATAAAACATGAGTTCTTACTCTAATACCACAAATGTTGAATCCCGTTTTCGGAACCCAACTATTGCGAAAACATGACCGCGTGCGTGCATATTACCTTGAAGGTTTTTTTTCATTAAACTCTTATTAGACATTATCAATTCATCTTCATTCTCATAATATCCCAAAAATTTGCTCTCAATTTGCTCAATGGTGTGTCCACACAAATCAGTCACTATGCTTGAAACCCATTTCTCTTACTTGTGAACAGAATTGGGAAAACTTAAAACCTTAATTTCAATTTGACTTCTTCAAAGAAATCATAGCTATAAGTCTCTAGTTTGATTTGAATCAAGAATGACCTCAATCAGAGTTCTACAACTAAGATATGCTTAAAAAGCTAAAGTCTGTTCATACCCTAATCATGCTCTCCTAACCGACCTCTCGCTTAATTTAATGTAAACTTTCTCAAATCAACTCCAACTGATACAAATATTTATGGAGAGAGAGATACATGTCTTAGGAATCCATTGCTTCAAGAATCACTTCATTTGGAGGTCGTATGAGGGAGTTATGATCAAAAGAATCTAACATGTTCATAACCTCAATCATGCAGTGACATGTCTTGGCGCGATTGCCATAACTTTCACGAAAAATGTCGGATGAATTTTGTTTTTGTACCATTAGAAAGTAGATTTCAAGATCTAAAACTGTTATGAAGACTAAAAAGTCCGCTTCTGCCTCTAAAATGGTCAAACATCGCGATTTATTGAAGTTGACCCGTGAATATCCGTTTAACGGACATAGATCGACCAAACTGCACTTTTTCACCCGAGAAGGCCTGTTAAACGGACATCAAGTCTGTTAAACAGACGTGGGCAATGTTAGAGGTCCTTTTTGACCCGTAAAGGTCTGTTAAACGGACCCAAAATCTGTTAAACAGACATACGGGCTCCCAAAACCCCTCCAAACCCTCTCCAATGCTTCCTACATCCAATCTAACATCATATTCACTCAATATCTCCCCAAATTCAATTCTTCTAGTGCCAAATCACTTCATAAAAACTCAAACACCAAATTTATCTCATAAAACTCTCAATTCTCAACCCAATTGATTCATCAAAACCAAGATTTTCTATCATTCATCATAGCTATCACATACACACATCCTATGCAACATCATAACTTGTAACAATCATATCTCTTCATTCTGATGCCCAAAAATTACAATCTTTATAGCGTCGAAAGATAAGAGGACAAGCTAAAACTTTCATGAAGACAAGTTTGGCCAGTTTTACCTAAATTATTCTAGATTTTTCATGAACATCAGTCAAAAATCTCATTCTTGTGAAAAAGTGAAATTATCCTAAATTCCCTTCCTTAACTAATGCAACCTCATTCTTAACCATTCATAATTCCTATTTTCTTTTCCACAATGTCTCACTTATATACATATACATATCACAACAATTCAAGCTCAAAATCATCAACTCAAGTTGATAACTTCTTTAAGTGAGCTTAATTCCTACTTAACCTCATCCATACTTAAGTCATTTTTCAACTTCACCTCATTTTATAACCATTTGAATTCCAACTTATCTGTATCCATTCCTAAACCTTAGCTCATTTGACTTGTCACATTTAGCTACATCTCATCATCCAAAATTCCTATGTGTCTTTTCCATAATATCTTACAGATGTGTGTATATATATATATATACAGATATATATACCAATCATTCATGCCCAACATTGATCATAGTCATCCATATACCAATTTACATTTCAAACCCATACACGAATCCATATTTCATATCCAAAATAAATTAAGAGTTTCACAAATTTCTATAGCATTTCCAAGCCATATTACGTAATCAACATCAAAATCCAATAGACAAAGCATGCAAAACCCAACAATTCTTAAATTACATATGAAGCCTTGTTTTACATCAATTATTCCAAAACAACACAAAACATGCAAATCCGGAGAAATGTTTTGACTTTCACTCTATTTTTTGGTCAATACCTGGAGATGGGATGAAAGTGGGGGTGAGCTTAAAAAGCTCGTGGGTAACAAGTTTATAATAAATAATAAGCAAAACCATTCAAAAAGTTTTTTATCATGGAAAATTCTTATTGAGTCATAAAATACATGTTTCTCAAAATTCTTGTCTTGTCAAGAAATCAAAATCACAAACAATACAATTTATGCATTTTTCAACTTGTTCACAAAATCATAAACACATATGCACATCAGAAATGGTTTGGGCAGTCTGTAACAGAACGTACTACACATTTCTCCTAAGGGTCCTGTGTAGCCGTGAACAGAACGTACTAGCGCAATCCTACAAAATGGTTTTGCATAGCCGTGAACTGAAGGGAGTCCGCAAGGGAGCTCCATGCCACTAGTGAGCAGGCAAGAGAAGCCTTTAGACAAGTGCACTTAACATACAGAACGGACCAATCCAAACCCACATAACATGTAATTCATGACTTGAAAACAGATTGCCCAAATGGCAAAATTTCGGAAACTTGATTTTCATAAACATGCAATTTTTCGAAAAACCCTTTCATATGGCAATTCACAATTCATCATCAAAATTCCATACACCACAACATGTAGCAATTTCTCAATCATTCAAAAGCAATAAAAGCAACATTTAATGAAGTAATTGAAATCATTTAACTTTCTTGATTTGGACAAAAACATCCATGGCTCATTAATCAATTATAATCATGAAACCCACCTTGAAATTCCTTGCTTATACTTGTTCAACATGATTCCCCTCTTGCTCCTCTTGATTCCTCTTGCCTCCCTTAATGTCCTTCATCAACATTCACAAAAATCCCCAAATCAAAAGACATTTCAATTGTGAAACCCATAACACATAATCACCAAAATTGATCTTAGAAAACTTAAACCCATACCATTCCTAAGCCATAAGAACCAAAAACTCTCTAAAAATCCAAAGATTTAAAATCCCACTTACCTTGGATCTTCACCAAATGAAGAGTTTCTTGGCTTGAATGAAAGCTCTCATCCTCTTCCACCTTTTTCTCTTCTTGACCAACTTCAAAATCACTCTTGAAGGCTTAGAAAATCAAGACCTAACTCACTTCCTTCTTTTCTCTTGTTTCTCTCATTTTCTCCACCGACTCTCTCCCTCTCTTCTCTCTTTTCTTGTTCTTTTTCTTCTAATTTCGTGCTTCTCTTCTTCTTAAATGAAAGCCCGCTTGTCTTATTTACAACAATGCCATTAATGAGTGAAAAAAGACCAATTTACCCTTACATATGTGCCTTGCAACTTACATGCTTAAGTGCTCTTCTAATTTTGCCCCACATGCAAACTTACCACCTTAACCTGCTAATTGATTCCACAAAATATTCTATTAAGACATCAAAATTCATTTAAATCATGCTTAGCTCCTTCCAAAAATTAACACCTTTTCTAATAATGCAATTGAAGGAATTTGCTTGCACTTCCTTCTAGAGAAATGTTCCTCATTGTCTAAATTCTCTAATGACCTCAACATCATTCAATTTGGTTTGGAAATCTGAAAGTTATACACCAATCATTTCAGACTGTTCTTATACTAAAATATTATCCTACGCTCAACTTCCATCCAGAAATTGAAATTCTTAAAGACTGAATCAAAGCTAAACTTCATCATACAATTTGTAGCCTTATTTCTTTAGTTTAGTTCAAATCAAAAATCATCTCATTTGGATAACTGGCGATCAAGTTATGGCTAACAAGTTTCATGTGCATTTTCCAGCTTTTAACTTCCAACATTTCATATATAATCCATCTTGTATCTAAACTATCTTTTCCATTTCATTTCAAATTCAAGGATTCTCCTTTGCTTTACACATGAATAATCATCAACAATTTCTCATTTAACAGTCCTAGCTTACAAAAAGGTTTGGGTTCTAACAAGAATAATAATAGAACTTGGTATAGATTAAATCTTTATTGTCAACACTAACTACATTGATCAATACCTACACATGTCTTGTCTTCTTAATCATAAATACAAACAAGTTGATCTCATTACAGTTCATGCTCACAATTTGGGTTTTCAAATGTTAAAGCTTTTGGAAGATATATTAACATTGGCTAATTCAATCCATAATCCCTAACTTGTAATGGGAGATCTTAACAATGTGCTTTTTCCTTAGTGAAAAAGATGGCCTTGTCACCACTAAACCTAAAATAGTTAAACATATGGATTGCCTTTTACAAGTAAGGCTAAAGGGTATCAAATATAAAAGCTAATAAGCAAACAAGTCATCTTTACCAAAGGAAAAGGCTTCATAAAGGGTTAGTGAATCCACATTAGTTGGATCAGTTCCTTATAAGTGAATGTAGCTTTTTACCTCCTATGTTTTTGCACTACTCACTAAGTGTACTGTAATAATGAACACTTATTTAAGAGGTTACCCTTCAATTTAACAATCACCTTGTACATCAATTCCTCATAAATATTGCTAAGGGCTTAGGAATTAGTGTCAGAGGCTATGGGTCCTTCAAATATGTCACTAAGCTCAATGCTATCAAAGTTAAGATGAAAGCTCTTAATAGAACTACAACTAAATATAATTGAATGACCTTGGATTTTATAAGAAGAGAATTAACTATGAACAACTATGCTTCTGCTTTAAACAACCGTAACACCTTGTTAAGACAATGATGAACCTTGTGGGTTAAAAACAGGATGGAAACTTAAAAACATTTTTTATAGGTTTATCTTAAGCAAAAGGAATACAAATGTTTTCTCCTTATTGCTGATTTAATAGGGAATCTCCCTATATAATCAAACTAAAATTATGATCCATATATTTAGGTGCTTCAAGAAGTCCTTTGGTAGATCTACTATCTTGGCACACCTTAAGCAAGTTCATTCATTCCTAAACTAAATCTAGAACAACAAACAAAAGATTTTTAATCCCCCTTCCATATAGATGTTGGTTTATGCCCTACAGCCAATCGCTTTGGTTGTAGTTTAGTGACAAATTATTTAAAGGCATTCTTTACCTTGTACATGTTTAGATGTATATGATAAAGTCCATGGGATGATTGTATATTGCAAATGAAATTATAATGAGAATATAATTATGAGGTTCATATTGCATTTATGTATTATTCATAAAATGTTCCTAGTCATTGTTCTATTAAGATTGAACATTAATAGAAAGTAAAAAGACTAGCACACATTTTGTTTTTTCTTTTGAAGGAAATAGTTGAACTCATAGGCTAAAGTATAGAGATACGTAAACAAACGTGTGGGTGCTTGCTAAAGAACAAGTTCACTGAACTGACCCGATATGGGAAATACATTTGGAACATTACTTGTATGTCTATGGAATTCTCATTGTGATGATTATATAAGTGATCCTTTGACTTGAGGTCATCAAAGTTATCTTGTGTGGGGATTGCTATGTTTTGATACTACTCGTGATCTATTTTTATCAAAGGTCGTTTAAACGGTAGTCATTGGATGTAGCATAAACTATATGGAGATAGTTGAATGATCAAGATAGGATTCATCACCCTAAAGTAATTAGGGAGAATGTTTTGTTGTTCTCGATTAATATTAATTAAGGAAATCCTTGGCCAAGGTGGAATGATATTTTGTAAAAAGTTTACAAATTTCATTAATTGAATCAATAGCTAATGGAGGAGAACTAATATAATTAGACTCAATATAGAGTAGAGATTAATTCCATGCTCTATAAACATTGGTTGATGAAATGATTGAATTATACGGAAAAATCATGCACAGAAAGGTTAGTCAAAACCACTTTGACATTTTTAAATATTTTAGTAGTCATGATGCGTTGCTAGACGTCAATCTTGATCTATGATTATAAATTGTTTAATTGGAGAATTAAAGATAAATTAAAAGGAGTTTTAATTATCTAATTCTAATTATGGATTAGAATTATAATTTATAATCATTGCCAATATATTTGGGGTCTCACATATAAAATGGGTTGAAGAGAGCAAAGTTAATTTGATCAAGTTGGACTTGATTGTAAAGTTTGAGAAACTTTATGATCAAATATGAGATATTTAATAAATAAGGATCGATATAAGATACCAAATCTTATTTGGGCATAATTGGTATTTAATTAGAATTATTTATAATTCTAATTAAAGTTTAATTGAAATTAGTATTAATTTCAATTAAATTACTAAAACATCCAAAGCTCAATATAAATAGGCTTGAGCTCTATGGAGCTGGCACTTCATGCTTAACCCTCTTTGTAAGAATTACAGAGTTTTCACAACCTATTCTGTGGATACCATTAGAGGCCAAACACTTGTGCGGCTATGATGGTTGAGACGGATCAGTTTTAGAAACGGTTCGAGGGATGCAACAAGATAAAGATCAAGCTTCGGAATAAGGTACGAATTAAATTTTTTCTTTATTTTGATTCGTGTTAATCATTTTATATAACTAAATAGATCTTAGTTTTCGGAAAATCAAAAAGTTACGAAAAATTTCGTAATTATTCCATTGCGGTTCGGATTAGATCCCAACTCGATAAACATTACATGTTAGCCCTTTTTTCTTTGTCTTTATTTTGTTCTTCACTTGAATGAGTTAAATTCTAACTTTTCTGTAATGTTTTCATGAAAGCTATCTTGATTTATGTATGACCATTATTTGTTTAACATTGCTTTTATCATGAACTAATCCATTAATAGTGCATATATTTTTTATCATCAAAACTTGGATTATAACTTCCCTTGATTCAATACTCTCTTTAGTTCTAATTAAATAATTAGCTTTCTCACAAAATTTATAAAATTATTCAGAAATAAGAAAAAGGTTCTAAAGCAAATGCATTTGAAAGCTAAAAAGAAATACTATTTATAGTCAAATGTAAGAGGATGCTGCCAATAAATAAGTTTCATAGCCATCTCGAAATTTACTTTGGCGTCTAATAAGTTAAACTCCTCCAATCAGGTTGGCAAAACATTATTTCTTGTATTGCGTACACATTAAAAATTGGGTTAATGACACCTAACCCTTTTATGTTGGCACCTTTTCTATTTTGGTCCCAATAGTTAAAAATTATCATATATACCCGTGATGCTGTGTTCTTATCTTGTATTCTATGGCGTCATTCTATATTAGATAACCTAACAAAAAATGGGCAAATGACGTTACGTAGGCTTGATTTTCATATAACATATATATGGAAGAAACTCATTTAGATATTATTAGTAAATAATAATAAATCAAAATTGTTATTTTCTAAAAAGTCAATTTTCATTTATTTTGAAATTATTAGTAGCTTATATATGATAAAAGCTTTTATTTCCTCGCGTGATCAAAGTGTTTGTGTTTAGATCTTCCTTTAGAAATTGGTATTAGATCCATGGCTATTGGTGTCCAATTTATGAAGATATCATCGACAGATTCAAGAAAAAAGATATTTGATAGTTATCAACAATAATACATATGAGAAATAAAATTTGTAATTTATAGGTAAGAACTTTCATTACTGCTAGTAAAATAAATACAAAACTTAACAAGAGCAGAGTATGCTCTTCCCCACCCCACAAATAAATCATAGATATACAAAATCTATTACAATTAACACTAACTAAGTTCAAACTGGTTGAGTTAATTTAACTATAAAAATCTTGAGCTAACTAAGTTTTCAGTTTGATTTACTTTAATAACTTTTATTACTAAAGATAGCTAATTTATTAACTAATTGGCTAATTTTCATAAAATAATTGATTTATATATATAATAATAAATTGGTTATTTTTCATTTAAAAGTCTCTTTTTCAATTAAGCACTTTAACTTATTAGATGGACACAGATAATCTTTTTCTTTAATCTTATTTCAAATTTTTTTTATTTTATTAAATCTTTATTATGTACCAATTTATGGCAGTCTAATATAGGCTAAATCTTTTAAACTTTAATTTCTTATCTTATTGATTTAATATATGATCTGATTTCTAAGATATTGATAATTATAATAAATCAAAATTGTTATTTTCCAAAAAGTCACTTTTCTTTTATTTTTAATCTTTATTATGTACCAATTTACGAAAATCTAATATAGGTTCAATCTTTTAAACTTTAATCTCTTATCTTATTGATTTAATATATGATATGATTTCTAAGATATTGATAATTATAACAAATCAAAATTGTTATTTTCTAAAAGGTCGCTTTTCTTTTATTTTGATATTATTAGTCACTTATATATGATAAAAGCTTTTATTTCCTCGCGTGATCAAAGTGTTTGTGTTTAGACCTTCCTTTAGAAATTAGTATTAGATCCATGGCTATTGGTGTCCAATTTATGAAGATATCCATCAAGAGATTCAAGAAAAAAGATATTTGATAGTTGTCAACAATAAATACATATGAGAAATTAAATTTGTTATTTATAGCTAAGAACTTTCATTACTGATAGCAAAATAAATACAAAACTTAACAAGAGCAGAGGATGCTCTTCCCCTCCCCACAAACACACAACAACACACCCCCCAACACTCAACTCTTCATCTTTGCTCCCTAATTCCCAGAATCCTACACATTTTACACTTAAACACCCAATGGATCCTAAAAAACACGAGATCCAACCTCAAATTGAACCTATAACCCATGAACCATCTTCCTTTCTTCTTAACAACAACACATACTTCCCTTCCCTAAACTCAAACGAACAACCTCCTAAAAGGGAAATGGAAAAAACTACATGGAGATCAGCAGTAGAAGGCTCAAGGAGCCTAGGTAAACTAAGGTACGTAAAATCAAATGAGGAGTAACCAATTCAAGGCCCATTGGAGGTATTACATCACGGTGCTAAGAAATGGAGTTCTTCTCTGGTGAATTTCTTCTTAGAAATGAGGTTGGCATTCCTATTAGTTCAGAAATGGGCTAACCCAAATTGGAAGAATAGAGGGCTACAGAACACCATAGTAAATGAGGATGACCTGTTTATTTTCAAATTTATCTCAGAAGACAGTGCTTAGAAGGTACTGGTCTGCTGACGGTTTAATTTATATTGTAAGTAAAATAGGTAAAGTAATAGGATTGGATGAAAAAATAGCCTTTATGAAAAGAATTGGCTTTCCAAAGGTCTGTATAGATGCAGATATAAGGAGAAAACTCCCTAACAAGCTTAGAATTATGAGGCTTAAGTATAATGTAGAATTGGAGGAAGACATAATAAGGATTACATACATGTGGAGACCTAAGGTTAAAGAAGAGAAATAAGTGTGGAGGAAGAAAGAAATACAAGAGTGGACTGTAAATGACAAGGTAGTTATAGAAGCAGGGGAAGGTAGTTTGACTGAACAAATCAATGACTATCATAAAAAAATTACGACTGAGAAGGAAGCTTAAGTGGAATTGATAAAAAAAGTCAGGAATTAAAATGAACTGGAAAGACAAGAAAGGACTATGGAAGAGCAAACAAACTAAGACAAAATGTGGAAGAAACTAGGGATATAATAAAAGGAAATTAGGTGAATAAGGAGCTTAATATGGTAACAGAAACAGAAACGAAAAGGTACATCAGTAAGAAAAATAGGTGAGGCATTAGGCATAAAACAAGTAACAGAAGATTCCTATTTAGGAGGGAACAAAATGACTAGAAGAAAGAGATCAGGGAGCAAAGGTAAGGGATGAAAAAAGTTGCATGGAACATGAGAGGGTTCAATAGCCTCAATAAATAGCTTGTTGCTAGTGAGTTTATCAAGGTCAGTAAGCTTGATTTTCTTGGTTTTCTGGAAACCAAAATAAAGAGGGAAAACCAGAAGAGAAATCTATTGTTCATAAACAAAAGTGGGAACATGGTAACCAATCTCGATCATCACATAAATGGTAGGGTGATAAATGGATATAATCGTCAGAAAGTGGAGATTTTAAGTAAGATCAATAATGACCAACTCATACATTGTGTTTTTCTCCTTAAAGATACTAATCAAGAGGTAGTTGTTGGCCCCCGAATTTTTTTCTTTAATTAGGCATGATTCAAATAATTTTTAAGGTTTTGGTAGATTAATTATTTTTGGAGTTATTACTTTGTGTCAAAGTTAGTAGACATAGGTTCATTAAATTGAAGTGTTAAGAATGCATAAAGGGCAAAGTTGGCAAGTCACTTAAGTTTAAATAGACATAAGGCATAAATGGAGGGCAAAGTAGAAATTTTATGCTCATTAAGGGTAGAATGGGAAAAAGAAGAGTGGTCTTGCTCTTAAGAAGGTAGAAAAACAAAAATAGAGAAGGAAGGAGAGAAAATACGAAGACAAGAAGAGAGGAAGTGAGATTTCGGTGGTTTGAGAGAAAAGAAGAGAGTTGAGCTAGGGTTTCATCTTTTCTAAGCTTTCTAGAGAGATTTTGACGTTGAGCAAAAAGGGAAAAAGATAGTGGAAGATAAGAGCTTCAATTTGAGCCAATAGTCTCTTCATTTGGTGAAGATTCAAAGTAAGGTCTTACTTAATCTTTTGGAATTTTGGAAGGGTTTTGGTTCTTGAAATTAGAAAATGCATGGTTTAATGTTTTCTAAAAACAATTTCATTAAATATTCTTTGTGAGTTTATAAAAAAAATTCATTAAATATGCATGGTTTAAAGGTGGGTTACATTTTTATAATTAAGTAATGGGCCATTAATGTCTCTTTCAAGAAATGGAAATAAATGATTTCAACTAGTTCTAAAATGTGCATTTATTTTTCTTTGAATGCTTTGAGAATGTGCTGCATATTTTGTATATAAATTTTGTTTGATTTATGAAAATGATTTTTGAAAAGATATCAAGCTTAAGAAATCAAGTTCCCAAAATGTGCCTTTTAGGCAATATGCTTTACAAGTCATGAAATACATGTTATGTGGGTTTGTGGTGGTCCCTTAAGTTAAGTCAAGTGTACTTTAACAAAAGACTTCTCCCTCATGGCTGCTAGTAGCATGGAGCTCCTTAATGGACTCCCATAAGTTCATGGCTACGCAAGACTATTATGTGGAAATGTGTAGTACGTTCTATTTTTGGATCCACCTGAACCAATTTTGATGTGCTTATATGCTCATGATATGTAGACAAGAGTGATATATACATGATTTGCATTAATATGAGTTTTTGCAAAGAAAATGATTATTTCAATGGTTTTGCTTGTTACCTGTTATAAAATTGTTACCCACGAACTATAAGCTCACCCCTATTCTCCTCCACATATTCAGGTGATGAGCAAGAAATTGAGTAGTTGACAGCCAATGCATCACTCCACTTGTGCAATGTTTTTGTAATTTAAGCTAATCTTGTAAAACAAGGCTTTAATTACATTTTGAGCAAATTATTGTTCATGTATCTTTTGTAATTTGGGATTTTGAGATATTGGTGGACTTATGGCTTGAAATGCCTAATAAAGCTTTCTAAAACTCTTATCTTTTGATGCTAATGGAATATGATTGTGTTTTACTCGTGACTCTCAAAGTTTGTGCATTGCATTTTCAAGTTATCATAAGGGAAAAATTCATATTCTGACCTCAGGGAACAATCTGGGTTGATCTACGCTGAATTAGACTAAGGTGCCTTCTAGAAAGTTGTATATTATCTTTATAGCTTTCCAACGGTATATAGTAAGAAATTTCTGGACATAGGACTAGAAAGTTATGAGCATTTGAAGTTACTGATTCCATTTTAGACTGAGTCATCGTCTGGTGCATATCATCTGGTGCTCCAAGCCATCGTCCGGTGCTCATCGTCTAGTGGACATTATCTGGTGCACCAAGCCATCGTCTGTTGCACCAAGTCTAGTACACTGATCCATCGTCTGGTGCACCTTAAGCTATCGTCTGGTGCACATCATCTACTGCACCAAGCCATCGTCTAGTGTACATCGTCTGATGCACCAAGTCATTGTCTGACCTTCGTCTGGTCCAATGGTGACCCTCAAGATAACAAAAGCTCTCTTTGATGTCTTCAGAAAAGTTGTATATCTTGAAGTACTCTTTGATACAATCGTAAGAAAACCTTAATCCGATATCTCTAGTGAAAGTTATGTCATTTGTCCCAAAATATGTTCAATATGATTGAGGACAAAACACCATGTTTCATTCCTTTGGCCATAACTTCTTCTTCTGACCTCCACATGAAGTGATTCTTGAACCAATAGATTCCTAACACATTTTTCTATCTCTCCATAAAAATTGGTAGACTTTGGTATTGATTTGAAAAGGGTTGATGGAAAGAAATTGAGGGGAGACGATTGGAAGAGCAGGATTGGGTTATGAACACACATTGGATGTTTAAGCATATCTTCATCTGTAGAACTCCAAATGAAATTATTCTTGTTTCTAAGTAAACTAGAAACATAGATCTACAAATGATCTGAAGGAATCTAATTTTAATTCAGTCCCTAATACTTTCAATATTTGGATGGAATTTGGGTAGAGTGTACTGTTTTAGTTTAAGAA
The DNA here is from genome assembly GCA_027563865.1 of Erythroxylum pelleterianum. Classification (NCBI taxonomy): domain Eukaryota; kingdom Viridiplantae; phylum Streptophyta; class Magnoliopsida; order Malpighiales; family Erythroxylaceae; genus Erythroxylum; species Erythroxylum pelleterianum. The sequence goes on from JAOQMR010000001.1 coordinate 12,219,584, forward strand.
CAGACTGAAAATATTTGGGTCCTAACTTTCAGATTTCTGAACCAAATTGAATGAATTTGGTGTCATTAGAAACTTAAGACAATGGGAAACAAATATTTTGAATAAGTCAAATTGTAATTCTAATATGAGATTTCTCAAAATATGTTCGAAAATAAGAGAAATGAGTTTGTTTTTTATGTTTGACTGGTGTGGGCACGCCACACTTTTGGGATGCGCATTCAGATGTCACTTAGGACGTTAGGCCCGTGACTCGTGAGGGCGGAGTGCCCAACACTTATGGTATCAGAGAGACTAGGTTTTGGAGTATCCTAGGCATGAAATGGGTAGTTTAAGACATGAAAGTTTTAATTTGTTTCATATGATTTGAAATTGTTTTATACGATTTGAACTGTTTTGCGTACTTTGAAATTTGTTTAAGATTTTAAATGGTTTTATATTAAAGGATTCAAAATGCCACCTCAAAAGAGAACTCGGGGAGCTATAACTAGATCTCACTCTGGCCAAGGAAGCACGGACAACTCCTTTGTCCCACAGGATGAGGGGACACACTATGGTCCGGATCCTGAGGCACCTAGTGTGCAACATGAGGTGCCTCCACCGCCGCCTCCTATTCCTCAAGAAAATCCCATAGATTTGAGTTTCTTTCAAGCCTTTGCTCAGGTCACATATGTAGGAAAATCCCGGGAGGAACATCACATGCTCCAGCAGTGGAAAAACAAAAATTTTGTTACCGGGACCTTCCTGAAAGCCAGGATCCAGGTGTCGGTATGAAGACTCAAACCAGAATAGCCAATAGAGACCATCTCTAAAGGTATCCACG
>JAOQMR010000001.1:12220503-12244392 GCA_027563865.1 Erythroxylum pelleterianum
AAATCACTTTAACATTCCTAGATATTTAGATGGTCATGATCCATTACTAGACCCCAATCTTAATTTATGAATATAAATTAGTTAATTAGAGAATTAAAGTAAAATTAAGGTAGTTTAATTTATCTAACCTTAAACATGATTAAGGGTTATAATTTGTTTCCATGACTAACATATTTAGGAGCCTAATAAGTTGCATATAAAGAACGAGTTGAAAAGAGAACAAAAGTGTTTTAATCGCGTATGATTTGATTGTAAAGTTTGAGAAACTTTATAGTTAATCATAGGATAATTAAGAAATAAGGATCAATACGAGATATTAGATCTTATTTTAGTCAAATTAAATTTTAATTAGTTATAATTTAAATAAAATTAGATTTTTATTTTAACTAAATAAATAAAAGGTCTAAAATCAATTATGAATAGGCTTAGACTCCAAAGGAGCTTGCACTTGTTACCTACCATTCTTTACAAAAATTATAGAATTCACTTAACATGTTCTATAAATACTGTCAGAGATTGAAAATATGTGTGACTATAGTGATTGAGATCAGTCAATTTTAAAAACAGTTTGAGGAAAACTATAAAAAAGATCAAGCATTACAATAAAATATGAACTATGATTCATGCTTTACTATGTTTTATGTGTTAATCATGTTATAGAATTTAAGTTATTTTGTCTTTCAAAAAATTAAATAAAAGGCTTTTGTACTTATTCTACTGTGCATAAGATTAGATTCTACCTCAAGTTTCCAATAGTAGTTTCACAGCCATCTTTAAATTATATAATTTAATCAAAGTTGTTTGAATCTTATTGATTAAAATTTGGAATTGAAATTGCAAAAGTTGCAAACCCTCAAACCCGAATTAGAAAACCTAATGTTAAATTAAACATTTTTACAAATACATTAAGTCGCAAGCTCCTAATAAATTTTAGAAATTCAAAATTCTTAAAAGTCATATACTAAAATCATATTTTATTTAGTTATGAAAAATAAGCTTTCAACAAAGAATAAGCTATCATCACTATTTAATCATTCTAAGAACCTAGCTCCTAACACCATAACACTAAACTACAACTAATAAGTTGTTGATGGAGAGCGATTAAGGTTCAACCTTGGTTTTAGAAATATAGAAATTATAAACCTAAATCATAAGAGAGTGGAAATACGCAATGGTTTAAGAGGCACATCAATCTAGTGATTTGGGTGAAGAACTTGTAAGCTGCCACTATGGTATTACAGAAGCACTATGAGGCATTACACAATTGTGGGATTAGTACCAATAATTGCTCCATGCCATAGAAAATCATTAGAGAAGTTTGAGTGGTTAACAACTACAATTGGGTTCTCGAAGCGATTTGAGGTTATTAGTGTCTTCAATGCCATATACTATTGCTTATTTGATGAAGATGATGACTCAATATTAGACAAAAATAGTGGTGGCCACTTATAAATAGAGGTGTTAAATGTGTTGGAGAAATGGTGGCACACTTCAACAACTCCTGCTGGCAGCAACTATTAGTTTAATTCCTTGAGTTGTGACATCAAAAGATGAGCAGCATGGCTGTGTTAAAGAATGATGGTGATGCAGCAATGGTCGACAATCAACAAGCTTTGGAAAGATATGATTGGTGTAATACTTAAAGATATGATTAGAGGAGGAGGGAGCAGTGCTGGAGATAAATATTGCTCCTCCCATCATCATCGATGTATGGGGTTATAAAAATGGGGTGGTGGCAATAAATCTAAGGAAAGTGGTGGCTAGTTTATGTTAGATGTGATTAGGGTTTTCTTAAGAGAACAAAAGGGGTGTCTAGAGATGGGGTTAGGTTTATGTTGCTAAGCCACCACCTTTTTTAGACCTTTTTCCAAGCATCTTTGTTATGGCTTAAGATTCCAATAACCTGACTGCTAAACAAATCTTATTCTAAATCAATTGAACATTTATTGTCTCACATTCCATATTCATTAAGAATAATCCTAAAAGCAAGCATCATGCTTTTACATATGGCTCATAACCTAGGCACAAAGCTTGAGCATATAAACTCACCCACTCCCTTTTAGGCCTTAAAGATGCTTACATCAAGCTTTCATTCACTGTAGGCATCATACATGTAATCATAAAACATTTCAATACCTTATAATAACATTCAATAACTCTAATTCCGAAAGGAAGTTTCCTCATTATGCATACACACATGAAAATGAATATATGTATCATTATCACTCATATAACATGATATGCCACTTTATAGTAACTATGGACATGCTGATAGATATTGTTTTCTTAAATATCCTTTGAAAGTGGTGGGTTGAAAAGAAGAAGGAACTTAAAAAAAATGGAACCAAGCTTAGTTCAGTTCCTACAACACATTAATTAACTTAGTTTGTAAGAATATTAGAAAAGAAAGAGCAAATGGTATATAGTAGAGATAGTAGTTATTGAATTAAGTTTAAGTAAGGAGTTTATGCACTTTCCCATGATGAATCCAACCTTCTTATCTCCAAAAAAGTCTAGAAGATGTTGTTATAGGGTATGGAGAATTTAGCCACCAAATACTTCACAAAAGAGTTAATTGTTGAACTAAGTGAAAGAGATGAGAAGGGCGGAACGCCTCTAATAGATTCTGAACTAAAGAAGAATCTTTATTCAAATCTCTCATAATTAATTCTCAACATGAAGTAATTATCAGTCCATAATTTAGAAATATGTGATAACTTGCTTTTATATGTGAATTTAAGTGTAAACCCATGGTGGTGATTATTTGCGTTTGAATTATGAATAAGGTATTTAATAATTGTTTTCAATTTTTAAACCTTGGTACCTAAACTTTGATATTATTGTACAAAATAAGGACAATAAGCTCTAATTTACATTAATTGGTAATTATTTCACTAATTTTGAATAATATTAAATTTTGCTCAATTAGAAAAGAATTAGGTATGCTTGATGCAAATTCTATATAATAAGGATCCCCTTTAATTTTATTGATTGACTTTATGTGTTTGAAGTCTCTTTTAATATTTTTGATCGTTCTTAATTGATATTACCATAACTCATTAAGTGTTTTTATGTTTAAATTTTATTTTAAAAGTTATTTATTAGCTTTCCATAAAATACTAGTCAACTAATATCTTAGTGTGCATGGTAAACTAGTGTACAACAAAGAAAAATTATATTTTCTACCTTTCCAGTGAGTTTTTTCTTTGTTTGGTCACTTATGTGGTTGCCCATGCAACTATACTAGTCAACTAGTATCCTTCAGTAGTTGACCAATGTCCCTAATTTTGAGACTCCGTTTCATTCTCAAAGATTTTAAGAAGAGTTTGAACACCATCTTTGGTTGATAAATAACCAATATAGATCGATCAATATATTTCACTAATAGACTAATAAATCATGTTTTAAATCCAGAGCATTTTTTTCCTCAATGCTCCACTACTTTTGGTTATGTCTAAAACACAAACAGTGATTTATTAGTTAAAGCTTGTAGCTGACCAATCCTCTTGCGTTTAATATCTCCTTCACCAATCCTCTTATGTTTAAATCCTCCAAAACCTCACTCTTTTCCTTGAAAACAACATCCCTTATCATATAAAAGTCTCATTAGATTGCATCAAGTTAAAATTGATCATTTTTTAATTTTATCTTTAGGATTTTCATAATTCTTATTAATAGAACTCTCTAGTGAGAAAGTTTTGTAATCATGATCCAATTCATCTTTTTAAACAAGTTAGCTTGGCGTATGACATTTATATTATTCATTTTACACTAATAGATTTCTTTGGATGATTCCGAAAATAGGGAGAAAGTTTGGTGATATTAGATTTAAGGGGAGTGATCACATTTAGGAGGAGTGACAAAATTTAAGGGGAGTGATTATTTTGTTTTTTTTGTATTTCTTGCACTTTATATGATATGATTTAGTTATCTTCATGAATATATATTTCAATTTGAGTATCTTTTTTGTTCTTGAAATTAAATTATGCTCTTCATAGTGATTTATGTTTTCTATATGAATTAAGGGGAAGCTAATCACTATCTTGATATCTATTTGTGTGCTTAATTTTATTATTGTTATTATCTAATATCACAAGTATTTTTATCATAAAAAAAGGGATATTATTGAACCAAGGGAAGTTCCAATTGATATTTTAATGATAACAAAACATAATTACTACTAATATGTTTATTATTTTGATGAAAAGAAATATTAGAACAAAATGAAGCCTTAAACTCAAGAAGATAGTATATGAATTTGAGTAACAGAATTTGAAGTTTGCAATCGATGAAATAAAGATTAAAAGAAGAATAAAAGAAGATTAAGATTCATAAAGGTCATATTACATTTTGTATTATTATTTGAAATCTCACTTTGTTTTGATGATTTAGAAGGCTCATTATGCATAAACATTTCATTATATAAGTATTTTGATTCATCTAGAGGAATTGAAAATTTTGGGTTTTATATAAAGGCCTCTTGGTATTTAAAACAAACATTAGGGAACATTTTTAGAAGTGTTTAAATCATAATTAGATGAAACCAAATGATTTTGATCGCTTCGAGTTTTTAAAATTATGTTTTTTTGGGTGATTGGTCTACCAATATAAATTAAAATTATTAAATTTGGTGTATTACGTTTGTTGTAATGGTTGATGTTTTGGTCAACCAATGTGCCATATTAGTCGATCAATATGCCCACTAGTTGACTAATGTTCTAATAGCTAGTGAATCTAAAGTTTTTAATGCATATTGGTTGTCTAATACGTTGTTTATAGTCATTTTTAAAAAAATAATTCTTGGCTTTAACTACTAGTAAGGTTCCCAAAACACTATAAATATGTTTTTTCTTATTGGTTTTAGCATCGATAAGGTTTTGGGAGTTATATACACATGTTTTAAAGAATTTTTCAATCATTTGAGAATCATTATCTTATATTTTTGTGAGTGGGACATTTTGAGTTATAAAATGAATAAGTGGGATATTTTTGAGTTGTAATATTGTATTGAGGTGTTAGATATTGTCTTTGGAGCTGTTTCAACTGGAATTAAAGTTCCTATTCACTTTGGAAGAAGATTATAAGAAGGGTTCCACTTTTTTTCTTTTCAAAAAGTAAGTGATATATATATTTAAAAGAAGTTGTACAACCTTTTCAAGGTTCAAAGTAAACTAAGTTACAAAAGCATTGAAGATTAAACTTCATGATTACAAGGATTTTGGAAAATAAACACATTAGACATATTTCATTTATGCTTATGGATAACTCTTCAATTAGTTGTCTAATTGCCATTAAAGTCTACATGATAACAGTGCATTGTAACGCTACACAAAATAAACTAGACCTACTGTAGTGAGTCTAGGTCGATCCCACAAAGAGTGTTCAATTATCTCTTGTTATGAAAATAACTTCTGTTTAGGTTATGGAGGGGGAAGGGTTTGGTTTGAAATAAGAAAATAAAAATAAAACTAAGCTAATGAAACAAATTAAAGAAAACATTGAAAAATGATGAAAGTGATGAATTTGTTAGGGACCTAGTTATTTGGTTTAATCTTAGCCTACACCCAATTCAAAAATATTTCATTAAATTGTTGTTCTTATATCTCTCCTAGCAACTATTAATCGTAGATTAACAACAAGCTCTGTTAATCCTAGTTTTTCCTTAGGACATGTTTAATTAAGAGACACTCGTTAATTAAACCTAGCCACCAAATAACCTAGAACAAGCTCTCTAGATTTAATTGGACAACCACATTACGAATTAGGAAAATAGATTAATCAAGACAATAACCACATAAGCTTGGGTCATTTAACTTAGGTCATATTATCCCTAATGCTTACCAACCATTAGTCGCTACAAATGAATCTCAATTAAAACAAGTATGGATTATATTGAAATTCTAGCCATGGGTTCTTACATAAAAATAATCAAATAAAGCATTCAATCATTCTTACACAAGACCTAAACATTAAACATAGAATAACACAATTAATCCCTAAGAAGAGAACGAACAACAAACTCAGTGAGAAATACAACTAATAGGGTTCATCGATGTCAATGTCAACTCCGAACTGGCGTTGGGAAACTAGCCCTTCATGGGTCTCTCAAGGTTGAGATCTTTGCCCCTTCTTCTCATCTTCTCCCCAAGCTTCCTCTTCTCCTAGTCGTAAACACTTAAAACTTTCATAAAACCTTCGACCGTCACAACGTGTGCTTTATACAGTAAAGAATTAGGTTAAAATGGGGACACCTAGCACTTTTCACGGTAGTGAGTGGGTGTGCTACGGGTGTGAGTGGTGTCTTACACCTATGACACACCATGGCATGGGTGTGAGAGTGACTTACCCCTATGCAATGATATTGCACAACCATGATTGTGTATCGCAAAGACACATTATAACTCCCATAAGAGGACGGTTTGCTTCATCCTTCTATTATGAGTTACGATCTGCTACATCCTTCTATTGTGAGTTATGGTAATGATGTTAAAACTTAATCCCTAAAATAAACCACAAGCACTAAGTTAATATAGAGAAGTTTTAAAGATAATTAAATAAATAAGCCAAGAATGTAATAAAATACAATAAAAATAAGATAAGATAAAATAAAATAAATACAAAAAATAATGACTAGAGTAATAGCATATAGGTGTTTCTAATATCACTGTCCCTAAAAACGACACCAAAAACTTGATTGACTGGTTCTAAAGTTTGTCAATATTGAGTTAGCCACAAATATAGTTGTAGTTAGTATAAGCAAGTACGAGTCAAATCTAATGAAGACAATGATTCCTAGTAATTATCGTTATCCTATTATCTAGTCTATAAATTTAGTGTTGGTTTTAATAAAGAAAATAATACTAAAATAGATAAAATAAAGTAGGAAACAATAATGAGTAGAGAATAAAGAAAATCACTTAGAAAACTATCAATATCAAGAATTAATGTTTAGGTGATGAATCCCCCTAAAACCTTTGGATAATTAACCTTTTATCGTGCAGTTGTTTTATTGACTATTGAACCTTATAAATTTGTATCGTATGTTAATAACTCTCTAGAGACTACTAACAACTAATCCTAGGTTTATTGACTGAAATGGTTTAGGTCAAAGATTCGAGGATTGCTTTATCGATTGGTGAATTTTGCTATAAAGATTAACCATAATCTAGAGGATTTATGTCGACCTGTCTTTAGGTTTGCAATTAACTCCTTTGAATTATGGTAGATCTATTTATACATAGGATTTATCAATCTTTATGTTACGAAATCATATTATGTACTAATATTAAATATCTATTAGAACATATATAAAACACTTGATTGGATCACAATAGATCAATCAAAATAGTTGCATTAAATAAAAGAATTAAAATATATTATTGCACAAACTAGGGTTTATCACACCTAGACACTAAAGATAATCAGTTACATATGATAGAAAACAAAATGAAACATGAAAAGGAAGAAAAACGAATAGAAAATGAAGACTTCATAATTCTAAATCTCCCTTCTTTTCTAGCAAATGTCATTGCAAGTTTGAGGTTGATGTTGTAATCTATTAGATCTTTGGATGATTTCTTTGCATTTTGCACTTCTTTGGATTAATATCGTCCCTTTTATACGTTCTCCACATATAGAATCAGCTACGAAAGTCTACCATCCTATTTTGCCTCTATTTATGTCTTTTTACAATAAATTTTAGGGTTCTAGAAGATATGCGGTTTGATACACAAGCGTGTGCTAAACCATTTATATTCCAAAATCTCCAGAATTTGTGATTTTGCATAGTGGAGAGACCTACTTTGGCATAAACATAGGTGTCTATCTCTAATTTGCTACAAAACTTTATTTATGTTGCGTTTTATCCGAATTCTTCTCCTTTTGGTCTATGAAGGCAATTATTATCTATAAATGCACTTGAAGCGAATTAAGTACAAAAATATACAATAAAAGTATAAAATATCAATCAAAACACATGAATATGGGTGTATAAATATGGCCAAATATGCATCTATCAATCATGATAATCTAAATATTAGAAATATTAATGTATTTTTGACTAACTGTTTAATTTTGTGCACAATTTTCTTATATAATTCAATCTTTTCATTATACAATATTTTAATTAGTCATAAAGTATTACATTGATATATACTCTATTTGAGTCTAATCATATTAGTTTTACACTAATAGTAATTTATTCTATTAATGATATTTAAATACTATTTTCAACCAAAAATTTTCTAAATCAATATTAATTGAGGACTACAAAACATGGAATTTTCATATTTATACAAGTAATGTTTCTAATGGAATTTTTATATTGGGTCAATTCAATAAATTTATTCTCTAAAAACTACCTACACATTTGTTTAAGTATTTATATATTCTAACCTATGAGATCAACTACTTGTTATTCTATCTTATGTATTAATGTTTAATTTCAATAGAATAATGATTAGTAACAATATAAGGATAATACATAAATACAATACAATTCTCATAATTATGACCATCTTAATTTTATTTACAATGTATAGTTATCTTGTGAATTTTATCTTATACATCAATTAATTAAACACATATGTATAAGATAAATAATGTCTTCAAATAATTATGTTATATAATTATAACCAACCAATTTACTATAAGACATAAACCAACTGATAGAACAATCCCAGCAATAGTACAATTCTTGACATAGAATACAACACAGGCTTGTAAAGCCCTTCTTTGGAATTTTCTACGGCAGCGAAATAATATATTTCACTAGGCCGATGAAAAATTCTAGTTTTGTTTAATGATTACCCTTCTCTTCGTTCCTTGAATTTGGTTAATCTTCTCTTTCAGCCTTTAACTTTTTACCTCCTCCGTTTGGCTGTAACAGTTAGATTGAGGTCCTAACATACACAACAGATTGTGCAACAGAGTCATTACACGACTTTGTGAGTGATGTGGTATTGGAACTGATTGTTACTGGTATACAGGGACGGAGCCAGATTCAACTCTAAGGAGGGAGCCGGAGGCCAACATCTAAATGCAAAAAAATAATACAATTATATAATATTATTAATAAATAATTTGATAGGGATTTTTTTTAAAAAGGGGTCACTTATATATTTGTAATTTTAAAATTTTTAATTATATAAGTAATTTTTTTAAAAAAATATTTGAAAGGGGGGGCCATGGCCCCCCTCCCCTATAACATGGCTCCGTCCTTGCTGGTATATTGCTGTTGCAATACTGATAATTTACAATACTGGGTCATCGATAAGTAATTTTAAATTTTATTAGAATCAACATTAAAGATATTTTCCTTGATTTAACAAATTGTATATATATCCTGATACATTAGAATTTGAATTTGTGTTTATAGGAGGCAAGGTTTAATCTACACTGTGCTTTCTATAAGAGAACCAAAAAGAAAAGGGAAAAAACAAGATTCAGCATTCAACTTTATCAGTTTAGGTGGAGGCTCTTAAAAGTGGAAAAAGTTATATTTCATCAAATTAACTTTTTGATTTCGCAATCTCAAAAAGTTAGTACTGTATCAATTTTAACATGGTTATTCCCTTTTTCGCAAGGCAGCAATAACCTAGGTGATTTATCGCTGCATCACGAAGACCTTCCAAGACAGCTGTTTTGACGATATTAATTGCTTCTTTTTCAGGGACTTAAAAGCTAGCCATCAACATTTTATATACGCCACACGCTAGTACATGCACATGAGCGCATTGCCTTGGCCAGTTGTTGCTTTTACGTGAGCTTGACAGGGAAAGACTTGTAACCAATTTTCACCTGTTTCTTGCCAAGGGTCTCCACAAGTTATGAAGCTGAGTGGATCAACACTAGTGGTTGTCAGAGTCTGAACTAACATAATTTTGATTTAATTCATGCTTTTGACAAGTCATGGGTAGCACCTTTTTTAGAAATTCATATTGCAATGAAAGAAAATGTTTTACATAGGAGTTACGTGTAGCATGTTGGCGACCAGAGAGGATTCATAAGAAAGAGTTTATAACAGGATATACTATTTCGAACCACAAGCTTTTTCTGGTTAAACCTGATTGAGACAATGCCTTGTCGGTTAGTATGAGCTAGCAGGGATGACAAACCTTTCAAGAAATATGACCCACATATTTATAATGCAAACCCTAGTTTCCCATCTATATGCGACCGTGAACAGTCAATTGCATTTCCCAGCTATATGAATTAAAGGTAATCACATGGTCAATAAAATTTCCATGGGAGATCCTCTATCATTTGCTAACCCTAGAAGATAACTAGTCTGTCTAGCTTTGGCATATTTATTCGAGTGTTTTAAGTGTTAATTTACTTGAACAAGTTATGCAAGTTTCGGATCATCAATAGGAACGAGGGAAATAAGAAACCGCCAAGATTCCCCAAAAAAAAAAAGATATTTGATTGTGTGTAGTGATTTCCCCTTTTTACCGAAATAGAACAACGTCCATTATCATCCTTTTCAAATTAAGATGGCAGTTGATGTCGAGAAATCGGGGTAGAATTTGATCTCACGGGGGCGAATTCAGAAATTATTTTGAGTGGGGGCAAAATATTTAAAGTACTTTTATATTACTGAAATTTTTTAATTTTAATTATTAATTATAATTTTAATTTAATTAAAAAATTAAAATTTTGCCCCGTTAATTTAATTGGTGACAATAATAATAATAATAATAGATATATTAAGATATCAAATAAAAAATAAAATTTGAGCCCATCTATTTTTATTCATAAGGGCATCTAGATACTTCTTTTATCCCTATTATCACTAGTGTTAGATGATATGTATTGTTTTTGTTCATTTTTACGACTTTATATGCTGCGATTTTTCGTTTACAATGAGAAATCTTATCTTGCATCTTCATTAAAAGTTTAAAAGGATGTAAAGATTAAAACTGTACCAACTTTATTACAACTTACAAGAACCAATCTCTAAATTATACGTACTACACATTCTTCCAAAGAAAAGAAGTGAGAATTTACCTATCAACACTAGAACAACATAAGGCCTGTGAAGGAATCATTTTCTCAATTGCGTTCAATATAGATTATTGTTTTACGCTTTGAGTGTGATAGTCTTTGTGGAGTTAGGGAAAGAAAAGCCAAAAAAGTCAAAAAGTAATGTGATGAAAAAACCAAACGGGTAAAAAAAATTTGAATAAAAAAAGTCAATGAAGCATGTAGTTTTTATCTCTCTTTTTGTAGGCTTTCATTTCAAAAAGTCATGGCTCAAATAATATTAATTTTAAGAAAAATAGATGAACTCAGATTTTATTTTTTATTTGATATCTTTATTTATTTATTTTTTTTGTCACCAATTAAATTAATGGAAGTAAAATTTTAATTTGTTATGAAATTAAAATTTAAAATAATAATTTTAAATTTAAAATTTTTTGGAAGGGAGCAAGTGGGGGAGCAGTGGGGCAATTGCCCCCACTTGCTCCCACTGTGGCTCCGCCCATGATCTCACCAATAATAGAATAAATATGAAACTTTTTTTTAATTTCCCAAAAGTTAATATTACTCAAATTCTATAAGAAGAATAACATATAAAATATAATAAAGTAGGCATTACAACTTGTGCAATATTTTAATTTGAAGTTTAATCCTTTTATTATCGTTTGTCTCGAGTCATTTTTGAAGTCGGGTTATCTCAACTCCTACAGCCGAACTCATATTTTGACATCTAGCAGTATTTTAAAAATATGTGGAGAGAATTTTACAATTTTGTAGAGAGGCTTAGGCAAGAAATACTAGCTCCTTTGTAGCCTAAGTTTATTATAATATGTTTAAGACCTTTTAGCAACTTAATTGAAATAAAATTTTAATTTTAATTATACATTAATTAGAATTACAACTAATTTTAATTTAATACCAATTAAAACCAATGAAAATCTAATATCTCACATTAATATTTATTTATTAAATATCTTATATTTAATTCTAAAGTCTCTCAAACTTTACAATCACGATTAAATTGATTAAAGCACATTTTTCTCTCTTCAACCCACTCTTTATGTATGGCATATTAGGTTTTCAAAAGTATTAAAAATGAATATAAGTTATAACCCTAAATCATATTTATGATTAAATAAATTAAACTCCTTTTATTCATATTTAATTCTTTAATTAGACAATTTATATCCTTAGATTAATATTGGCATCGAGCAAGACATTATGACTATCCGAATATCTAGAAATATCAAAGTGGTTTTGAGTAACCTTTCTATGTATGTTTTTTTCATATAATTTATTCCTTCTAATATACAATATTATGACTAGGTATAGAGCATAGAATTAATATCTACTTAATTTAGGTCCAATCATAATAGTTCTCTACCATTAGTATTTGATTCAATTAATGAAATTTAAAAACTATTTTAAAGAGTTATTCTACCTTGCCAAGATTTTTTTAGATCAATACTAATCGAGAATAATATAATAGTATCCTTAATCACTTTAGGGTGATAAATCCTATATTGATCACTCAGTTACCTCTATATAGTTTATGCTTTATCCAATAGCTACTAATTGAGCTACTCTTAAATATAATAGGTTATAAGTAGTATCAAAACATAAAAACCCCTATTTGAGATACTTTGGACATCTTAGGTTAAAGGATTGGTCATATAATCATCACATTGAAAATTTCTATAGACAGATAAGAAATGCTCTAAATAAAATTCTCGTATATGGTCAGTGTAGTGAACTTGTTCTCTATTAAGACACATTATTTGAGACACATTATTTTAGCATATGAGATCGATTACTTCCTTCATAAGAAAGAAACACAAAGTGTGTTTATCTTTTCATGCTCTATTAATGTCCAATCTTTATGGAACAATGATTAGAAACAATTAATGTAATATGAATCTCATAATTATAATTCCATCATAATTTTATTTGCTTTTTGATGAGAACTTAGCTCCTTTCACATGCCTAATGGTTCTAATGATCCACAGTATATTAATTTCTAAACAATGCAATAAACTATACCAAGTTCATTAAAGAACTCTTTGAACCAAACTATTCATTTTAACTAAATGTAAAATGTATTATAGCTTAATTAGCAATTAATGCAACATTGTAATCTTTCCAATCTCAAAATAATATTGTCCGAAGTAAAATATATTTTAATAAGGACTTACTTCTAAACTTAATATTTATATAACTTTGAACTTAAATGTCAACTTATACATAGAATAATGGCTATTTCAATACTTTATAAGTATCAGATATCTCAAGTATTAAACATCTTTAGTACATTATCTATGTACTTGGACTGGAATAGGCAAACAACTTTAAGATCTAACTTTATAGTTCTAATTTCTAAAATTAAGTTATACCTTTTTCATATCCAATAAGAATTATTCTTACATTATCATATATTTAATAATTTAAATATTATTTTTAATCTGTGATTAGTATATCTCTACACACCTTTACTAAAGAGGACAACCATACTTCTACTTTCTTGTAGACATGATAAATTTACAAACTCTTTAAAACAAAATTTTGAATTCATCATGAAAATGAAATTTTCAATATCTTATAGGCTTTTAACTATACATAAAATGCATCAATTAAATAACTAATTCCCATTGGATTTATTTTCATAAGATTTGAACTTTTCAAATTTCATCTTACTACTACTAATTTTCTTGAGAACCATTCCCTTATAAGTATACATTGAAACAAACATTTTGTTCATTAGGGGGTGGTCGAGTTGGTAAAATGGAGGGGTATGGGGCCAAAAGGTCTTGTGTTCGATTCCTCCTACCTATGCTCTCTTGATTGAGCATGTTGTATATGGCTTGCCTAGTGCGAAGTACCTAATTGACATGATTTGCAGGCTATTGTATCAATCTGGAGGCTTATCCAGTGCGCATCCAAAGAACTACGTTTAAAAAAAGTATATAAGATTATATCCAACCATTTGGATATCTTATAATATTTTATCATCTGATTTAGTTCGAAACGTATTTCATAATACATTCTTTAACTTAATATCAATTCCCAAAATTATTAACTTTTGACTCTTTAAATTCTTAGCCTTCCATATCTTATATGAAATCTTGTTAATTTATTTAATAATAAGTACCAAGGGTAAATCATTGTACTAGGAATTACTATAGAAGAAATAAATATTCATTTGTGCATTATCTCATATAGTTGTTTTCTCCTTACACAAATCCATATTATTATAGAATTTAGTTGTTAAGGTAATCATTAAAGAATCCCATTCCTTATAGATAACCAACAATTTATATCTTATCATATTGATTTTATCTAAGTTTTCTACTTAATTTTAAATAATTTGAATGTTTCAAAATTTTAAATTAGTATTTCATTTAATACTTGTGACTCTATTTCATTTAATTCTTATGGATCTATCATATAAATTCATTAGTAAATATAATGAAATAAAAGTATTATCCTTTTAAAAATTGTTATTACATCCTATACATCATATATACAAGATTTAACCTTTATGGTATATGCATCTTTCTAGAGTTGTAATGGTTGAGTTATTTGAGCATGTTGAATATGAGGTAGAGGTTGACTTGGAAGGTTCACTCTTGGGATTCCATTGGTATAAATTGTATGAGTGATTCCTTCGGATAGGATACACTTCAAGGGGTTTTTGTGTGAGAGCTGAATATGGTTGTGAAATGTAAATGTTGCATTCGTCATAACTGACGGCACTAAGTTTTTGATGAGTGTTTAATTGTTGATATTTTTAATCATTTACACATAGCAATTATTGACATAAAAATGCTTAAGATACTCACTTTAATTCATTTATGATTTTAGGTACAATTTGTAAGCAAATAAATTTAAATGAGTCGAAATTACTGCATTTGGATTATTTTCTGAAGATCAATTTTTACTTGTCTTCATGGATTAAAAAGAAGAAAATTAAAAGTATCTTAATTGTCCAATCATATACGGTGTTATACAAGAAATCAATAAACGCTGGAGAGACGCATGAGTTTTGATTTAAAACGCAGTGGTGGAGACGCAATCAAGTGACACAAATAAGAGGAGACAACTAGAAAAATTAAATCAAAAGGAACACATTCAGCGTAAATTAGCAAGACATGTGAAGGAGAGGAACAACGACGCACCAAGCAGTCCATCCACGCTAGGCAACAACGTACAAAAGGCAATATCACGCACAAAAGAAAAGAGGCCACAGGGGCGTAGAACAAGAACTCAACACACAATAAAACAGAGAGTAACACAACATAACAAGTGTACGGAGGTGACAGGCATTAAAGGGGCAGCAATAAAATGAATCAATGAGCTAGAGACACAAGGAGCTGAAGGCGCAGTAGCGCTTGGGGAGCGCAGACGCTAGAGGCTACAGGCGTCCCAGCACCACGCAGCAGATAGGAATAAATGAAGAGAGTATCGGCACAAGTCAGGTGGATGTTTTTAGTGGTTTTATTGATGTAGACCTTTAATGGTCACATCAAGCTACAGTGCCGGTGCATACCCAACAGCTGGGCAGGGGCATGAAGAAGAGTAAGCAGTGAAGAGTAGGAGTGAACAGTAAAGGATTTTTGGCTAGGGATTAAGAATGGAGTTGAAGCATTTTTATCGGGAGAGACCCATGAAGAGCTAGACGTCCCGACACCGGTTCGGAGGTAAAATCGATGCAGGCGATCCGGGTTAAGTATTTTTTATTATTTTGTTGTTTCTTTCTCTCATTAAGAATTGATTGTGTTATCCTATGTTAACTAATTTGGGTATTATGTATGGATAATCAAATTTTCATTATTATTCGGTTATTTGTGTATGAACCCAATAGGTATAGTGATTTAATAATTTTAATGCATTCATTGAATTGCTAATTTCAAACTCATTGCTTGATTTTCGATATAATCTGTAATTGTTATGTTGAAATTCATGTGTAGCAACTAATGATTTGTAATCATTAGGGATAACATGACCTAGGTTAAATGACGCATCGTATATGGTTGTTGCCTTGATTAATCGATTCTCCTAATGCATAATGCTACTGCCTAATTAAATCTAGAGATCGTATCCTAGGTTGTTTGGTGATTAGGTTTAATTAATGATCGTATCTTGATTAAACCAAACGTAAGGGAAAACTCGGGTTAATTATTAACACACGATGAATAATTTTAGGAGAGGTTAAAGAACAACAAATTAATAAAATATGCTTAGTCAGGGTGTAGGCCGAGATTGAACCGAAGAACCGAGTCCCTACTGAATTTCCCATTTTAATTATTTTATTGCATGTTTTCTTTAATTTGTTTTTATTAGTTAGTTTCATTTTATTTTGTTCTTTCAAAAATCCAAAACCCCCATTAGTGTAAACACCAATTAATTTCATTTAATAAACTTTTCACACACTCTCTGTAGGATCGATCTAGACTCGCCACTGCTACAGTAGTAGTCAAGTTATTTTAGTTTTGATTAGCGTTATGACGCGCGGTCAAATAGTAAGGTTTAAGAACTTGTTGTTGTTATAGTAGAGTCCAGTACTTGTCTCTCACTAGTAACATTATGCTTATTGACCATCATAGTTTTTATTTAAGGAACTGGATCAATCTCTTACACGCTAACATCTATAGGTAAACTACACACTTCAGATCTACGTTGAAAACCAGTCGCTATACTTATGTTAGTCTGATGCTTTATCCCATCAGGTAATAGCATACTAGGGGAACCAAGTAATACTTCATTTTCATTAACCTCCAATGGCATTGGATACTACTTAATTAGGGTGTCTGGTTCCATAGCATAAACATTTGAAATAATCCCAACATTTGCTTCAAGTTATTGATCCATCAACTTTGTTTGTAACACACTGGAGGAACTAGGCAAGGCACATTTTCTTGGACCACTGTTAGCATAGTTTGCTTGTTAACTATTAGAGCCTAATCCTTAACAACATCATTTTGATCAGTCACAAATTTAACTTCAGGATGTTGGGCTTTCCGTTTTAATTAGCAGTACATCAGATGAGCTAGGCAATACCACATTTTCATTTACCACCATCTACATATGATGTCCATTAACTAGTGCATCTTGTTCTATAATAGAAGCATCCATCTCTATAACCCTAACTCCATCATACCAATCATATTTGAATAATTTTCCAGTGGGGTCCATTTTTTAGAGACATTGCTAGGCCTTCATAGATAGGAGAGGACTATCTTAGCCTCTTCAAGTTCACCTGATATGTGCTTAAATGTTGGTTTGTTTGATCTACTACACTTAGTGATTAATTCATTAAAATGCTTAGGATACTCACTTTAGCTCATAAATGGTTTTATGTACAATTCAGAGGCAAAAGAGCTAAAATGAGTCAAAATCACTATATTTAGGTCATTTTTCTAAGAATCACACTCACTTGTCGTCATGGAGTGAGAAGAAGAAGATTAGAGCAAGAATAATACAAGAAGAAGACAAGAAAAAACCAAGAAAGATGAGATATATGTTGAAAATACAAAGAACATGAAGAATTAATAGCATAAAAATCACTCATAGCTTGCTGGAATTTTGTCACAACCATGAGTGAAGTCTCACCTATAGCAGTCATGGATTACAAAAAGAAGACACCTCATGCAACCAAAGGAGCCAGCCATCTCATGCATTTAGAGAACAAAACAAAGGTGAAAAATCGAGAGTGCGTTGGGATGGCTATGATCGGCTCTCGTTTGATCTTTAGATTACTCCCTTGGAAATCGAATCAAAAATTTAATTCCAAGGATTGCAGTATAGAGTGCAACCTCGGGTCGTCTCACTTAATTGGAACCTAATGAAATGGACCTAAGCTAGCTTATATATCATAAAATGCAAGCTAAATTAGTAAAGAGGGGGTTTTGCTCCTTTGAAACATTAATGAATTAAAATGCATTGCAAAAAGTATGTAAAATGTATTTTTGGAAATAGAAAATGAAAAGATTAAAATGAGTGATAAAACAAGTGATAAAATCCTTTTGAAAATGAGCTTTGGCTATCATGGTTCGAAACTAATTTGATGGAAGTAGAAATCACTAAGCTTTAAATGATGAACCTTAAAGGACTCTTTAAGTCCAGGATCTTGATCAATGAATTCCATTTCTCAAGATCCCGTTAAGCGCTCTTAGTGTGTGCGGTCAGATTTGCCAATGTAATGGGTCAAATGAAATCTAGCATCAACTTAATATCAAACACAACTAGGCAAATAAGAGAGAATCAACAAGATCACAAGTAGACATATATGAGACTTCATATATTTAAGCTCAAAGTTCTACATAAACAAATCCAAACTACACATTGAATATCCAACATTTGATTAAACTATAATCAAGTAGCTTCACTATAAGTTTCAAATCCTAAACTTAGGCATTCATAAATCATAGCTAAACTATGGATTAAGCTACTCCCCTTTTTGAGCTCATTAAACTCGAACTGTCGCTATATCTTCAAGAGGAAGGAAATGCCTAGCCACGCATAGCAACCGGAAGCCTCACAACTAGGAATGAATCCAAGCTACCCATGATGGAAGTCGACGGTGAAAATGCTAGGAAAATGAGATGGAGAAAGAGATGAAGGGAAACGATGTAAGATGATGGATAAGTCTCTCCCCTAGGATCCCCGAAGGGAACCGTGGGTGTTAAGGTAGTGGAATGTGTGTCCGTCCTCTTCCTCTGTTGATGAAATATATATCAATATATATGTCGACACTCTCCATCTTATCCGAAAATAGGTTTCTTCTCAAAATGGGTCTTTGGGTCAGGTTTGCACAGTATGTAAAACTTATAAAAATGGTTCGGGTCTTCAAACGTTTGCCTCCTCGAATCTCTGACTTTGTCACGACGATCTTTAATTGTTTCGCTGTGGCGAAACACTTACTTCACCGCGGAGAAAACACTGACTTCGCCGCAGTGATCTTTAATGGTTTCTTTATTTCTTTGTTCCACTTTTGGCTCTACTCTTCTTGAGTGACCTGCAATGAAAAGTAATAATTTGTAATATCAATTGTCCTACAATTTAAGTGAGTGCAATTGTTAATTAATTATGACAATTTGAACCTCAAATTACATTAATTCAAAACAGGCACTCTTAGGTCAAATTAAGCACAATATTCAACAAAAAGAGCCGAAAAGTGTAACAAAAACCATGAAAATGTCAATAAGTAATATATCAAACTTGGGTTCAATCAAATTCCCCCATACTTAGACCTTTGTACTCCTGGACAAAGTTTATAAGAGTCAAAGTGTAAAGGAAAAATTCCACCATGCTCAAAACAATAATAGGAAATTGGCAAAAATCACTTTCTCAGAAATCAACCAAAGCAGACTGAAAGAGCGCTAAGAAAATAAACACTTCAAGTATTTAATCCAGGAGATTGAGCAAAAGAGATTTCTCTCAAGGGAAACTGTTTATCTCTCCACTTACTTGTCTTGGGATAATTTCACTCTAAAATCTGCTTAGTCCATTCTCAACCATAAGCTTGTGATAGTTTTACCTCTCCACTACAAGAACTATAATTTTGAAAATCAAGAGGGCCTTTTAAGGTTGTAATGTATGGAAGGCTAAATGAATGGATTGAAGAGAAGAAAGAAAAATGAGTACATGTACCACAATTAGTTTCCTCATGAAACAAACACCAACACAACAAACATAATCTAACACATTTGTTTTATAGCTTTTCTATTTTTTCTTTTCTTCTTTTTTTTTTGAGAGAAAGCTTTCTGAACTTTTTTTCCTTTTCTTTTTGAGAAAGCCTTTTGATTATTATTAATTTTTTTCCTTTTTTCTTTCTTGGCTTTTCACAATAACCATTCTTCTGTGAGAAAGCTTTCTATTTTTTTAAAATGAAATTTACTATCTGCAAAGATCAACTTAAAGTAAGGAACTGGAAATGAAATATTTAAATCACTATGAAGACATGTGCATGCACTCAAAAATATGGCTCAAGGGGCTAGCAATGGTAAGTGTTTAGGGGTTTGTGTTTGGATGAAGGGTTTGGAAAGAAATGCCTCTATCATATTAACAAAATTATAGTTCATAAAGCTTTGATTAAGAATGGAAACAAGTTCTAGAGAGATATGGAATTAAGTAGATACACACAACAAATGAAAGAATTTAGGCCCAAATATCCTTCAAAAAAGGTTTAGCATCTCAATTAAACAATCTCGAGGTTTAGAAACATAAAGTGCTACTTTTCAGTGTACCCTCATTTACTTGATGTTGAAAACATTGAAAATAAAATTAGCCAAAACCAACTATTATTTAAAAACATAGATGGTGTTTTCAAAAACACAAGGACAACTTTGAAGTTTATAAAATCCTGAAGACACAGGAGTGAAAAGAATCTAATTTGGAAGAATTGTTGAAATGAGGGAATTAAAAACAGTTTAAGGATAGCGTCGTCGCGGCGAATTGTAGACAAATTAGAAAATTGCAATTCACCTCAATTCCCAAGTTAACAACTTTAACCACACACATGACCTATTAAAAAAAATTAAGTGGCCGAAATTGATGCATGAAGAAGCTGTTTTGTTGAATTCAAAAAGATAGAAATTCATCCCCTACACTTGGACAAAATGTTGTCCTCAATGTACAACAAGCAAAGATAAAGCATAAGGGAAGAAAACACAAAGGGCAATTTAACACAACAAAAAGAAGGTAGGAGACAGAACTAAAAGGGGAAATTATTGAATTGAAAGGTTACTGATTAAACTAAAAGCTAAGCTATTTTTCTACTGGGGTTGTTTTTCCCTGACACTTACTTAACAAAATAATGCACCAATATATGTCAAGAGCAATCACGAGGCATAAGTAAGTAAACAAGTGAAGGAAAGAAACAACCTGGGAGTTATGGAGGTTTCCGATTCACCTGATTAACCTTTGATAGATGGCCATCTTGTGGCTAAATAACTTCATCCATTCCCATGTCAGTGTTAGCCTCCACTATGCCAGATTCACCTGAAATGATTGTCACGGAAAAAATAAGAGTTAGCCTCAGCGAACTTTCACAGAAGGTGTAATCTGTAAAATGCTAACAATCAAAAATGAAGGAAAACTATCAATGAGTATGAAGCTAAACTATCTAGAATGCAATCTAAAGACAAGGCTCCTAACCTCACTTAGTAGCAAAATAACAAAAGCTAAGTTAGAGAACCAATTCTTGGTTCCCTAACAACGACGCCATTTTGATCGTCTCTCATTTGATCTTTAGATTGCTCCCTTGGAAACCGAATCAAAAATTTAATTCCAAGGATTGCAGTATAGAGTGTAACCTCAGGTCGTCTCGCTTAATCGGAACATAATGAAATGGACCTAAGCTAGCTTATGTGTCATAAAATGCAAGCTAAATTAGTAAAGAGGGGGTTTTGCTCCTTTGAAACGTTAATGAATTAAAATGCATTGCAAAAATTATGTAAAATGTTTTTTTGGATTTTTGGAAATAGAAAATGAAAAGATTAAAACGAGTGAGTAAACAAGTGATAAAATCTCTTGAAAATACACTTTGGCTATCATGGTTCGAAACTAATTTGATGGGAGTAGAAATCACTAAGCTTTAAATGATAAACCCTAAAGGACTCTTTAAGTCCAGGATCTTGATCAATGAACTCCATTTCTCAAAATCCCATTAAGCGCTCTTAGTGTGTGCTGTTGGATTTGCCAATGCAATGGGTCAAATGAAATCTAGCATCAACTCAATATCAAACACAACTAGGCAGATAAGAGAGAATCAACAAGATCACAAGTAGACATATATGAGACTTCATATATTTAAGCTCAAAGTTCTACATAAACAAATCCAAACTACACATTGAATATTCAACATTTGATTAAACTATAATCAAGTAGCTTCACTACAAGTTTCAAATCCTAGACTTAGGCATTCATAAATCATAGCTAAACTATAGATTAAGCTACTCCCCTTTTTGAGCTCATTAAACTCCAAACGTCGCTATATCTTCAAGAGGAAAGAAATGCCTAGCCATGCATAGCAACTAGAAGCCTCACAACTAGGAATGAATCCAAGATACCCATGATGGTAGTCGGCGGAGAAAATGCTAGGAAATTGAGATGGAGAAAGAGATGAGGGGAAACGATGCAAGAAGATGGATAAGTCTCTCCTCCAGGATCCCCGAAGGGAACTGTGGGTGTTAAGGTAGTGGAATGTGTATCTGTCCTCTTCCTCTGTTGATGAAATATATATCAATATATATGTCGACACTCTCCATGTTATCCAAAAATAGGTTTCTTCTCAAAACGGGTCGTTGGGTCAGGTTTGCATAGTATGTAAAACTTCTGAAAATGGTTCGGGTCTTTGAACGTTTGCTGTGGCGAAACTCTAACTTTGTCACGACAATCATTAATTGTTTCGCCGCGGTGAAACACTGACTTCGCCGCGGCGATCTTTAATGGTTTCGCCTTAGCGAACTTTATTTCTTTGTTCCACTTTTGGCTCTATTCTTCTTGAGTGACCTACAATGTAAAGTAATAATTTATAATATCAATTGTCCTACAATTTAAGGAAGTGCAATTGTTAATTAATTATGACAATTTGAACTTCAAATTACATTAATTCAAAACAGGCACTCTTAGGTCAAATTAAGCGCAATATCCAACAAAAAGAGCCGAAAAGTGTAACAAAAACCATGAAAAAGTCAATAAGTAATATAGGAAACTTGGGTTTAATCACCATTGCCCCACTATTATCACAATAAAGTGTAATGGCTTTTCCTACCTCTTGAACTACCTCCAAATCATTTAGGAACTTGCGGAGTCAGACTACTTCCTTTGCTGCTTCTTAAGCAGTAACATACTCAGCCTCCATAGTCGAATCAGCAATACAAGATTGCTTGACACTCCTCCAGATTATGACTCTACCTCTTAAAGTAAATATACGACCAGAAGTTGATTTCCTTGAATCAACATCTAATTGGAAATCAGAATCTGTATATCCTATCGGAATAAGGTTACTTCTAGAGTAAACAAGAATTAAGTTCTTCGTCCTACGAAGATACTTAAGTATACACTTAACTGCAGTCCAATGCTCCATTCTTGAATTGGACTGAAACCTATTTACCAGTCCCATTGTGTAACAAATATTCGGTCTAGTGCAAAAGTATTGCATACATTAAACTTCCAACTGCCGAAGTATATGGAATGTTACGCATGCGTTTGATAAGTCAAATTTATGTGTATGATTTTGGAATGATATAGATTTAATTTGACTTATTTCTTTGAGGACTTGAAGTTATATTCAGTTAATTTTCTCACATTCCGATCGTATTGCTTGATAGGTACAAGTGGGAAGATTTTGGGGAAAAAGGGTACAACTTTCCTTATGGATGCTGGATCAAAGCCATTCAAGGATGATTGCAAGGAGAATTCTAAGCCCTACAACTTTCAAGAAGGCTCCGAGAAGTGGAAAGTCAAAGGCGTGGAAGTGCTGAAGTGGGCCATGTCCATTAAACGGACACACATGTCCGTTTAACGGACATCAAGTGGCAAGAAGACTTTCTAGACCCGAGAAGGTTTGTTAAACAGACACAGATGTCCGTTCACCCAGCGAAACACCTTTCCAGACCCGAGAAGGTCCGTTAAACGGACACAGAGGCGGCCAACACTCCCCTGTTTCGAAAAATTAGATTTCTTGGGACATGAGGACTATAAATACTCACCATTTAGACCTAATCAAGGGGGGCTGGACACACAAAATGAAGTGACTACTTCTGGACACAAAATTAAGAGGGAGATAGGGAATTTTGGGGATTTAGCCAAGGATTTGGAGCTTTTACTCTTGTTTTTCTGCTACTTTCTCTCTCTACTCCTTCTAAATGTTGAGCATCCTTATATGTATGATTTTTGTTGAAATGTTCA
>JAOQMR010000001.1:12354691-12366969 GCA_027563865.1 Erythroxylum pelleterianum
CATTGATCCTTACAAAGTCTGGTAAACACCAAGAATAGAGACTTTTGTAATTAAGTTAATTCAGAAACTTTTGCTATTTAGAATCATATTAAGCATAAGCATTCAATTGTATCATGTGTATTTTGTATTTTGTATTAAGTCAACGGTGTGGCTTTTGATATGTAAATACATTTTTTTCAAACTCTTTTGCTTTAGTAATGAAATGATAGATTAAAGTAGTTTCGGTTGTGTATGATCATAATTGACTACTTTGTTAAAATGGTTGAGTTCGGCTTTGATGTTTGACTAATGTGGGGGCACTACCCTCGTGGGAAGATGGTTAATGAGAGTTGATTGAACTCTAGAGGGAAATGCACTCACATTTTATGACTCTGAAAATACGGAGTAATGTAAAGCTCACGTTATGATGACTCTGAATGTTGGGCTCCGAAAGCAGGGTCCAGCAAGAATGTCTAAACCATTTACTCTTTGAGGGTGAATACTCTACCAGGATTTGGATCCCTATGCTTAACATCTTCAACATGCATTCCTCTATTAGAGGTTGGATGAATATCCTCAACTGGGTCACTGATATAAAAATGAGGCATAAAGGAGAATTGAAGTTATTCAAGATGGCTTTTGATTATGGTTTATTTCGTATGGAAAAGAAGAAAAGGCTTTTCAGTAACAAATCCTGCACTATTGAGGAAACTACTAGAAAGATATTTCACAAGATTAGATCATACGCTATGGAAAATAAAACCAGGTTGAAATTGTCACCATAATTGTGCTGCAAACTGTTGATTAGTGAAGGAACTATATTTATCTTATGCTTATTGTACAACTGCTTAATTAAATCTTCTTAATGTTTTTGTCAATAGGTAAGGAGTCCTAGCCCTGTAGAATTTGCTAAAGGGACCTAGCTACCTTGTGTGTTGTACATCAATTTAAATTCACATTAATTCAACAGTTACTTGACTTCAAAAAAAAATCAAAACTCTAGTAAATATGAGTGTCAAGAGTGAGTTGGGCCCAATTTTGTCTCATTTTATTCTTTATAAAGGTCAAAAATAGATTATACTTTGTCTCATTTTATTCTTTATAAAGATTAAAAGTAAACTCTATTTTGCTCTTCATAAAAGTGGGTCTTATCATTAACTCCGTCTGGAGTAGTAGGTTCCCTTCTTCCCATTGTATTGTCAATAATCATCATACTTCTAACCATTCCCCCTAGTGGTTACAACTTTAGGCAATCAACAGAAGCCCTCTTCTCCCTTTAGGTTCTTCAACCTTTTAGTTGCTTAGCCCAATTTTCTAAGGGTGGTTGAGGATGCTTGGGCCTCTCCTGTTTACGGTACTCCGATGTTTAAGGTGGTTTCTAAACTTAAGCAGGTCAAGGCAGCTCTCAAAACTATGCATTCTAGTCAGATAGGGGATATCAATGCTCGAGTTGTACACTGTCAACATCATTTGAACCATATTCAAGACCTACTACGATCCTCCCCAGGATCCACCCTTCTCCAACATAGAGAATCAGTAGCCATTCGTGACCTTTACCGATCCCTCGATGATCAGGAATCCTTTTATAAACAAGCTTCTAGAATCAAATGGCTGAAGGAAGGTGATCATAATACAAAATGTTTTCATAATTTTATTCTTGCTAATAGGAACAAAAATACTATTCATTCTCTAGAGGTGGGTAATGGTAGTCGAGTAGTGGAGCTTAGCGCTATTCAATCTCAATTTCTGGACTTCTTCAAAGGTTCTATAGGAGCTGCTAAGCTACTCCATTCCTCTAAGGAGTTTGTCACTCCTCTTTTTCCTTAGCCTCTTGCGGACATTCTTTCTCAAGCTTTAATAGCTGAAGTTTCCCCTAGCGAAATCTGTGAGGTTTTCCACTCTCTTAATCCTGATAAGGCTCCTGGCCCTGATGGTTTTAATGGGCACTTTTTTCGTCAGGCTTGGTCTATTCTAGGAGGAGAAGTTACAGTCGCTATCCAGAACTTTTTCCTTCAAGGTAAACTTTTAAAAGAGCTTAATTCTACATTCATTACCCTTATTCCCAAGACAGCTCACCCTTCCAATGTCCAAGATTTTAGGCCCATATCCTGTTGCAATCTGATCTACAAGATAATTGCAAAAATATTAGCCAATCGCCTCAGCTCTATTCTCCCTCTTATAGTAAGCCCTAATCAAAGTGCCATTATCAAGAATCGCTGTATTGGAGACAATATCCTTTTAGCCCAAGAAAATTTCAAGAACTACCACATTTCAAATTCTCACAAGCGGCGTGCTTTTAAAGTGGATCTACGCAAAGCCTATGACTCCATCCATTGGGATTTTCTTCTTAATACCTTAGAAGCAGTGGGTATCCCACAGAGGTTCATAGTGTCGGTTCGAGAATGCATCACCACCCCCTCTTAGTCCATTCTTGTTAATAGGTCTCCTCCTCCTTTCTTTAAAGGTAAATATGGGTTACGTCAGGGAGATCCCCTTTTCCCTTTCCTCTTTATTCTCTGCATGGAAGTGTTCTCTAGGCATTTGAGAGTGACTATAGACAATAACCCTCAGTTCAAATACCATTGGAGATGTCAAGGTCTTAAGATTACCCATATTCTTTTTGCAGATGACCAGCCATGGAGATTTGATCTCTGCTCAGATTTTGCTTGATTCCTTGTTTACTTTCTCTCAATTCTCTGGCATGGAAATGAACACTTCTAAAAGTCAGTTTTACCTCTCCCCGGATGTTAGTTCTCTGAGTCGGAGGATGACACTTGTTTCTGGTCTAAGGCAAGGTTTCCTCCCTTTTTGGTATCTCGGTATTCCCCTCATAACAGGTCGTCTGTCTAAAAGGGATTGTGCTATCCTTCTCGATCGAATAGATAATAGGATCAATCGTTAGACCCATAAGAGCCTTTCTTATGCGGGTAGACTCCAACTGGTTATTTCTGTCCTCTCCACTTTCCATGTTTACTGGTCCACTCATTTTATCCTCCCCTCGTCCATCCTTAAGGACATAGAGGCCAAGCTGAGGAATTTTTATGGGCAAGCAAGGCAGAGTCTAATCCTAAGGCAAAGGTGAAGTGGAGTGATATTTGTCGTCCTAAAAAGGAAGGTGGCTTAGGGGTCAAACACTTGTCTACTTGGAATCAAGTCCTCTTAGGTAAACGAAAATGGTTCTTATTTGAGGATCGAGAAGCTCTGTGGGTTAAGTGGGTTCATACAATTATTCTGCGTAGGTCAAATTTTTGGAGTGCTATTCCTACCTATAATAGCTCTTGGAGTTGGCGTAAGCTTTTAACTGTCCGGGACAAGCTGTGTACTCACTTCAGATTTAGGATTGACAATGATATGTCTACTTTTTTCTGGCAGGATCCGTGGAACCCACGTGGCATTTTGGGCGCCTTGGCCGCCCCTAGAGAGATTAATAGCTCGGCGCTTCCACTGACAGCTCGTGTCTCTGACTTACTGATGCTTGGAGCTGGGGGGAGGCTTCTATGGACCTCCTTTGACACCTTGAGCCTCTTGGTTATTTACCTAATCACACTTTACCGGACAGGTTGGAATGGCTAGCGAGCCCCACTAAGTGTTATACCAATGCATTTGCTTATCAACTTTTGCGACCCCATTACCGGTTGTTTGTTGCTCTTTTATTTTGTGGCTCGCATTCCTGCTAAGCTTCACACCCGTGATAGACTTCCCTATCTCTATACTCCTAATCACTGTTCCTTGTGCCTCGCAGCGAATGAATCGATCGACCATTTATTTTTTGCTTGCCCTTTCTCCCATGCGGTTTGGGCACATTGTCTCACCTGTTTTAATATGCCCAGTTGTAACCCTTCAACTCTTTCAGCTATCCTATCCTGGTATAGCACTGTTTCTAGTACCAATGTACCCGCCACATCCACTTCCCTCTTTTGCTTTCCATTATAGTTTACCATATATGGACCGAACACAATGCTCGAACCTTCAAGAATGAAGCTATGGCGGAGGAGAAAGTGTCTCTCAGAGTTATCTCCTACGTTAGGGAACTTCTCAGCCTATATACCTAGAGGAGGTAATTGTACTTTTAGGCTTTTCTATTTTGCAGGTTATATGTTCCGTTTTGTCCAGGTTGCAGCAGGCGGGATTTCTTTGGCAAGGTCATGCCTGCCTTCGTATCCCTGGTAGTTCAATACACTTCTTACGTGGTGGTAGCCTTCCTTGACCATTTCGGTACCTGGGGAGTACATGAGCAGCCTTCTCCTTGGGTTTGCATCTTCAGGCCTTCTGATCTTCTTTTGCATTTCACTTGGTTATTAGATGCTTTGATTCCGTGGAGTTCCTAGTGTATTACTTTTGACTGACAGTTTTTTTGTTCCTATCTTGTTTCAGCTTGCCTAGCTTTTGTCAAGTTGTTTCTTTTCGATCGCTGTGCCTCCTGGGACACTTATAAATGGACTCTTTGTACATATTTTTTCTTTCTAATATATTGCTCTGATTTATCAAAAAAAAAAAAGTAGGTCTTAAGTAGGTGTTTTTTTTTTTTTGGTCTCATTGAGGGCCAGGCCTACCTGTATACAAGTTGGTTTACTTTACTGGCATGAAAACAAGCATGGTTGGAAGGAACTCACACGGATGAGACAGAAATTCAAAATGTCAAAGTAGGTTACATTGACTTTCAATCTTGGCGGCTATCTGGCTGGACTGGACCCAATCTTCACCGCACCATACCAATATGGTATATAAAGTTTGCTATATCTTCCTTCACTACAGTACTATGTGCTTTAAATTCCATTAGTTATTAATCAAGTAATCAACAGCAAATATCTCTTATTATTAATACAACATTTCTTAATTTAGCTTCGATTTAAAGAAAAATAATAAATAATAACTACCATTTTCTGTGAGTTGACCCACAACATTTATATACGTCCTTACAATATTTGCTGATTTCAAAATATAGCACCGATTAACAAGTAACGCAGACCCAGGTAGAAAGAGAGGAGAAGAGACCGTCTGTCCGTGTGTGAGATGTCTTTCACGGCGTCGAATTCGTCGAAAGATCCGATATTGCCCTTATCAGTGGCTTCCAACGGCGAAGAGAAAGAGAGGGAGAGATTTGTAAAAGATGGAGATGAGCGTCTATTCAGAGGATCCGCCATGACTAGGAGAGGTGCTTATGCTGCCGTCTCTTACATGTCTTGCGCTGGTACCAGTCTACAACCTTTTTTTATGTTCCATTCCAATTCCTATGATTACATAAACCCTCGACTGTCCAAATCTTTTGTCTTTGTTAATTGTCTCTTCCTCGGAATGATTACGTTTCTCTATATATTTTGCTAACTTCGAGTATTGGAGTTTGTTTCGGTTCACTCTGGTAGGATACCTTGAGAAATTATTGTTACTTATGATTTGCTACTGGTTCAATGGTGCTAATTTTGAGCCTCAACTCTCTTATTTGTTTTCAGTTACTGTTAATGGCTATTGACACACGGGATGGACCTGCATATTTTGAAAATTATCGTGGCTCAAAACGATGGAACAATAACATAATTATCTATAAAATTGAGCCCTTTGTTTAAAATCTCTAGGTACATTTCAGCAGTTTGTGTTTTGGCTTTCCTGGAAATGCACATCATCATTGTTTGTTAAGTGGAAACATAACTTTTATTCTTACTCTGTTGGTAACTGATAATTTCGACTCTTGTGGTCATTGTTATGGACCTTCAGGGAGATCTTTCTTATTTCTGCTATGGCGTTGGCTTCTACTTCTTACTAGTTCTCTTATCTCCTTTGCAGTGCTTTTAGTCTTGTTTAACAAAGCTGCTCTTTCATCTTATAAGTTCCCAAGTGCAAATGTAATAACATTATGTCAGGTAAATCTTTTCAGAATCTCATAAGTTTCATTAATTCCATTGCATGCTGTACAAAGTATGCTGTCTCTAGGAATGGATCATGCTTCAGATTTTTTTCCTCTAACGCAATGCTTCACTTTTCTATCGTCCTTGTTCTTTTCTTTTTCAAGTTTCCAATCGAGTTGTGTTTCCCTTTCAATTTATTAGCGAATTAAATTGATTTTTTTTAAAAATTGTAAGATCCCAACTGCTAAACTTAACCTTTGCCTAATCCTCGTCGTATGACCATCATACATTTAGATGTGTAATATGTACAGATTGTATCTATTCAATCTAAAACTTAAATGTTCTTAGCAACCATTGTGACTGATATGAGTATATTATATTTACATTCATTTTTTGTTTCCTTACAGATGATATGCTCATGTTCTTTCTTATATGTATTGAGACGTTGGAAGGTTATCTCCTTTTCAGCTGGCGAATCATTAGCTACTTCTGATGGGAAAGCTACTTTTGTACCATTTGAGATAATAATGCGCACCCTCCCTCTTTCAGCGGCATATTTGTTTTACATGGTAGTAATTTGCTTCTTAAGTCTGCTTAGAATTTATATTCCTTCAATGTAACCATGTCTTTACATTTTCTCAAATTTCCCTTGAAAGCTAGTCACAATGGAATCTGTTCGTGGTGTAAATGTTCCCATGTACACCACCTTAAGGCGGACTACTGTGATGTTTACGATGATTGTGGAGTACATTCTAGCAGGGATGTCGTATACACCTCCTATTGTTGGAAGGTAAAATTTCCATGTTCCTTTTTTCTGTATGCTGTATTTTTTGTTTGTTCTTAATATAGGGATCAAAATGTTGTGATGTAGGAGAAATAGAAGATGTATTAACCAGTATCTAAAACTAGCAAAATTAGAAAATATGACTGATATTAGGTTGCAAGAACATCAAGTTTCAGGTCTCGAATTTAGTTGATAATGCTGAAATTTCAGATTTGATATAGCTAAATTTTTAGGATTTGTTTGCTAGAAATTTTAGGATAGGATTTTAGGGTTTTGGTTGTTAGGACTTTTACGTTAAAATTGCTAGAGTTTAATGAGGAACACAATGGAGGGTAGGAAATTAGGAGTTACTCCTAGGGTCTAAGAATCACTGTTAGAAGAAAGCATTACACCTTCTAGTTGAAAACTCAAGTTTGTAGAAAATTTTCAAGATCTGTTATTATTGAGGGTTAAATCTACATATTTATAGAGAAGTTCTTAGAAACCTTATTATAGTAGGAAAGAGTTCGTAACAAATTTAAATCCTATTATAATAAAAATTCTATAAGTTTAAGTCCTAAACAAATAGGATATCATATCTAAAACTAGAATAACATAGTTATCTTACTACTACTTCCTATCTAATAAGGAATTTTAACATAATCTAAATTTCAACATTTATTGTCTTTGCTGTCAACTCAATTCCCACCTTTCATCCCATCAAATTAAAGCTTATGGTTGACTAATTTTTCCCCTGTTATTTCTTCTATAGACCTTGAGCTCTTTTGTATCATGTTGTGCTGTTGCCAATATGACATTAAAATTGTCAATTTTTTATTCCATTAACAGTGATGGACTCCTATAACTTCTTTCTGGAGTGTGATCACATTGTCTGATATGGGTGTTTACTGTTGAAAGACCCATGATGTTGTTTGAAAGATTAGAACAGCCAATTATGGAACTTGTTCATAGTCCTTTGAAACTTTTTTCTCCTGTTTTGTCTTGTAAACTTATTTTTAACATGTTATATAAGTATCATCCATCTTTTGGTTTGACTGATGCTTCAAATATTTCTGTAAAGTTGTTTCCTGTTGTTCAAAGTCTAAGATATTGTTGGTAACTCACCTTGTGATTTCCATTTGTCTACCAAGCCAACCCATATAGCACTTGTCTTTTCATTGTTTGGGCACATAATCTGTGATTACTTTTGAAGACATGAATGTGCTTAATTCTCATTTTAAAATTTGGTTCCATGTGTTGGCTATCTGAAGATTTATTATAGACAGAAGTAATGCACTCTGGACAAACAATGTTGGATTTTGAGAAGTTCCTAAGTTACCCTTTTCTTATTATCATTCTGAACATTCGGGCTTGAATTTGAGTAGGACTATGAAATGCTTAATCTGTACTATTCAAGATTCTTGGTTTTACTTTGTGTCGCAGGAATTTGTTGCACTCACACTTCTCTGTTTCTGATTTGTTTTTTTCTTGGGATATTGTCAGTGTTGGATTGATTGTTTTTGGTGCAATCATTGCTGGAGCATGGGACTTGTCATTCAATTTTATGATTATGCTGTTGTCTTCTTAATCTGTACTACTCAAGATTCTTGGTTTTAACGTGTCCCAGGAATTTGTTGTACTTGCACTTTTCTGTTTCTGATTTGTTCATTTAACTTAAGAAATTAAGGATGTTGTCAGTGTTGGGTTGATTGTTTTTGGTGCTTTCATTGCTGGAGCACGGGACTTGTCATTTGATTTTTATGGTTATTCGGTCGTCTTCTTAGCCAACATTTCTACAGCAATATATCTTGCAAGCATAGGCCGTGTTGGTAGTACTCTCTTGCCTTCAAAACTACGTTATTTTGTTTTTTTTTTTTCACATTTTCGTCTGTAGCTTTGTCTCTCTTAAAGAATAACTATGATGTTCTTTCTCAGGTAAATCCAGTGGCCTAAACAGTTTCGGTCTTATGTGGTGCAATGGTAATAAACATATGCCATCAAATTGTACTTTATGGACTGTCCAATTGTTACACTCAATTTTTTTTCTGGACTGCTATATTGGGTTGCTTTTCTTTTAATAGGAATTATATGTGGCCCTGTTTTATTGCTCTTGACATTTTTACGTGGTGAATTGGAGACGACAATGAATTTCCCTCATCTGTTTTCAGCTGGCTTTTTGGTATGTTCTGCTTGGTACCTTATTTTGACTTTTTGTCCCTCTGAACTGTCATGCTAAGGTCGCTGCTCTGTGGGGATATAGGACCTCTGACATTTATGTCAATCTAATGAATACACTTTATATATATACCTTTAACTTAGAGGATATGATTGGATTAATGAATTCAAATTTTTTTATGATGCTTATAGTAACTAACAATTTTCCACTTCTCTCTTTCTGTTTTTCCCCACATGCTACATAGAGATAGAATCAAGTGAAGATGGCTAAGTCCATCTCCCAATGTTTATAAAACATTTTTACGGTTAAATTGTCCTTTACCAATACTCCTGTTTTAGTAGCGTGAAGATTTTTGTCTTCCTTGGAACAGGCTGTGCTGCTTCTTTCCTGTATGCTGGCTTTTTTCTTGAACTACAGCATATTTTTAAACACCTCTCTGAATTCAGCACTTACACAGACAATATGTGGCAACCTTAAGGTTTGTTTACTAATCCTATTTTGATTTTTCCATGCCATATGCATGCTGTTTTGCAACTGGAACATTTTAATTTTGGTTCATCCCAGATGAATGCCACTTTTGTGGCTATATTGTACTCTACAAGCTGTATCAATCAAATGAAAGATGTTACATTTCTTAATTCTTAATTGAACCACAAAAGTATTACCAAATTCCAAGTTCAATATTTGGACTCTTCTTTCACCTACCTTTCTGACTACCTTCCTGAACCAATTAGGTGTTAGAGACAGCTGGAGTCTCAATTGATTTGCCATTTAGATGGCTGGAGTGAAAGAACAATGAGGTCCAATTAGTATTAGTACTCCAAAAAGAGAGAATGAGAGAATGTTGAATCATGTATTTATCAAGGGTGCTTAAGAGAATAAAATACAGATGATGGAAAATATTCTTCCATTTTTCAAGTTTACTATTGCTTGAAAAGCAAGAGATTTTCCATGCAATTGTAATACATTAAATGAGCTGCAGTTCTGCATGAGGAGCAGCAATTAGATCTTGTTAAGTTGATTATATACAATGTCACAGTTTTCACGCCTATCTTTGTTTAAATTGCGTGTTTCTTAAGTGTGTGAAACTTTTCCCCATGTTTTTTGGATATGCTGTTCTAGGACCTGTTCACCATTGGACTTGGTTGGATTTTCTTTGGTGGGCTTCCTTTTGATATCGTGAGTTTGAACTCTTCCTGCTTCATTCCTATCTTCTTATATGCTAATAATATATTCCCCGTCTATTATTTCACTCAATAAATTATTTTTCACATGTTTACAGTTTAATGTCATTGGGCAATTACTTGGTTTTGTGGGGTCTGGTTTGTACGCCTACTATAAGCTCATAGGAAGGTAAATGTTCAAACTATATTGGCATTTGCCACATTTGCTGAAGCGTGTCAGTGGCTTCATGCAACCGTCTTCTGCTATCATCACGGGTTTTTAGATGCAATTGCCTGTTGGGAAGGAGGAATTTTCCCCGGAAGTCGTAGCTGATTCTGTGATTTTAAGCACATGAAGGCCCGTCTTACTGGCTAAATACCTACTGTTGCACCCATCAGGTCAGACAAAGTGAGATGCTTTGTACTTGTTAATTGGTCAAGCTCATAATACACCAGATTTTATGTGAATAAAATTCTGGAAAGCGTTAATTGTCAGCAGTAACAAGGGCGGGCAGTACTTTTTGACGGTGACTTTTTAGTTTTCATAGTTACAGTAGAAAGACATTGTTGTATCACCTAATATTGTTATAAATGTGAATGTTTCTTTCCTTTATGGGCTTAGGAAAGAGATGAACATAAAAGAGAAGAATTAAGGAGAGAAAACAAGCAGCGCGGAAGCAAAAGACTTTTTTACTTCGTATTAGTATGAAACGGCTACACAAGCATTTGTATGTCCACCCTTTCCCGTCCTGTTAGCCCTCTTTCCTGTCTGTATTAAAGGCACGATCAGTTGGCTCGATTTGGACCTGGGGGCTTAATGCTTCGTGTCATAACAGAAAGCAAGCATTTTTAAGCTTTGGCAAAAGAGGGAAACTACATTCAGAAATCAGAGTAATGAACAGTGCATATCATTTCATTAATAGAAATGTAATTACGTCTCCTGCGCACTCATTAACTAGAGTTTTCTCATTGTATGTTCCTTTGAACTTAATCCTACCAAATTACAAAATAAGGTGAGAAAATAAAAAGGTACAAGGAAGAATTCAGATTCTCCGTCCAAAATAGCCCTACCTAATCCTATTTAATACTCAAAGTAATGTCGTTTTGGTTATTGGATGCGCTCAATTTGGGCATTAGATAGGATTACACAGGGTTAT
This sequence comes from Erythroxylum pelleterianum, assembly GCA_027563865.1. Lineage (NCBI taxonomy): Eukaryota > Viridiplantae > Streptophyta > Magnoliopsida > Malpighiales > Erythroxylaceae > Erythroxylum > Erythroxylum pelleterianum. Next base: position 12,365,773 of record JAOQMR010000001.1, read on the forward strand.
TTTGAACAAAAGATCCTAATAACCCATGAGTTTGGATCATCTGTCCAAAATAACCCTTTCAACCCAATAGACTTCAAATGAATCAAATGCCAAGTTAAATTAATACATGCGGTCCATCTCTTCAATTAATTACGCCAGACACTTGTTAAATAAATGTGTGATAATAATTCTAAGCATTGTTTTGAGATTCTAAGATGAGCGCGTGCAACACACATTCTGGTCCATTCCGACCAACAGCAGCCTCATCAATATGTGTGGCGAACAATGAGATAGCCCTGTTCTCTAAATTAATATCTTTCCACAGGTGGAGACATTCTCAAAACCCATACGTATACACCCAGATTCAGTGTCATCCCAATAACACTCTCATCTTCTTATTCTAAATTTTGCAATTTCGGAGCTATGGCTACCGTGATCATGGCCTCCTCCAAACTCCTCATCAGACAGTCACCTCCCACTCCCTCACTCTCCACCGTTACCAACAAACCCAATGACAAGCTCCAAGTCACACTACCCAAATTCACCAAAACCCACCTCATCGCTCTCTCGTCCACCACCTTCAAATCCCTCTCCCTCCTCACCGCAGCCTCCTTAACCTTCGCCCCGCCGTTACTCGCGGAAGAAATGGAGAAAGCCGCTCTCTTCGACTTCAACCTAACTCTCCCAATCATAATGGTGGAGTTCCTAATCCTCATGGTCGCTCTAGACAAGATCTGGTTCACGCCACTGGGGAAATTCATGGACGAGAGAGACGCGGCAATAAGGGAGAAGCTGAGCAGCGTGAAGGACACATCGGAGGAGGTGAAGCAGCTGGAGGAGCAGGCAGCGGCGGTGATGAGGGCGGCGAGGGCGGAGATATCGGCGGCTCTGAACAAGATGAAGAAGGAGACTCAGGCTGAGGTTGAGCAAAAGCTGGCGGAAGGAAGGAAGAAAGTTGAGGCTGAGCTGCAAGAGGCTTTGGCTAATTTAGAGAAGCAAAAAGAGGAGACGATTAAATCTCTAGATTCTCAGATTGCTGCTCTAAGTGATGAGATTGTGAAGAAGGTGCTTCCTATCCAATAAATTTATAGTTCTTCTATTCTATTCATATGCTGCTCATGTAATGCAATCAATCAGAGTAATGTATTAGTAACAACATCCTGGTCCTGGAGATGAGATGCTTGGTTGAAATTTAAACCTCTGGTTCTTTAAAAGGTG
>JAOQMR010000001.1:12394267-12406201 GCA_027563865.1 Erythroxylum pelleterianum
ACAACAAGAGAGAAGACTTTGGCAATACTAGGTAAAGGATCCATCAAGAGAATATTACTCCTAGTCTGGCTATAAGATTCATGAAGTCCCATCAAAAAAGCCATAACATATTCATGCTGATAATCATCAAGTATTTTTCTCACACCACCACAAGAGCAAGCTAAGCAAGAACATAGAGGCTTTGTGGAGGACAATTCTTCCCAAAGAATCTTCAATTCAGTGAGGATTGCAAGAAATGTGGAAATATTCTCATTAATCAAAAGAAACAACTTACAAGCTTTTATATACAAGCTGAAAACAACGAAGCACGTGAGCAACACGGGGTTTGTAACTAAATTAGTTAAAACTAACTAAGGGCCTAATTATATACAACAACAAATAAACTAATAAGAAAGATATGCAGTAATACAACTGTAGGTTTTTATTTTGTTAAAAAATTTGTTTGTTTGAGTTTTTATTTCTGTTTTAGTTTTAATTTGTTCCTGTTTTCAAAATTTACAAAAGTTACAAAATGTGCTTTTTTCTGTTTTTTATAACCTTATTTACTTTCATTTAAATATATATTATGTAATTATTAATAAGAATTACAAATAATTTAATTAAATTAAATACATTTATTTAATAATTTATTTATTTTGTAAGTAAATTAAATAAAATTAATTTAATAATTATTAAGAAATATAATTAAATTTAAAATATTTTTGAAATTTATAAAATTTTGATTTAATAATGCAAATATATTTAAAGTAAATTTTAAAATTTAAACAAATAAATTTAATTTATAAAAAATAATTTTTTAATAATAAATTATAATTATAATTATATTAATTAACATTAACAATCAAACAAATTCTTATTTTATTTAAAACAAAAAGTAAAAATAAAAACTACGAACAAGCAAACGGTTCTTTAGTATGTAGTTATAATGTTTACTCGTGGGCACAACACACGGGATGATTACTCTCGAGGATTGTCTTTGACTTTGTGTATAGATCTATAAAAGCCTAAGATCTAGCACGATCTTTTGGGAACATATACATGAACGGTGGAGATCCAAAAGAGGGATGTGGACCGTGCATCGTGTGCATTGAAAAGGAGCAAAAACTCAAGAAAAGGTTAAGCAGTCCAAAAGGTTCTCCTTATAAATGATCATATTATCATGTTTTCTCATAGTACTTCTCGCGTGCTTGTGAACAGTAGTAGTCTCTGTACATTTGATTTCATTTCACGGGACCACATCACTTCTTCGTGCTCTCCAATCGCAAGCGCGTCTCTGAATCCCTAATACTTTTAGTACTTATCATTTCCTCATTTATTCTTACTGACAAGCTTATCCTTTGCAGCTACAGCTACAGTCCTTTTGTTCAAATCAAAGGCTAAGTGAAGCATTTGAAAAGAAATTTACACACGTTTAAAGAAAATTGTAAGTCAACTCAGATAAATTGATCATCCAATAACCGGAATTTAGGCTTGTTATTTATTTTTCTATAAGCGCGTGAAAGAAACCGTCTCCTCTGATTAGTGGGTTTGAAACAAAATCAAATCAGCTCTGGATTTGGTCCAAAGACGTGTGGCTCTTACACGCTCAGTGGCAGAAAGTGACATGGAGTTTGTCTGGACTTTGTGGGCTGACGTCATTCTTATGACCAGTGGGGTCCACGATAATAATGTAAAAATATTTGGTCAACATAGGATATATAACCAATCTTTGGACATGTCATATCCTGTGCTGCTGGTTGTATCCAACTTTGGTTGAAACGCCTGATCCAATGGAAAAAATGATTCCATCAATCAACGTGTAGGGGCAAAACCAGTTGACACGGGTCAGTAAAGCGAACCTACTTGCTTACTTATGCTCTCTCGGGGACCACGTCAACCAATCTTGAATCCAACAGGTAAACTTGATTATCCTAATCCTGCCTACCAAAGTTTCGAAATGTCGAACACGCCCCTTACCTAGTTTTCACGAAACGCTTAAAAAGAGTTGCCTCCGCCCTCTCCAACTATTACGAGTAGGCGTTACTGTCCTCGTATTATAAATAAAAAAGATATCCATTGCCATATGTTGTAGCTTCCTGAGGGCGTCGAATCGAATGTTCTTTGGAAATCGTCCTTCAGGCTGGATTTATATGCATCAGCTGCGAGTGGTATTTTCTTTTCTGTTCTCTTACGCTGCGTTTGGTTAGCGTCTTTGGAAGGTGGAGACGGAACAGGATAAAACGGAACAGAAACTGAGGACAAAGAGCTGTTTGAAATATACAGAAAGGTACAGAAAAAGAATGGAGTTTTTAAATCTTTTTTGTTTTTTACTTGAAGAACTACTCAGAGTCAATAAAGATTAAATTCTTTATAAAAAATTTTATTAATGAAACAAATAGTACGTTAGGAAAAAGTTTATCCCGTATATCATACGAAAAATTTACAATTCTGTAATTATACAATAATTTAAGGTATAAATGTTTTAGGTTATTAATTGTCAATTTAGTACTTAAACCTAAACTTTCTCTCCTATTAAACTAGAAGTTCTTTCCGAGAGATTAATAGAAGAATTTCATTTTTGACTATATTGAGAAAAGGGAATTTAGATTTGAATCTTTTGTTGAAAACGAAACTCTAATAATAAACAAAATCGAGTTCTAAAGTAAACTAACCGAATTTTGAATGGATGTGAATTCTACATACACATAAGAATAAGAAGCAATCGTAGAAGATGAGATTATGGGGAAAATCTAGATAAGACTTAAGAGATGGGGCGTTAGGTAGTTAGGGTTGGGGGGTAGATCAGGTCATTGAGGGGAGAAGCAACCAACAAAGGCAAATGTTTTATTTAAAATGAAATTAAATTAAAGAATTTAAAATACATTTTAAATTATAAATAAATTATTAAATAAAATTAATTAATTTTTAATAAGAATTATTAAAATTAGATAAATTAAAAATACAAATTGTTCAATTTAAAATTTTTATAAGATATTGAATTATTGGTAAAGAATTGTGAGTTTTAAGGAGTAAACGTAAGGCGGTAGCTTTGGAAATAACGGAAATCAAAATATATTAATAGTATCTACGTGGATATATGATATACATGAGAAACGTTTGCTTTAGATATGTGAAACATGTGTGTGCGCTGATCTTTTAATTCGACTGATCTGTTTGTCTGCTGCGCGTGTTGTTTGTCGTTGACGCCGTTGCTTTTCATCATATTTATTGATACGCCCGGTTCAAATGACCTGCCCTTTTTTGACCTCTTTGTTAAGCTAAGCCTCTATTTATTATTTTTTTTCACACGTTCCTTTCATTGTTTTGCCCTTAATTAGAGGCCCAATAAGCTTATTTATGTGTATTGTCTAATAATTTTCATTTTCTGAAAGAAATTAATCTTCATAATTTCATTAATAATATTATTAAAAGAAATTATTTTATTAATCATATTATTGAATGCGGTAAATCTTTTTTCTTTAAGATTTAACACGATATTCTTCATAGTGTTCATGGCATGCATGATATGAAACTATTTTTTATTTTACTTATTCATAAAATATCTTTATCGTTTGAAATTATTTTTTAAAAATATTTTGTAATTTTAAAACACTAAAATGTCTATTGTTAAGTTTTTATGGAATTATTTAAATATAATTTGTCGTTAAATTTATATCAAAATAATTATATAAACTTTATCATGAATTTGACAATATAAAAATAATTTATTTTTAATATTAGGATGTATTTTAAATAACTTTCAATAATACATGTATTTTTAAAAAATAAGTGAAATTATTATCTTTTGGTTTATTACTTTCATCGCTTATAAATTTACCACGTCTCCTCTCCGCTACTTTTGGTTTATTACTTTCAATAAAAAATCGCATTTAAATTCTAAAATAATATAACATGTAAGGTTTGAAATGGATGACAAATACATGCTATAGTCGATGGATAGGATAGGATAGGATAGGACGAGGCAAATGCATTTTCAGTTAAAATGAATTTGCAACGTAAAGTCAAAACAAACCAAATATAGGTTTATAAAATCATCATCATCATTGTAATGCATTACTTTTACAGAACAACCAACTCATTGCTATATTCAACACCCTGGCCTCAAAAGCTAAATTAAATATTGTTCAGAAAATTATTGATCCGTCTCTCTCAGGGATACTGGCGTTTCGTTTTACCCTGATTTGTTAGGACTCCGCAGAAAGAGAAACATATATAAATAATGACCTTGGATACTCATACTTGACAGCCTATTCACTTCTTATTAAGATTATATACCTGCAACAGCAAGGCAGAGTGTGAGACTCAGAGAGCGAGAGAGGATGTTTGCGGCACAGAACGGGCTTAAAGGAGACCCCAGACTAAAGGGTATATCGGAGGCCATTAGGGTCGTGCCTGACTTCCCTAAACCAGGTACTTGCTTGTTTCTTAGGTTTATGGCAAGTGTTTTTCTTTTTTTCTGGAACTGGGTAGCCGTTGCTTTCAACTGGTGAAGTATTTGCAGGGATAATGTTCCAAGATATAACAACGTTGATGTTGAATCACAAGGCGTTTCAGGACACGGTGGACATCTTCGTTGATCGTTACAGGGACATGGGCATTTCTGTGGTTGCTGGTATACTCACCGTAGTATATTTTTTTTCTACGCTTGCATTTCGCTTTCCCTGGTTAACGTTGATGGCTAATAAGATGGATATGTGCGTGTTTTGGTAGTTATGGTTCCTTTAGTGCCCTGAATTTTGGCTATATTTGCCTTTCGTTATCTTTTCTCTCCATTTTTGTCCCCTTTTTCATGGGATTCCTTGGCTTTGGTCTTTCTTAATTCTCTTCTCCACAGTAGCGGAGCTATTTCGGGATTCAAAGAAAAGATGTTGAGAACGTCTCAAATTTTTAATCCCCCCTTTGCGACAATTATGGTGCCACTCTTTTCAGCTTTTGAAGTTTGACCAATGTATTTTCAGAGAAGAAAACTTATACAGCTGTTAATCATTTATAAACTCACTGGTGTTTCTTCAAGCCTCAATGCCAGTTCTAAAAGGCCTGGCTTGCGAAGTGATGGCCGTAGGACCGGCATAATGTGCATAGGTGCAATCCCGTTGTTTTAGAATGTTCGATTTAGAAGTTAATGTTAAGACTTGGAGTTGGTAAGCTGGTCTGTCATTTTTATGTCTTTTGCTTCTTCAATAGTGTACTAAGTTCTCAAAAAGAGAACACATCAACTATTTGTTGAGAATCCACAACGGAAATTCAATATGCTTATCCTTGAAACAATAGTTAGTGAACATCTTCCTTTTGAAAGTTATAACTTGATGAGAACAGATAAGCATCTTAGCACATGAGGGCACCGCAGTAACGATTTTCTTTTGTAATATATTCAAGGATTGACCAGCATCCTACTGAACACTGAATAGGAATTGGGAATAAGTTTATGTTGTTACGGAAGTCATGATTCATTCCATACCTACTTTATTTTTTCTTTCATTGGTTCTCATTCTACAAAATTCTTTTGTAGGAGTTGAAGCCAGAGGATTTATGTTTGGTCCGTCGATTGCCTTAGCTATTGGTGCAAAGTTTGTTCCTTTGAGAAAGCCCAGAAAGCTTCCAGGTACTTTTTGCTAGAATAACGGGATGATGCTCCCAATTGTGTTATCTTAGGGATTGATCTGTGCTCTAGATTCATAAAATTCTGTGTAGTTTGAGAGCATGTGAAGCTGTTACATAAAGGGTGTTGACAAAGTCAGAAAGGCATTTATTGTAATTGCAATTCTGCAATTAATGTCATAGCATAGTGTGCTGCTCCAGATATTAGTTTTTCCTATTTGCTCGGGGACAGCCAGATCTGGTGAGACCTTATTTTCTCAGTCAAATCGAATTCAGATGGACTTATAGTCTTGTTTTCCATTCAACCATGGATTTGCTCGCTATTTAAATTTATGGAGTTTAAAAATTGCTGCAAGAAAGAACTGTGACAGTGCTTTTGAGAAGATGGAAGGAAAAAGTTTCAACTATCATATACATCCATGATGATAGTCAATGTTCCTCTCTCTCTCTCTCTTGTGGGAACCGTAAAGAAGCAAACTGTTTAATTGTATAAACTTATCAAGTTCTCTTGATGTATTTCCTATAAAAAGGATCTCATTAGGAGTCTCCAAGATCTAAAAGCCATTTGGTTCTGTGGTTCTAGTCTTAAATATTTCACTCTCAAGTTAAACTTTGAAGTCCTGAGTATTCCATTGAACATGCAGGGGAAGTGATTTCTGAAACATACGTTCTGGAGTACGGAACTGATTGTTTAGAGATGCATGTAAATGCTGTAGAACCTGGTGAACGTGCATTGATAATTGATGATTTGGTAGCTACTGGTGGGACAATGTCAGCAGCTATAAGACTCCTGGGTATACCATAATATATGTTGAATCCAGATTCAGTTAATTTTCAACTTTTAGCCTGGAATCTGAGTAGTGTATCTTATTCTTCTATTACTTGTGTACTTATTCTTGTCCTACCATTTTCTTAGAACGAGCAGGTGCCAAAGTGGTTGAATGTGCATGTGTAGTTGGTCTGCCTGAGGTCAAGGTAATGTTTGAATTTCCAGTATGTTTTTTAATGGCTTTTTCAAAGTTCTTTTTGCGTGACGAGTTAAATGTTCCACAACAGGTTGTTGATGCTCTCTTGTGTTTCTCATGAGACATTGGCAGATCTAACTGCCTTCTTGATTTCTACATTAATTCAACCGTTAAACTAGTTGATTTGCATACTGGTATTTTGCTGTGCACGTACTTTATCACAAACTCGTTTGAATCACTCATTGTATCTTTTCTCTTTGAAATTGATATACTTTCAGGGGCAGTGCAGGCTAAATGGGAAGCCACTTTACATTCTTGTGGAGCCTCGTGGGATTGATTGGAGGTATAATTGCTTCTGTTTTGCTATGATCTTGTGGTCAATGTGTTGTCTAGAGCCACTCCTCGGTTTTGTTTGCTCTGAAAAGTTGGTTATACTGCAAAGTATTTAAAGGGTGCTTAGTTGTTAAATCTTTCTTCGAAAATAGGCTGCTGAGCTCCTTATGTTCTTGCTGGCATAGACATATAAATAACTAGGACAGTTGCACCAATATAATGAATTTATTTTCCAATTCCAATAGACAGGCATGTGACGATGGTTCTTAATTTTCTGGTAATTGCCATTATAACTCTTTAAGCACCACAGTTCTTGATTCATTTCACTTGCAGATCTATGCTTGGGCTAAGTGGCTGAAGAATGATAATTGACCGGTAAGTCATGACAGGCGTGTAGTTTTCCATTGCCTTAACAATCTCTTTTCTAAAATCATTTTCCCTGTAAGATATGTGAATCATTTGTAGGCTGTGCTATTGCTTTCTCTTTCTGAATAAAGACATGACCGAGGATGCTATTTGCTCGTATGATTTAGTGTATATTTGTTCATATCATTTTTAGATTGTAGTGTCCACATTGGACGTTTCTCATCTTGTTCTTTCAGCTAATATATGATTTCATATTGGCTCCATAAAACCGTACAATGATCGTAAAAACTCTTTTTTGGTATAAAAGAATGTAGATGGTCTATGTTCAACATTTATGTTACAAATATGGTTTTCATCCCACAAACCTTTATTCCGCAGTTATGAACATATTAATGAGCATCTTAATTGAATTGAGCCTATTGCAAAGTATAAAGAAATAGGAGACAAATTTTCATGGGAATTCACCATTGAACTTAATAGGTTTGTGGAAGTGAGGATTGGAAGTCTCTCGCCATTACAATAGTTGAGAATTAATAGTAGAGCTTTCAGGCTGAATGCAAAAATAACAGAATAAAAATCTCGGGAATTCTGGTATTTTTAGTGGATAAGCCTTTTGAAAATGTCATATTTGAAGAAACCCTTGATTTCATCTGTACTCATTATGCTTCTAAATTGTAAAATGAACAGGGCTCCAAAGCTACTTGTAAGAACTTGAGAACTTATATAAGAAACATAGAGCTCATAGATGTCAACTAAGAAGGAAATCATTTCGCTTGGAATAATAAATAGTAGGGCAAGTGGTAGATAAGAAGGAAATTCAACAAGGCTTTGTGATTACACGCCGAATACACTAGAAATTTAATGCTCAACTCTGTACAACTAAATTTGTAGTTGCGGTTAGAAAAGATTGCATCTATAAAAAGTGTGTGACTAGCTTTTAAAATGAATGAATCAGTGTATAAGATTGGGGAAATTTAGTTGAATTCAATTGATGCAATAAAATAAAACTAAATTTGGAAGACAAATTTAATCAAATAGTACAAAATTGAAAGGGTTAATCAATGAGTTTTAGTCCAGTTCAAGGGTCAATCTTGACCTCCCTATGAGTTTTCATTATCAATTGTCATTTTGTTCTTATACCTCTCTTTGAAAACTATTAACTATAGATTAACAATAAGCTTATTTAATCCCAGTTTTTCCTTACATTGTATTTAACTAAAATAAACTCTTTAATTAGGTTTAGTTATTAGACAACCCAGTATAAGTTCTTTAAAATTACGTAAGTTTATTTCTAATCCTTATTGATTCTCAGTATCTATACCACAGTCCACTCATATGTAGGTTCTATTAAATCATCAGTATGCAAATTATAATCAAATCTAATTGTTAGTATCAAAAACCCTAAAATTCTTTACTAAGGGAACTCGGTTAAAAGCATTCAACCTCACTTGCATCTGCCTTATTCCTATATTTCCTAATCCAAGCAAAACATGGGATTTCAAACTAATATCTTGCTACAATTCAATATACAAACTAATCTCTAAGACCCTAGTAACCAGATTGCAACCTGTCTTGAGTTGCTTGATCTCTATATCACAAGGTGCATTCGTCCAAGGAAGAATTTGGGAGATGAGATTTTGATATCCTATGACATTTTCAAAGGCTACATAAGGAAGAGAGTAGGTAAAATGTGTGCATTAAAAGTGTATTTTAAAAAGGCTTTTGATTATTTTAATTATATTTTTCTAATAGTGGGATTCCAAAGACAATGCACATATTGGATCAAAGATGTATATCTACCACCACTTATAACATCCTTGTAAATGGTGAACCTACTCAATGGTTCAATGGTGAAAGAGGACTTAGACAAGGAGATCCTTTATCCCCTTATCTATTCCCATTTTGCAAGGAGGTTCTAATCCAAATCACTGCTTACAATATTACACAAAGCTTAAATTTTAAGTATCACAAGAAGTGTAACAATTTGAAGCTATTCAATTTGACATTTTCAAATGACCTATTGTTGTTTTGCACGGTAGATGTTCCCTTTGTTTTAATCTTAATGATGTTCATCAAGTAATTCGACAATATTTTAGGGATTGACATCAATTTTGAAAAGAGCTTTATAATAATGTGTTCAAGGGATGTTGAATCTCTAAAGCAGGAGCTTATAAACATTTGTCGTATGAAAGTAGCTAATCTCTATTTTACTTTCCCTATTACTATCTCAAGGCCATCTTATAAGGATTGCAATCCTCTCTTTGAGTAGATTGAGAAGAAACATAGAAAATGGTATAATAAAGAGCTAAGTTATGTAGATAGAGTTCAACTGATTAAAACAACATTCTATAACCTCTACAAATATTGTATATCTCATTTAATTCTTGCAAAGAAAATTACCAAGGACATAAAAAAGATGTTGAGGAACTTTCTATAGAATGGGGATCCTTATAAAGTAAATGAGACCAAAATGTCCTAAAAGGAATTGTATTGCATAAAAGAACAAAAGGGATTAGGACTAAACTTTGTATATTTAATTTGTAAAGTTCCTTTAGTAAAAAAGGAATGGAAGTTTTTAATTGATAAGGCAAACTTATGGGTGCAATGGGTTCATAATGAACATTTATAAGGAAAAAAGTTTGGAAGTAAAAGGTAGTTTAAAGTCCTCATGGATCTGGCAAAATATACTGAAAATGAGAGAGATACTAGCTCTATCTTTCATATGCATCATATGTGATAGAAGAAACACCTTAATATGGTTTGAAAATTGGTCTACAAACTATACCTACATCATGATTTACCTACATCATGATTTGTTTCACTTGAGGTATATGTTAAAGCTAGGAGAAATGGTTAGTGAATTAATAACTGATCAACAATGGTTTATTAGGTAAAGGGGATTTTAGAAGTTAGAGCATAAGTTGCACCAAGATACAAGATAATAGTTGACATTGAAGATATAGTCATATGGACTCTCCACAATATAGGCAAATTAAAAAATCTTCTAGGTAGAAATCTCTTCATGTAGTCTAGCCTAAATGTAGATTAGAAGCTTATATGGTTCCTAGAATATTGCCCCAAATATGCAACCACAGCTTGGTTGGCTCTTAAAAATAGATTACCAATAATTGATAGAGTCAAATGCTCCTCTCTCAAACCCTTTGTGTATACTATTTTCTGATTGTAAGAAACAAGAGATCAATTTATTCTTCCAATTCCATTTCACAGTTACCTTATAGAGCATAATCAAATCTGCATACAATGTTGAAGGACTAGAAAACTTTTGGGATCAGATGGTGAACTAGCTTCTGAATACCTTCACCAAAGTCCATCAATTTCACTTCAATTCCACCTTATTGATGCTTCAATACCTCATCGAATTCATGTCTAAACCAATTCAAAAATCATTCATTAAACATCCTCACAATCCATGATCTTTTATGTATCAACATCCACAGCAAAAGCTATCAAATATGTATTATGTACCTCAATTCATCATCAATTCAATACATATTCTATCCAATTCAAGCATCAAATAATTCATATTATAGCATGCAATCAAGTTTAGCATTCCATTACCTTCTTAACTTCAAATTCCTACTCCAAAGAACAAGTCAATCAAACCCTTCATGCAACCAACACAAGTCCAAGATCAAGGTGCAAATCTTAGCACCAAGAAGACATCATAGAAGATAACATAATCTACTTCCTTGATGCAATATTTGGCTAAAAATTTGGAATGGTAATGCACAAATTTGCAGCAAAATTTCAGAGCCGAAGGGGAGGGATAGTTTTGGTGGCGGTTGAGCAAGAAGAGAAAGAATAATTAGCATAAACACTTATGCCTTAGCTGGACTCATTTGATGCTAGGTGTCACTCCCACCAAAAGGCATATGTCTCCTTTACATATATCACATATGTCTTGCATTTAAGCTACCAATTGTCACAATTCCATTAAGCCATTTGTCACTTAATCAATGCTGTCAAATGCCAAAATTCAATTAAGCCACTTGTCACTCAACTAATGTTGCCAAATGTCAATACATTAGCTATGCCAAATGTCACTAAATCATAGGCTTATTCGTTTTAATTTTCATGTAACAACTTATCTTTGCCACTTGACATTTTCCTAGTCCAAATGTACATTTCAATACCTGAATTTCCTAATGATACCAATTAATTCCAAATCACTAAGTATGATCCATTAAACCAAAATTTAAGATCAAACCAAAATTCAAAACATATACAACTTACAATCATGCCATAATTTTATCACCTATCATGTATATACGTTCATGGACATGTATCATGCCAACTAGGGTGTAATTTGGGGCCTTACATACTTTCTTTAATTCTTGTTTCCAAAAGACCTATAAGAAAGGGTATGTTCTCCCTAATGTATTCAAGAATCATATTTTTCTTAGTAGGGCTGTTAAGGCATCTAGTGTTGAAGTGAATCACACGTTAGTAAATGATAATCAATACACACAAGAAGGGGGGTTGAATTGTGATATCTTTTTGTAAAACCCTTCTTTTAAAAAGTTTGTTCAATTCAGAAAGACTTTTGTACGTCAAAGATTCTTTGAAAACTTGTGTTATTTGAGAATTAAACTCGCAGTAAGTAATAGAGAGAGTAAAGAGAGTTGACACAGTCGTTTTATACTGGTTCACC
>JAOQMR010000001.1:12455011-12467751 GCA_027563865.1 Erythroxylum pelleterianum
AGCAAAAATCACTAAGTTTTCAAATGATGAACCTTAAAGAACTCTTTAAGTCCAAGGTTTTAATCAATGAACTCCATCTCTTAAAACCTTGAACAGTTCATATTGATGAATAAGAATACTAATCTTGGATTCTTTCACCTAGTTTATGCCTTTATGTGCAATGGCTAATGTATCCCACATTTCCTTTGCAGATTCACATCCATGAACCTTATTATATTCACTTCTACTTATAGCACAACTTAAAAAGAACTTGGCCTTTGAATTTAATTGAAAGCGAGCTTTCTGATCAACCGACCATTAGTCACGAGAGATGATATCCCCTTCATTGTCTATTGGAATATATGGTCCATTTTCAATGATATCCTATAGATCAATATGTATGGATTCTATGAAGAGCTGCATCTTGTCCTTCCAATAATGATAGTCTTCACCATTGAATGCAGGGGGTCTTGAGACCGAGGAACCTTCTGCCATAAAAACATATGATTCAGCCATGGATCTTTGTCCTCACTTTGTAAAAAGTGTTTCTTGGAAACCTTGCTCTGATACCAACTAAAGTAAATTACTTGTTAATATAGAAATCATGTATAATATGTAAAATGCACAAGAAAGGGGGTTGAATTGTGTCAAATCATTTAGGATATTAATCTTTAAAATCTTTTTGATTTTCTTTACAAATTCAGATGATTACAAAAACAATTCACTTAATTTGGTGAGTAATGCAACAGCGAAAATCAGTATGTATTCTTCTAACAACAAGAAAATTAAAAAGATAAGAGTTAAAGAATATGACGTCGCGATTTATCCTGGTTCACCTTTAATCTATGGCTACGTCCAGTCCCCAGAGTTCATTTGAGATTTCACTATATCCTTCAACGTTACAAGTATTATTTCTACACTTGCAGAGCCTCTTCAGTTCTCTTTTAGAAAGTATTCTTTATCTACTTCCTTAGCCTCTTTAGGCTCTAGCCTTTCTTTTCACTCAAAAAGATATTATTTGAGCTTTACGTTACAGATGTATTTGCTCTCTTTTGTATGAGCACTTGAGCACAGAATTTCTCTAAGTATGCTTTTTCAATCAGAATTATTTGTATTGTATATTTTCATATCTTCTCGTATCGTTTACGACTATAACTAATATTTATAGCCTAAATCTTCAAAAGTCTTCTTGAAAATTTTGCGTGTCGAATCTTCTAAAAATGGTTATTAGTGAGTCCTGTAACTAACTCCAACAAACTGACGTTCTAGTACATTCTTCAATTTCATTATCTTACATAGATTCATATGCTTTGTCTAGTGTCTTAGACAAAGCACTTCGTCTGATCCATCTTATTCAGCTTTTACTAAAGTATCGTCTTAATTTGATGATTTGTTGCTACTTACATTTATCTGTGCACTTAATAAACTCATCAAAACAGTTCGCACACTTCTATGATTATTATTATTTGACTTTCATCAAAATTAATAGAAGAAGTGAAGTCTTTTTTACTTAACACCAATTCATTCTTTTCCATCTAATTGTGGGAGACATCTAGACCAACATTATCCATTTTATCACCTTCATTTGCATAAATTTCTTTAAGAGTGTTGGAGTCATCTTCAAGAAGTGTGTTGTTAAGATCAAACTCTAATAGTTCTTTTTTCCAACCAGTTTTGAAAACTCTACCCATACGTACCCCCTTTTTGGTGGATTTACTAGGCTTCTATGGATATGTTGTTGGGATTACAGACTTCTCCAATTCTCCATATTCTCCTAATCTCAAAATGGGTAGAATGTCTAGCAATATAGCATTTTTCTAAATTTCAATGCATAGCTTTGCATAACATATTCTTTCCATTATTGCTATTTGGGAATCTATACATATTGGTTTCCAAAAGAGCTCACCAGAAAACTCAGACCTTCAATGGTCCAAAACTCCATAGGTAAATTGTGGAAATGTACCTACATTGGAATTACATCAATCTTACCTCTTTCTAACTCCACTACAGGCCTCCATTTCTAAATGAATAATAGCTACTCACTAATATGCCATAGCCTTTGCTCTATTATTTTAATTAGACAAGATTCATGCAAGAATTTGAATAATATTATGCCATCTCCTCTAAATAGTGGTCTTTTGTTGGATCCCGAAATTTTCTTTAAGTTAAACATGATTTAGAATAATTTTTGAGGTTTTGATAGATTAATTATTTTTTGGAGTTAATTACTATGTCAAAGTTAGTGGGATTTATTAAATGGGTAATTGGAGTTAGAGTATTAATGTAATAGGAATCTTCAAGGGCATTTTTGGAAGATCCCTTAAGGTTAAAAGAACATGAGCTTATAAGGAAGGGTAAAATGGACTTTTTGGGCTCATTATGGGTAAAAACAGAAGAAGAATATGTTATCTTGCTTATTAAGAAGAGAAAAACGTGAATTGAAGGGAGAGAAGGGTGAAAAAAACGAAAATAAGAGAGAAGAAGAGAGATTTCGATGAAAGAAGAAAAGAAGAGAAATCAAGCTTTTTAAAGTAAGATGACCATATTTTCTTCTTGCTTTATTAAAGAAATGGGTTATGTTGAGGTGAAGGAGTTAGAGAGAGAAGGGGGTTTGTATGGAGAATGAAAGGTTTATGTTGAAAGAAGATGAATTAAGGGAACTCAATTGATTTTAGGGTTTCTAAAGTAGGTCTTGGGTTTTCCAACCTAGATGGACTATATGTAGGTTAGGTTTAAATGTAATTTCTGTTTATTGCAATATTGTGATTTTTGAATGTTTATAAATTTTATTGGAATGTTATTTTCAATGGAACCTTGGTTGTTTTAGGAACTAAGAGAATCCTACCTAAGAGCAAGGGGAAAGGCAAGCTTGACTTGGATTTTTGCAAGCTACTTAGGTGGGTAATGTATTTATAGTTTTGTGTGATTGGGCAAATTCTTGCCTATGTGTGTGTATGTGTTGAATGCATGATGATTTTGATTTTGTTATGCTTTAAAAAGGGTTATAACATTTTGTATAAATAAAAAGGAGTAAAAGCATGAAAGTACGAACATTTGATAAAATGATTTTGAGCATAATTATGTGCTTCTGTTTGGGCGAGAGTGGAACCATTCTGTTCATCACGTGCACGTCGACAAAAGCCTTCTCCCGGTTGCCCGCTTGTAGCATATGAGCTCCGACAAATTGACTCATTCTGTTGATAGGGTAAACTTCGATTTCTCCATTTTGTTTCTATGGAACCCTCAACTCATTTGTTTGTGCATTGCATCTTTAAATTTTCAAGTATAAAGCATTTTGAGTATTATGTGTTATGAGCCTTAAGCTAAATTTAATGAATGTATAAATTTCTAGATACATATCTTTATATACATATATATATGCTTGACTTTGGTCAATTGCCAATGGCTATAAATGTATTAGCCACTAATCTATGCAGCTCACCCCACTATTCCCTCCTCAGGTGCAGAAAGAGACGAATAGCAATCCTTGCAAGGCATCGGAAACTCTAAGATAGTTAGAGACTTTTGTAACTAAATTAGTGATTTTGGATAGCTTTATAAGCATCCATGTATTTTGTATCTTGTGTTAAATCTTTGATGTAATGTTAATATGTAATTAAAGCTATGTATGAACTCCATTTTGATTTAGAAATGAACTGAGAATCGAAGAAGTTTCTGATGTGCATGTGCAAGTTTATCTAGTAGTTGTACATTTCATATTTCAAGTCTTCTATAAGGGTAAATTTTGTGTTCTGAATTCAGGGAGAAATTTGTATTGATCTAGTCTAAATTAGACAAAGTTTCTCCTAGAAATTATAGATTATCTTTCTAGCTTTCCAACGGTATATAGTATAAAATTTTTGTACTTATGAGTTGAAAGTTATGATCCTTATAAGTAAAGATGCTCAGGAGTGTAGATTATATTTTCTTAGGTTGACCTTCTGCTTCTTCTTAGGTTGACATTCTGAATCTTCCAGGGTTGACCTTCTATATCTTCTTAGGTTGACCTTCTGCTTCTTCTTAGGTTGACGTTCTGAATCTTCCAGGGTTGACCTTCTATATCTTCTTAAGTTGACCTTCTGCTTCTTCTTAGGTTGACCTTCTACTTCTTCTTATATTGACCCTCTGAACATCTTCTGTGCACTGTTCATAAACATCTTCTAGGTATTGTTCATCTTACATCTTCTAATATATTTTTGACCCTCTAGATCATAGAATCTATCTTCAAGGTCTCCATGAAAGTTGTATATCTTGAAGTCCTCTTTCAAACCATCTAAGAATGGCCTTAATCCGATATCTATAGAGAAAGTTATGTAAATTGTTAAGCATCTTTTATGCATTGTTCAAAAACATCTTCTGAGTACTATTCATCTTACATCTTCTGGTCTAATTTTGACCCTCTAGATGGCAGAATCTCTCTTCAAGGTCTTCATGAAAGTTGTAGATCTTGAAGTTCTCTTTCAAACTATCTAAGAATGATCTTAATCCAATATCTATAGATAAAGTTATGCTAATTGTTAAGCATCTTTTGTGCACTGTTCATAAACATCTTTTGGGTACTGTTCATCTTACATTTTTGGTCCAATTTTGACCCTCTAGATGATAGAATCTATCTTTAAGGTCTTCATGAAAGTTGTAGATCTTGAAGTCCTCTTTCAAACCATCTAAGAATAACCTTAATCTGATATCTATGGAGAAAGTTATGCTAATTTTTCTGAAACAGGTTCAATATGATTAAGGACAAAATATTGTTTGATTCTTTCGGTCATAACTTGGTCATCCGACCTCAAAATGAGATGAATCTTTTTCTAAATAAACTAGAGACATAAAGCTACAAATATTTGGAAGAAGTCAAATTGTAATTTCGATTTGAGGTTTTTCCAAAATTTGTCCTGAAGTTGAAGAAATGGGTTTATTCTGATGTTTGACTAGTGTGGGTACGCCACCCTTAAGGGATGATGACTAACAAGGGTTTATGAAAATAACCTTATAGTGTAATATGATCAATACAATGACTCTAAATATTGGGCTCTAAAAGCAGGGTTCAACATTATTTAATGTCAGAGCAAATGTTAGATTCCGGAAGAGGGATTTAACATCTTTTACTCTAGAAAGAACTAATTACCACATAGGACCAAGCCATAGCACCCACCTTTAGTAGCTCGATGGGAGGGGAGCCAAGTCCATCTATGATAACATTCTGAAAGTGCTTGAGAGCCCTTTTTTGTGCTGAGTTTGAAATTTTGTTTTCCAAGCTCCCACTAGTCGAGTTTCTTCTGAATTTGCTTCGGCAATCGCATTTTTTTTAATCTCGTTGCTGTTTTTGCTTTCAGATTTTACAAGGATTGATTCCTTAAAGAGAGCAGCGAAGTCATCCTTGGAGAGGGATGATTCTCCTTTTTTCCTAGCCACATGCAAGGCCTAGGGAAGGCCTTCCACAGAGGATGAACCCTCAGTCACCTTGTAGCTGTCGATTGCGTAGAAGAGGCAATAAACCAGACGTGGGAAAGAATTGATTCCAAAAAAGGAAATGTGCGGGATAGTTTGGTAAATCTGGTAGGAGTGTTAGAGAAAATTTTTGTAGAGAGAAGTCAGTCAAAATTTCATTTTCCCTAACGGAGCACAATTTTTTTTTGAATAGTGATATTAATGTAACGGTGTAACAAACAACTTGCATCTAACTACATTAATCAGGGAAATTTCTCTTCAAATACGACCATTCTAAGATAAAATCGCTAATCATATCCTAAAGGTTATATTATAGGACAAATAGAAATCAAGTTTAAGTTATCAAAGAAGATTAGAAATAAAGGGAAATCGGTATTAATGTATAGATATATAAAGGATTGCATAGTCAAAGTCTGTTAATTAGGGTCATGTATAGAAGATCTAACAGTGTCAAATCCGTAATTTGAAGCCTAATATTTACATCGAGGTGTAGATTACAGACTTGATATGATGGAAAGAGCGAAAACAAACCGTATCTTTTGTGCCCGCCGTTTTAACTTCATTATCGCAACCACTTCCCCTCACATCTCGCTCTTCCCTTCTCTCTCTCCCCAAGAAAACAAAAAAATCACTTTTCGCAACACTCATGTACCGAGTACAATTATACTGCATCAATCTCTGAAGGAAAGAACAGAAAGATATAGGAGAGTCCGAAATGGAGAGTGGGTATAACGTCTACAAAGTCTCGGCTCTCTCGTCCGCCTGTATTTTTATGATCGTTTTTGTCGTAATCACGTTGGTCTCCGACGACGGTTATTTCACTGACTTCTCTGTTTCTAAACTGGACCACTCCATTTCCATTCCCGTCGTCGAGCTACAAGCCAAAGTCACTGACTCTGTGCATCAAATCATGGCCTATTATTCTTCTCGATCCAGCAACGGTGCTTCCATCAACGGATCCACAAACACTACTGCTATTGTTAGTAGCAAAAGGATTATCACACATTCGTTTATTTTCTATTTTTTTTGGGCGCAAATTTAACGTGATTTTTTTTTAATACTTTATGTACAAGTTGCAGAAGA
Organism: Erythroxylum pelleterianum; assembly: GCA_027563865.1. Lineage (NCBI taxonomy): Eukaryota > Viridiplantae > Streptophyta > Magnoliopsida > Malpighiales > Erythroxylaceae > Erythroxylum > Erythroxylum pelleterianum. The sequence continues at coordinate 12,461,522 of JAOQMR010000001.1, forward strand.
GAAAAGCCATGCCAGTTAGCCGAGACAAAAAGATGGAACAAGAGCTAGCCCAAGCTAGAGATTCGATTCGCAAAGCAGCTTCATTCAAGTTTAATGAAAACATCTCGCGATTGGTCAGTGGCTTTGAAGGCAACGGATTTAATCCGGCGATTTATCATAACCTCGGGGCCTTATATCAGTAAGGCCGTTTTCTCTTATTTATTTATTCCTTTCTAGCTAGCTTACGGTGAGCTAATTAGATAATTATAAAAAATTATTTAACAAAGCAATCCTTATAAATACTTGCCTGCCCAATACTCACATCTCCATAGCCAAACAAAAAATTTTATCATCTAACTTACGGGCGCGATGTACACCCTCACGCCTTTCTGAATTATGATTTGTGGACTCATTATTCCTGCATTGATTCCATCATATTAGTGCAACTTCTGACAAAGTTGCCAATTTTATTCTAGTTGTTATTCTTTTTCTTAAAATCATAAATCAGGATTCTACTGTTCGACTTGGGGTGATAATTATAGCTTCGAACAACAACTATAAATCTCTATTTATGATTTGATATTAAATTTTGTAAGTAACGAAGTGATGATGACACTATAATTACATACAATAAAACAGAAATAATATGTAGTAATTGGAGATATTCCTAGAAGCTAAGTGTCACAACAATCTCAATATTGTATTCTTGCTGTACTTGTGGTTGCGAGTTGCAATTTAGAATCCTGTTGGAAGATGTATCACAACCTTCTGGATGTCATTTTTGCTGGTGGAATGACTAGTACTCATCCTCTTACCTCAGTCTTTCACAAAGCCGTCAAACTGAAAAACTAAAACCCTTGTTTGCCTAGACGCATGTGCAACATTTTCCACTAGTGACTTCATTTACTTGTGCGTCGTTTCACTTGGTGAATAACCGAGAACTAAGATCAGATTAGAATTTTATAGGACATAGCTATTGAGTTCATTAGACTTTCGATGTGGCAACGTCGCCGCATGGCGGTGTGACGTTCAGGAATGGGGGTATGGAGTTTGTCAGCAAATGCATTATCGCGTTTTGCCTCTTTCGTGTCTTTTCTCGTATGTATAAAGTCTCGGAATGCAATTCGCAATACGGTTAGGGAAGGCTATTTAATGAAGATTCTTGATCAGTAAACGTCCATGTACTAGCTGGCAAGTACTTCTTGGAGCTCGGTTCGCTTTGTAGGCTTGTAACTTGTAAGTTGGACTCTTACATGGTGACCCATTACGCCATTTAAGACAATTTAGGTCAAAAAAAATTATCACCTTTATACCGTACTTCCTACTTTGTCGTAGTGTTGTGTTTTCGAAAGATTAATTGAACTACTAGAGTTGCATCTATTTTGATAAGAGAATCAAACTGAAGTAAGTTGATTTCAAATTTCAACTTTGATGATTTTTCTAGAGAAGTTCCGTTGGGGATCAAATATTTTGATTTGTGCTATTACTTTAGTCAATTGCTGAAGATTATTTTAATTTATTGTTAAGGCTATTACTCAAACTTCTGAAAGGCCGCGATAAGTAATTGGGGCCAGAGGATTACTTGTAACCAAATATCTTGGTGATGATATTCATACAGGAGCCACATTGAGATGGAGAGACGATTTAGGGTGTGGACGTACAAGGAAGGAGAGCCGCCACTGTTTCACAGTGGCCCCGTCAATAACATTTATTCCATTGAAGGACAATTCATTGATGAACTTGATAGCAGGAACAGCCCATTTTCAGCTCGCCACCCAGATGAAGCACTTGCATATTTCCTCCCCGTTAGTGTCGTTGATATCATACGTTACGTCTATAAGCCGTACACCGATTTCTCTCGCAAGAGACTGCAAAACATTGTCAGAGACTACATTCAGGCTATTGCTACCAGATATCCATATTGGAATAAAACCAGCGGCGCCGATCATTTTTTTATTTCTTGTCATGATTGGGTGCGGTAATCTTTTCTTTACATGTATTCATAATTACCAATAGTATATCGAGAACTTTCTATTTCTATAAAATGAATCTTCTTCTTGATGTCTCAGGCACCTGATGTTTCAGCTGGAGATCCTGAGTTTTATAAGCACTTCATCAGAGTTCTCTGCAATGCTAACGCCTCTGAAGGTTTCAAACCTGTAAGAGATGTCTCATTGCCTGAAATCAACGTCAAGTTCGGAGAGCTAGTCTTAGCACCCCGTAGCCAGCCTCCTCGCAATCGTCCCATCCTCGCCTTTTTCGCTGGAGGTAGTCATGGAGATGTAAGAAAGACTCTGTTCAGACACTGGGAAGACAAAGACCATGATGTTAGGGTTTATGAGTACCTCCCTAAAACCCTGAATTACACGGAACTAATGGGTCAAAGCAAGTTTTGTCTATGTCCCAGTGGATATGAAGTTGCGAGTCCTAGAGTGGTAGAGTCGATACACGCAGGCTGTGTTCCGGTGATCATTACGGATTACTATGTTCTGCCATTCAGCGATGTTCTTGATTGGAGCCAATTTTCGATTCATATTCCGGTTGCTAGGATTCCTGAAATTAAGACAATTCTACAAAGGATTCCCATGAACGAGTACTTGAAACTGCAAAAAGGGGTGATTCAAGTTCAACGACATTTCACTCTTCACAGGCCTGCTAAGCCTTTCGATGTCATGCATATGGTGATGCACTCTGTGTGGCTCAGGAGGCTTAATCTCAGGATGCCGTTGTAGTCAACTTGCGTAAATTATTGTACCATAACTTTTAGGAAGTGTCTAGTGTATTGCCTTTCGAGTCTAATATATATCAGTCAAAATATGCCAATAGCAGCACATTAAGTTATCATTTTTTTTAGACATAATTCATTAGCATTTAGGTGACCGCATTTAAATGGTAATCACGTGTCTAAAAAATGGTTAGCACTTAATAGTGATTTTTATTGACATCAAGATTAGCTAAAACTTAAGCATTTACGTAGACTCAGTTCTTATCTTCAATTCACCAAGTTTACAATGATATTTAAACAAAAAAATGAATTAACTTTATTTTATTTAAACAAAAAAAATTGAATTTATAATTTTGCGTAAGCATAATTTTTGGAATGCTAAGCCTTCCTATAATAGCTCATGGAGTTGGAGAAAGATTTTAACAGTCCGGCACAAGTTGTGTTCTCAATTTCGATTTAGGATTGGAGATGGTATGTCTACCTTTTTCTGGCAGGATCCTTGGTACCCTAGTGGCGTTCTGCAGTCCATGTCCACTCCGAGGGCAATTAATGGATCGGAGATTCCTCTCACCGCCCGTGTTTCAGACGTAATCAGTAATGGTACTTGGAGCTGGAGTGCGGTGTCCTTGGATTTTCTTCGCCGTCTGATTCCTCCAGCTTATTATCCTAATAGTTCCTTACCTGATTGCCTGGAATGGCTAGCTAGCCCTACCAAGTGTTATACCAATGTGCCAGCCTATCAATTTTTGCGTACTTCTTTACCGGTTGTTCCTTGGTACAAACTGGTCTGGTCCAAATACAGCAAACCACGTTACTCCTTTACCTTATGGCTTGCTTTCCTGCAGAAGCTCCCTACCCGAGATAAGCTTACTTTCCTCTTCACTCCTAACCATTGTTCCTTGTGTCTTTCAGCTAATGAATCCATTGACTATTTATTTTTTGAGTGCCCCTTTGCCAAAGCGGTTTGGGACCACTGCCTATCCCATTTTAGCTTGCCCATCTCTATTCCCCATACCCTTTCAGCTATTCTTTCTTGGTTCTTATCTGTTCCCAATTCCAGAGCTTCTGTCTCCACTCTCTTCTCTCTCCTGCTCTCCACAACTGTCTACCACCTTTGGACCGAACACAATGCCAGAACTTTTAAGAATGAGGCCTGGGCTGAGGAGCGTGTGATCTTAGGAGTAATCTCCCACGTTAGGGAACTTCTTAGCCTATACACCGAGATGAGGTAACTTTATTTTATTTTATTTTATTTTATTTTCCTTTATTTCTCTTTTCTTCCAGGTCAATCATACTCTTTCGTGGTTTCTTCGGACTATTCATGCTTGCCTTGTCTACCCTCGGGGGTGCTGCTCCAATCAACATTTGTGGCTGTTTTATTCCTGTCTTTTTGGGGATATGGATTTGCTTTTCCTTATGTTAGCATCTACTAGGCCTGCTAGCTTCTGGTTGAATTGTGTTAGCTTGGGTTTCTCCTTGGAACTTGTTTTGTTTGGAATTTCTTTGGCTATGTTTTCTGGGTTTTTCAGTTGTTATTACTAGGGGTTCGGGTTACTTCTTCCTTTGCGGTGGCGTCCCTTAGATTTTAGTTTGGTTTGCTTGGGGTTTTGCTGGTCGAGCCTTCTGAGGCATTGTCTGTAAACTTTCTTGTATATATTTTTTCTTATTAATTGATTTTTCTGATTTACCAAAAAAAATTGAATTGAAATCCTAGCTAGCTCACCTTATAACACTGGATTTTTTAAACTCTGTAATTATTAAAATATAAAATAAAGACTGCGTACAATTAATGACCCTCTTCTAATTCTCATAAAACGCAAAGTCTTATGTACTGAAACAGCCCTTTAGTAATGCCTAAAATATTTTTATAAAAAAATTTAGACAAAAGTTAAGAGAAATGAAAAGACAGAAGATCTTAAGAGGGTCTTAATATTTTTAAGGATCATAATAATTCATAAAATATGAAAGGTCTTAAAAAGAAAAGATCAATAACTATAAATTTAATTTTTCATTTCTTATGTAAATAAACTTTTAGATTATTTCCTGAACCAAAATAATACTCAAGCATCAAGATGAAAAATACGATGGAAAGCATTCTTTGAAACTTGAAATGTACAGGGACTGTTGCTGTAGTTATGTGATCATAGAAGAGTAACAGATTATTAGTCTCAAATTCAAGAAAACAAATAGAAACGTGTATCTATAGGACTACAATAATTAAAATCAAATGTAAGGGTAAAAGACTAAAAGTTTTACCTACGAAAACATGAGATCTACATTTAAACTAATTTAGATTATCTTGTTTTGGAAGTTGGTTCAGTCAGATTTTTCCGGGGCTGAACGTGGTTGTCCGGATCCATGATTCTGATTAATTTCGGCTATAGAATACCTGCAAAACAGATAAAGGCACGCCGGAGGTTGGTACCCGGGAGGTCCCTCCGACGCTCAAGTCAGTATTTGTGAGAGGAATTAGTCGCAGAGAACAGAAAGAAAACTAGGGTTATGTTGTGGTACCTGCGTCGTGAGGAGATAATTAACTTATATAGTGGATACCTATTAGGTTTAGGTCATTGTATATGAGTGGGAGGTTGCCGCTTGCAAATGGGTCGTGGATACGTGGACCTGGGCTTGGGCCTAGAATATCCGACCCAACCATAAGCCCCCTACTCCTCGAGTCTGATCGAAGAGAAGGGTCGAAGGAGTAGATAAGGGTTATGCGGCTCGTACGTGTGACGACTCGCTATAAGGCCGGTCGATCGGGGACCGAAATGCCATGTACGATAATTTCTGCTATGATAGGGAAACGATCGAGTTTTTACACCGAATGCTCAGTAGTTCAGGTCGGGATAGAGCAAGTGATTGACTCATGCTAGAGCTGGGCAAACAATCGACTCCAGTTGAGAGCCGGGCGATCGATCAGTTCGCGCTGTGCTGGGGCGATCGATTGGACATTGATACTTAATCACAGTTCTAGGTCAGCACTGATCGGGTTTTGTCCCCTTTGGTTCAGCCAACCGAACTACAACAATGAACCCAGTGGGTGTCCGGGGTTCGAACTCGAGACCTCAGAGTTTTTTCAGGTCTAAGTGCTTTCCTCCGAGCTCGGCCTTTCAGTTTGGTAGATGAGGGAGATAGTTGAGAAGGATATAGAGGCTTTACCGGATGGGCAGCTGGGCTTAACTTAGATGAGGAGAAGGGGCGAGCTCATGGGGTTGTCTCCCCAGTTCTTGGCGCAGATCCCGATCCCGTCTTAGTTGCTTTGTCGACCTCCTTTCCTGCCGACTCCGCTGCCGGTATCTTTCTTCCCAAAGAGGGGCCCGAGTAATTTATGCTGCAGAACCTCTAAAGCTTATCTGGTCGGGCTTGTGAGCAGAACAGAAATGAAAACTTTACTTTCAAATTGCAGGGGTGTCGATCGGTCGTAAGGTTTGAGAGAAATTATAGTCGACTGATGCGAATGATCTTGGTCGAACTATGTTGATGCCGAGCGATCCAAGAAAAACTTTATTTTATCCTTCGTTGTCTT
>JAOQMR010000001.1:12486606-12498339 GCA_027563865.1 Erythroxylum pelleterianum
TTATTATTATTATTATTATTATTATTATTCCATTTTTAGTATTAATTTAACTTTCCAACATTTTGCAGTGGTTAATTTTTCTGGTCCGACTCATGTCAGTATTCATTATGTAGTAGCAATTGCAATATAAAATAACAATGGAACGATACTGAACATAAATATAACATTGGGCTTTAAATTACTAAAAAGTTAGTTGAACAAAAAATAAGTTTAGCCCTATTTTAAATAACTAGACAAAATAACCTCTACATTATTTCAGTACATGAATACACTTTGGAGCACATTTGTTACACTAGAATGTGTTATTGAACTACATTACATTGCTGCTTCAATTTCATCAGAGTTCACCAGCACGCCATTTGGGATATCCTCCGAATGGAGCTGGGAAGAAACGTCATCTATGGCAGAATTCAGTTGTGCAATCTTGTCGGTCAATTTTCTGTGGATTACAGGTCCAAAAGTTTGTTTGTCAATAGATATTAGTTACTACATTAAGTATCAAACAGATAACCCATAAACCCATGACATGATTATAAACATATTAATGTGATGATGGCTGGGAATCTGAAACTATCGGTTTCTATATGAAAACTAAAGCAGCCCGGAAACAACTTCGGCATAACAACAATCAATAGATAAAGAAGAGGTTGTGCAACAACTTCATGCATTTTCTAAGACCTTATCCAACATCAAATCACATATTAACAAGGATAATGGAAGATCAAAAAGCAATCTCAAAGAACTGCAGCAATCTAGTGTTTCCTACACCAAAATTTAAAACAAAATTGATTACAATCGCACAAATTTACAAGTGAAAGGTCATACCTCAAGAGCTTTTTCTTCATCGCAGATGAATTTGGGCAGTTTCCTCATAAGATCCTTTCGATCTGTACCAGTTAACACCTTACTAATCTAAACACAGAACACGTATAATCCCAACCTTATAACATATTCAATTATAACCGCTGGCCAGGGGTGTATAAACCTGGTTTCAAAAGAATTTTTTAATCAACCACAGTGCCTACTGCGGACATCTTTTGTTACTGTGATATATTTGCACTCATGCAAGAAATCATAAATTGAAATTGAGACACTTACCTCAGCATCAGCCCCGTATATTTTCACACAATAAACCACAGAAACAGACTTGTTATTTGGAGAATAAGTGATGTTCCCTACCTCATCAGACCATTCTGCATCAATCAATTATGAAAGAACTTTCAAATGATAATGCTTAAAATTCGTTAAATTGTGGTAATGGTCAATGAATGCACAGATAGATGAATTCCTGTATACCTCAATGCAACATTCCAACTTAACTTACCTGGAGCATGTAAATTCATAATCCTATTAACAAGATGCCTGCAACAAATGGATATATAAAATATTAGTTTATGAACTTACTAATTGCTCTACTTACAAATGAATTCTGATCAATACTTTATGTAAGAGGATCTGACATCAAGCACAGACAAAAACTATACCATACACGTAATGTTAAAAAGTTCACCACAATTATGTTTGATGCTTCAAAAAACAAAACATGCATGCCAAAATTACTGTTCCTCAATGATTCTAACTTTTTCTTTGTGGGTTAAGCAGTCGCCAGTCGTTCATCCGAATCCCAAAAATGCTTTCAATGATCGAAGTCCCTATTTTCCCTTTGTCCACTAGTTATCAATTTTCCCAAAGCCAAGTTATTAACTTTCAATGTAATTGAACAGATTCACTTCGCGGAAAGGAAGAGAAAAATGAAAACAAGAGCCAAATTTTTCTAAGAGTCCTCTTAGTAAGACCCCAAACTCAGCAAAGACATTTAACCATATTCACATATAAAAAATAAAGCATATGTTAGTAGGCACAAGTAAGTCATATACCAGGGAACGTATCTGACACTGAAGCCATCTAAAATGCGTTGTCGAATGAGAGAATCAGGGACTTTCTTGTTGAGTTCTTCAAGTATTTCTAAGAGCGACCTACAGAGTCTCGAAGTGGCTATCACCGTGTTATTATCGTCATGGCTATTTTTCTCCCCATCTTTGTTCCTACCTCCAAAAGCAACTGAATAAGAGGACCTTGAAGAGTAAGTTCGACTACAGCTAGGCCTCAAAGAGGTTTGAAAGAGAAGTAGAGACTGTTTCCATGACTGAGACTGGGAAAGCTTCGAACTTGTTGCTGTTCTTGTTAAGAATTTCAATTTTAGGGCAGAGCATGAATCTGGAGAAGAGAAGAAGAAGCTTCGGGGGAGGGTCGAAGAAGTGGAAGACGTCGAAGGATAAATTTGTAAGAAGGAACGAGTTTCAGATGTCAAAGAAGAATAGTATTCGTCGATTAGATAAAGATAGGTTGTAGTTGGTTTTACCTATATCTAAAAAATTAAGAATAGGCATTACTAGGAATGAGTATTGTGTGTTTGGTTCTAACCAAATATAGGTTTAATAATATCCAAGGAATATATTAGGAACAGAATTACTGTTCCCTTGAACCAAACACCCCCTAAGTATTTAAAAAAAGCAGCATGTAATTCATTATAATTCAAATCAGATGTTTCTATAGTTAATTATATTAGCCGTCTTTATAGAGAGACATACTACGTTAAGATGGCATTTGGTAAATTATAATGTAATTGCCATAATATTACATGATCAGATCTTCTGTTTTAGTTAACCAGTTTTTATCATGTTTTATTAAATCTCATTTATGTATTTATATGGAGTCTACATACTTGTGTGGATTAGATTAATTGGCACAAGATTAGAAAATCATAATAGGAAAAGGGTGTTCTAAGCCCAATATTACTTCCTTAATTCTTTTATTTGATCATCCATAAAAGAGGTGACGAACATATCATTCTCATCATATCATATCTAAAACAATGTCGGCCATCAGTGGGATACTCATGTTCCTTTTGATTTAACCCTAATTCAATTGCATTCCATACCTATTACTTCGTGTCTTGCAGAAAAGATCATAATGATATATTTAGGAGCATCATTAACATCATTTAACCATGATGGGCAAAGCATTAGTAAACCACTTTTCGTTGACTTTAATGATTACCTTTATTGGAAACTTAGGATGAGGTTCTTGTTAACAACCAAAATAGTAGAAATATTAGAAATAATTTCAAATGGTCCTTTTATTCATACAAAAATTATAGTTAACAAAAAGATGCTCATTTTAAAGGAAGAATATAAACCTCAATATAAGAGATTAGATTCCTTGAATATTAAGTCCACACATATCTCTTTTGTGTACTAGGAATAAATGAATTCAATAGGGTCTCTATGTATGAAATAACTCACAAGTTTTGGCATACCTTAGAAGTTCACATGAGGGAACCAATGAAGTAAAAGAGAGCAAAGTAAGCATGCTAACACATCAATATAAAATGTTTCAAATGAAGCATGATATATAGCATGAATACTAGATTTATTGATATTATTAATTCTTTTAAAGGTTATGGAAAAATCTATACTAATGTTTAAATGGTAACGAAGTTGCTTAGGTCACTTCCAAAGACATGGGAAGCTAAAGTGATAGCTATATAAGAAGCCAAGGATCTAACAACATTACCATTGGAGGAATTTATTGGATCTTTCCTCATATATGAAATAAGGCTCGAAGACATATAAGAAGAAGTGATGATCCTAAATAGGAAGAATTTAGCGTTCAAAGCCTTAAAGGAAGAATCAATCAAAGAGGGAGAGACATCAACTAGTGAAAGAAAAGAAGAAGACTTTGGCTTACTCACTAGAAAATTAAAGAAGTTTTTGAAAAAGAAATTCCCATAAGAAAGTATTTCAAGGAAGGTAAAAGTGATTTAAACATAAATCCCCTAGCATTATTTGCTTTGAATGTTGAAAACCCAGCTATATAAAGTCATAATGTCTTTAACTCAAAGATAATGAGAAGTGTGACAGTAACTATAGGAAGGAGAACAAGGACAAGAAGAAAGTAGATAAAGGATCAAATTAGGATGACACAAGTGAATTCCAAAGTAAGTATTTGAAATAAGAGATAACTTATATGTTCTTTACCGTTATGGTTAATGATGAGCTAACATCTAGCCCTAATTCTTGTGATGAAGATAACGATGTTTATTCATCATACAATGAATTAGTTTAAAGCCTATATGTAACATCCCATTACCTATGTTCAGGCTAGAATTGTGAATTATGAGAACTTTATGAAAAATTAGGAAAACGCATGTCATGCATAAATTAATTGTGACATGCACATTTTTCTTACACATTTATATAATTGCACATACATTTATTGGCATTTTCAGGTAAATTAGTTTAAAAAAGAAAATTGTGGATTAATTGGAGTGTATTAAATGTGATTTGGCAATTTTTGTATATTTCGGGTATTTTGAAATTTTTGGTGAATTTTAGAAAACATATGGAAATTTGAACCAATCCTAGAGTGACACGTGAATTGATTTAATATTGACAAATGGCTTCAATGTGTGGTGACATGTGGTAGTCTTAACTGGATGACACGTGACTGACATGCAAAGTATACACGTGGTTTAGGAAGGAAAGTTCTACAGCTGGAGTTTTGTTCTTCGTTGGCTTTCTTTTACACCTAAAATACCAAGTTGTTTATGATTGCGTATTGGGCTTCTTCAAAGTAAATTTTATGCTTGTTTATCCTTCATCCAACGCAATCACTACTAGAACTATTGTTGATTCAAGTAAGTAAATTTAATGATATTTTACTGTGTAAAGAAATGCATGCTTGTGAGGTTAGAGGAGTGTAGTTTTGATGATGAAAGAATTAAATGATGGATTTGGGAAATAGGAATGGTTCAAAAAAGTATGAAATAGGTTCTGTTGTTATATTGAAATGGATATGCAAAAGTGCTGGAAAATTTTTGTAAAAATACATACTCTGCTTTGGTTTAGAGAAATTCGAATATGGTGATTTGTACTTTTCATGTAAGAAATTGTGGAGTGCTTCTAGAGATGGTTTTAAATGAAGATGTGGTGAAGTCATGATATGGAGTTGACGAATTGATAAGTTGTTTTGATGAAATGAAAGAGTAAAAAAATGGAACAATACATTAGATGAAAGTGGAAAGAGAAACAAACTGTAAAAATTGAAAGTTGCATGTATGAAGTTTCAGATTTTTGGTGTTTGAATGGTAAACTTGAATCTGATTTGTTTAGAGATTGTTTTGGGTATAGAAATGCATAATAGACGTGGTAGGAATGTGAAATATGAGAATCTGAAAAAAAAAATGGAAGAAGAGTCGAGTTTCCACGAAAGTTCGCCGCGGCCAACTCTTTGGCTCGCCGTGGTGAAATCCCAATGGTTTGCCGCTGCCAACTCTGTGGTTCGCCGCGGCCAACATTGAAAAACAAAAGAAAGTTTACCGCGACGAAGTCTTGTCCTAACAGCTTGAACATACTTCATTATTTTGACCATAACTTGCTCTGTAGTTATTCACATGAGATAATTTGTCATTTGAAGTAAAATAGAGACATAGGGCTACAAATTGTCTGAAGAAACCGAGTTTTAATTTTGTCTCTAAGCATTTCAAAATTTGGCTTGAAATTGAGTCTTGACTGAGGCTGTAGTTCTACTAGAGATAGAAATCATGTCCAGTTATTATTCAATAAGCTGTTTTGATAGAGGCCGAATTAGACAAAGGTGTATTCAGAAAGGTTGTATTTCATTCTCTTAGCTTTTAATTGGTACTAAGTTTGTAATTTTTGGATATCTTAGCTGAAAGATATGAGTTGTACAATTAGAGGGTATGATCATGTACTAGCCAAAAGTTCAAATATACATAATCTGTGGTATTGTGATCATAAATCATAAAATACTAAATCAAATTGGATGATCTTATAGTCATTAGAAACTTAAGGCATTGGAGAACAACTTTCCAGAAGGAAGTGTTGCCTAATTTTATCATTTACCCTATCAGATTAATTATGCAAAGTTGACCCGAAATCATATGGGTAGAAAATCTGAAGTGGTTAATTAGGTTATGAAATTGATTTCATATTATTTTATTTTAGTCTAAATTATAAGTACAAATGATATTAGTGAGGGCTTTGATATCTGATCGATTTGATGATGAGAATTACAATAAGACACCCAGAATTGTCATTGAACATGCATTGTGCATATTTTATATAAGTACATGTGCATAAGGAATACTGTTACATTTGTGCAAAAATGTGATATTTGTAAATGTGTTATGTATGTTATAGAGGAGCATATCGGACGCCAATCGGACATTGTCGGACCATCTAGGCAATAACTTATTGGAGCGTACTGTGAGTCAAGCTAGATGATTTCTTAGGATTGATTTGATTTATTAAACTTCCAATATTACTGAACGGTTTGTGAATTGTTTCTGAATTCCGGACTTGAAGTCCAAGGAGTTTAATAGTTATGCATGTATTGAAAGTGTTTTGATTTGATATGAACTTCTGAATGACATTTGATTCTCAACAAAAGTTGAATGTCGGACTTAGGTCCGATGACTATGAAAAACTATGTCTGAGCATTTGTATAAGATTGTGATATATGACATATTCAGTATTTGATGCATTTCATAAAATGCATGCTTAGATAAAGGCATTGTAGCTTGAGTAGCCAGTTTGAAGCCCTTCCACCTAAATTCAAAAGTAAAATCACACAGAAGCCGGCTCGCAATCCCGAGTCACGGAAAAACAGAGCTGCTCGCGATAGCGTGTCACGGGAAAACTCGCGATCGCGATTTGCTATTTTCTTCCTTCTCTTCTTCCCATCCGAAATTCCAACATACATAACTTTTTACACACTTTTCCAAAAATCACAATTAAGGTCTCATTGGAAAGATCACAGAAAACCCTACAAGGTTCATGAAGGGCTTGGAAACAATTTCACCTCTAAGGGTGTCAAAAATGCAATCAAAGTTACTGCCTTCACATGAACATTCAAAATAGTACAACATTTTTCGACAGTCATATCTTTCCATTCCCTTTGCCAAAAATTACAAGTTGTATAGCAAAAGAAAGATCAAAACATATTCTACAACTTTCATAAACAACTTGGAAGCAAATTCAACCTATAAATAGATCAATTTCTCAATCAAAGTTTCTGCCTATATAAGTGTCATCCTCACTAGTAACACAATTTTTCAACAATCATAACTTCCTACACCATTTTCCAAATATTCCATACTTTATATCAATAAAAAGATCAGAAAACATGCTACCATTCTCATGAAGGACTTAGAAACAAATTCCACCTCTAACTAGGTCAAAATTTCACATGAATGTTGTTGCCCTGTCTCACATTGTTAAATCAACATATTACCTAAACCAAACTCAAACTTTACAAATTCATAACTTACAATCCCTACATCCAAAATTAGCATATTATACCTCATTACAAAGTTGAGACATTCCTCTACAACTTTCCATAAGACCATTTAAGCTAATTGAAACCATAACAATCCAGAATCTGACTTCAAAATACAGAAATCACAAAACCTGCACTTAGAAATATGTTCCAGCACAATGTACATTAACATCCAAAAGTCAATAGGTCATAACTCTCAACCTAAAAATCGAAAAATTTCATACTTAGTGGCGATAGATAGCCAGAAAGAAAATCTTCAACTTTCATGAAGACCAATTGAGCAAATTCAACCTAGGTCAACCTAGAAAAATTCATCAATGTTTCAGGTCACATATTTCGTATTATTGTTCATGATGCACACATAACTCACTTTCAAGGCAAAATTCAGACCCCTTCAAGCCACAATTGGACTGCACTTCCTTCATAAGAATTTTAGCTAACCAAACCTCATCTCAATTTCTTAACCGTACAAAAAGTTATGACCAAAATATTGAAACATATACAAAACAAATTTTCCAGATTTACAACCTTACTCTCATTTTACATCTTCCATACCATTTCTAAACCAACCAACACTCAATTTACTTCATATATCCACCTTAACCAACTCACAACCTACCCTTGAACTTTAATCCATAAAATTGCAGCACACACAACCAATCATCTTCCTTCACTAAACACTCATCTAACATCATAAAAATCAGTCCAAAACAACTCAATTCACCTATACTACGTGACATATCTTTCATTACTTCTACCTCATCAATCATCAATCAACCAAGGAATTAGCATACCCATATAATCAAAGCACAAGTTCAAGCAATTAATGTCCAAGTCATCACAATTAATGCATTTAACTACCAATTGAGAACATAAAACACAACTCTCATCTATCAAGCTTCTACTTCTTCAATTCTTCAACTATACACCAAATCCTCTACTTCACTTCACATACACGACAATCACCATGTTAAGGGAGGTAGAAAGCTTAAGCTTGAATACATAAAAAGGAAGCACTTAAGGTAGAAGAGAAGAGTAGAAATTAAGCTAGAACAAGTGGAAGAGATGAGCAAAAATTATCAAAAGGGACAAGGAAGCAAACCAACGAAGATGGTGGAGAAAAGCATGAAAACAAAACTCATTTTGCCTTCTAATTGCAAGGTGTCGTGGGCTTTAACAAGGAAAATCAATGCTTAAAGAGTGTCATGACACATGTCATGACACTTACCACTTAAAAGAAAAAATCAATATAATGACTTTTAATTAAAAGAACCTAATAGAATTTAATCTCTAATTCATCAAATTTCCAATGGCTTAAAATAAAAAATTCCTAAAATCATGTACCCAATATTCCAGTGCCATTGGATAGTCATTTTCAGTACCAGAAACTAATCAGTCCGCCACTTGGCGATTTTTCCGGTTTGAAAATTTTCTCCGAAATTTTCCAGAAAAATTCCTAAAATTCCCCAAAAATGTAAAACACATAACAATCCACTCCAATTAAATTTTCAAGCACAAAATCATATTTTTCACAATAAACACATTTATAGACACATATGCCTGGAAATGTCATAAATGCATGTACAGTCATGTGCATAAACAAAAATTACACTTTATGTGTTTATGGAGGCCATATCATGCATGAACCTGCCGAGATAAATTTACACACTCCTAACCCGTCCCAAATGACCAATTGACCCTTCCCATCAGTGATAGGATGTTACAACGATACATTATTTGATGGTCTTTTTATTTAATTTACAAGATAATACATGTTACGATGTGATAGGTGTATATTGCATCTTGTTTTTGCCGGTAGTTTAGTGTGTGTTTAGTTGTTAATTTGATTGTTTAGTGCGTGTTTAGATTAGAACTGTGTTAGTTAGTAAATATTTGTGTTTTTAGTATTTTGTGGGTTGGAACATGATGTCGAGCTTCAATTTTATAGTTATGAGGTGCCTTAATGAGTTTGTTACTATTTCAGAGCAATTGGAGGAGATTCAGAGAAGACCCTGGAAATAACCCAGGGCTATGATCGTGACAGAAGTAAGAACAAGGAGCCATAATTGTGGGGAATGTGCCATAATCGTTACAGAAGTTGGTAATGCCACGATCGTGCCACTAAGGTACACGATCATGGCCTGTGTGACAGATACGCAAACTATAGCCCTGACTTGAGTTTTCAAGGGATATTTTGGACTTTTCAGACTCGAAAGACCCTAGGATTGCCCTAATTGGAAATACTATATAAGACTTAATAGTATAACCCTAGGAGATCTTCTAAATTTCTACCACTTTTGGGAAGTTCAAGAGAGAGAGAAAAGAAAAGGGAGAGAGAAGAAGGAGAGGAACAAGAAGTAGGTCCCAACGTTGTTGCTTCCCAAATTAGGTGGTCTCTAGCCGTTGCTGTCTTCTTGGATTGTTCGGTCCAAGTTCTATTTCCTTTCTATTTCATTTTTGTTCATCAAAATGTATAAGTTTGAAATGGATTATATGATGATGGGTTTTAGATTCTTGATGATGTTTTAACTCTTCCTTTGAGATTTTACTTTGATTTAATGTTAATATAGTCAATTTTGTGTTTTGTGATTAAATTCAATTTTGGCATATTTCGGTAACAAACCGAGAGGGTGAGCAGGATAAAAATGATTGGATTGGATTAATGAGAGTTACGTGATCCAATGACCACATAGTTAATCATATTAGTTTTTGTGCTGAGAGAGATCCCATGTGAGACCCGGTAGTTTAGTAGAGAGCTTCGGATCTAATTTTAATTTTAGGTCTTTTGTTAATTGAGAGATTGCAAATTCCATAATTTAATTAAGGTTAATGATTTAGGGCACGAGATTATAACTTGAGAGAGAGTAATTCTCCTTATGATATTCTAGAACTGACACCTCGATAACACATAATTGGCTAGGTTAGTATTAATGATAGGTAGATTCCCCTCTCCCAGAACTTGGTAATTTCTCTTGATTAATTTCCATAGTGACCTTTTATGTTGCTCAATTTCAATTATTGTTTTGTGTTAATTTCTTGAGTTGAATTCATACAATCAAACTCTAGTGTTTATATTCTTGTTTCATTTTTTAATTTCATTTTTATTAATTTCTAAGCCTTAGATAACCTAAGATTAGATTAGTTTACCCTCCTTATGGGATCAACCCTTCAAATACTACAACTCACGACCCGTGCACTTACAGTAATTAAGGGATACAAATTGTAAGACTCAAAATCTCGATCAATGTCTTATAATAAAAACTAGGTTAAGATAATAATAGGACATGTGTCTAATGGTGAGGCATCTCCCATCCAGCTACATCCCCACTTTTAGTTATATTTTTCCAGCCCCTACCCTCTCCAGCTGTCACATGCTTTTTTATTCTCAATTCCAAAGCTAGGTTTTAAGAAATGGAAAGGTGTCTTTCTTTTGAAACATGATGCATATGTCTTTTATTTTTCTCCACATTACAGCCATCCCTTGTTTTCATTCTCTAGCTGTCCAATCTCTTCTTCCTTTTATCCGATTTCATAAATCTTATTCTTTTAAAATCTGTGATAAATGGATAGCTAGCTTAATTCTTTTGGTAATGTAATTCATAACATTCTAGCTTAACTCTTTTGGTAGTGTAATTCATAACATTTTGAATCAAAATGTTTCACATAACTTCATTTTTATGCTCTATCTTGCCTCTTTTTCTTTTAATCTTTTTCTTCTTCTTGCTCCATGAAGACAATAGAGTATGAACATTAAGAAGATGACTTAATAAATATGCTTTCAGGTCACTTTAACTCCTTCACTGCCGAAATATACCTAAAATCAAAGATGACCTAAAGTGAGTGTCCTAAGTATTTTAAGGCATTAATCACTAAGTGTAATGGATTAAATGTATCAACAATTAAACACATATCAAAGACATTAATTTCATGTTATAATTCTAATTAGAACATTGTATAATGAAAGAGTTTAATTAAACAGAAAAAGCATGCACAGAAAGGTTAATCAAAACCACTTTGACATTCTTAAATATTTTTGTGTTCATGATGTAATACTAGACGCCGATCTTGATCTATGGATATAAATTGTTTAATTTTAGAATTAAAGATAAATTTAGGAAGCACGAGCCGGCCTGTGGCCTGACCGTAAGGTCAAAAATGACATCATTTTAACAAGCCACCCTACCTGTTGAGCACCGTTTCCGGAACCCAACCATCTTGCCTAAAACATGAACGTGTACCTATAACTTTGATGGGTTTTTTTCTTCATTGGACCCTTATTAGACATTATCAATTTATTTTCGTTCTTGTAACATTCCAAAAATTCACTCACAATTTGTTCAATGGTGTGCCCATACATATCGGTCACCATAC
>JAOQMR010000001.1:12552556-12562971 GCA_027563865.1 Erythroxylum pelleterianum
AACTGTAACTGAAGAAAATAAAGTTACATGTAAATACACTTGCTTTCCAGGGCACTATATTTACATAACTCCAACAATCCTAACATCCCCTTTACTCATAATCTTGCCAAATCGAGCAATCCTAGTGCAATATCGCTCCACAAACTCTAATTATTCAGGATACACAACCTAAGCAACATCACCTACTCAAACGATCATATCTCTCAACTTCGACATCTAAAAATCACATACTTTATAGCGTTGGAAAGATAGAAGGACAAGCTAAAACCTCTATGAAGACAACTTGATCAAATTCACCCTAGATTAGTGCAGTTTTTCTCTCAAAGCCAAAACACAAATCCTACCCCTATGAACACTCAAAATTTGCAATGCAAAAACATGAAATGCCATAAGAAACCATAATGTATAAATATTTCATTTACATCAAAATAAGAGTTTTACAATGCTTTAGTGGGCATTTCGAGCCACCTTACAACATAATCTAAAATACAAACGTGACAAGAAAAGCAATTTCTCAAAATGCGACTAAAGCATTGTTTTACAAAATCTAGCTTCAAAAGAACAAAACATGCAAGTTGGAGTAATGCCCTGACGATCGACTCGATCACTCCAAATGTTGCTCATCGCCTGCGGATGAGATGGAATGGGGGTGAGCTTAACGCTCGTGGGTAACAGTTTTCTAACGAAAAGCAAGCAAAACCCTTGAATTATTCATTTCTTTAACAAAATTCACATTAAAAACCATGCAATATATATTTCCCAAATTCACAACTTATCAAGCAATTCATAACATCAAACATAATGAATTAATCTAATTTTTCACAAATACTCATATGCACATCGGAATGGTTTGGGTGGATCCAAAAACAGAACGTACTACACATTTCCGCATAGCGGTCTTGTGTAGCCATGAACTTAGGGGAGTCCATGAAGGAGCGCCATGCCACTAGCAGGCAGGCGGGAGAAACCTTTTGACAAGTGCACTTGACTTAACTTAGGGGACCACCACAAACCCGCATAACATGTAATTCATGACTTGAAAACCAATTGCCCAAATGACACATTTCTAAAACTTGTTTGACATGCACATGGCATACTTCATATGCATTCCCATAAACATTTCACAACTCATTCAAACACATTCCTATGCCAAGCATCAAAGCCATTTCACAACTATTCAAACACATTCCTATACCAAGCATCAAAGCAACTTCACAACTCATTCAAACACATTCCTACACCAAGCATCAAAGCCTTTTCACAACACATTCCTATACCAAGCTTCAAAGCCATTTCACAAGTCATTACGCATTCCTATACCAAGCATCAAAGTCATTTCACAACTCATTCAAAAGCCACAAAATACAACAATTTTGGAACAATTTTGAAATCATTCACATATCACTCAAAGTTCATTCACAAAATTCATATACAAAGACTTATGGCACATTTTGAAACCATCTTAAAGAACAATAAATGCACATTTTCAAAGTAGTTGTAAATCATTTAATTCCATATATTTGAAAGAACATTTATGGCTCATTAACTCAATTATAAAAATGAAACCCAACTTAGTTCCCATGCTTGAAAAGTTGCTCAAATGTGCCTCTCCTCTTGCTCCTCTTGCCTTTCTTGATTTTCTTCAACATTTACAAAAATCCCAAATCAATAGACATTCAAATTGACAAACCCAAAGAACCAAATGCATGAAATTGATCCTAGAATACTCATACCCATGCATTTCCTAAGATCTTTGAACCAAAATCCCTTCTAAAAATCCAAAGATTAAACACAAACTTACCTTAAATCTTCACCAATCAATTTATTTCTTGGCTCTAATGGAAGCTCTAATCCTCCTCTTCCTCTTTCCTTCTTGAACAAACTTCAAAATCACTCCTTAAGACAATGAAAATTCAAGACCTAGCTTAGCCTTCTTTCTCTCCTCTCTTTCCCCTCCAATGACACTCTCTCCCTTCTCTTCCTTCAATTTTCGTTTCTTCTTCTTCTAACACAAGACAAGTCTTCTTTCTTTCTTTTAATGAAGCTAAAATGACCAAATTGCCCTTCCTTCAATGCCTCAGAACTTTGTAACTTAAGTGATCTTCCACCAATGCCCCTTATACATACTTACCACCCTAACACTTAATTCAATTTACCTACATTATGTTATTTTACTCACATTAGTATGCTAATTAATTCCAACATAAATTAATCTAGCAATACCCCAAAATTAATCTAATCATGCTTATTTATCATGAAAAATTTAAGGGGCTAACATTTCTGTGTTTTATGCTTCTTCTGTGTTTCTCCACTTCTTCTGTATTTTGCGCTTCTTCTGTGTGTCTCCACTTCTTTTGTGTTTCTCCACTTCTTTTGTGTTTTGCACTTCTTCTGTGTGTCTCCACTTCTTCTATATTTTTGCGCTTCATCTGTGTTTCTACACTTCTTCTGGGTTCTGCGCTTCTTCTGTATGTGTCCACTTCTTTTGTATTTTGCGTTTCTTCTGTGTTTCGCGCTTCTTCTCTGTTTTGCGCTTCTTTTGTGTTTCTCCACTTCTTTTGTGTTTTACGCTTCTTCTGTATTTCTCCACTTCTTCTGTTTTTTTTGCGCTTCTTTTGTGTGTCTCCACTTCTTTTGTGTTTTGCGCTTCTTCTGTGTTTTCCACTTCTTCACACTCCACTTCTTCTGTGTGAAGAAGTGTAGAAACACAGAAGCAGCTGAAAACACAGATGAAACGCAAAATACGGAGTAAGTGTAAAACACAGAAGAAGCACAAAACACAGAAGAAGAGGAAAACATGGAAGAAGTGAAAAACACAGAAGAAGCGCTTTTTCTGTGTTTCTCCACTTCTTCTGTGTTTTGCATTTTTTCTGTATTTTGCGCTTCTTCTGTGTTTCTCTACTTCTTCTGTGTTCCACCACTGATACCTCCACCTTCTCCAATCATTTTTCTTATGCAATCATATGTTGACATTCTCAAACACATGTACTAAACATACGCAAAAATTCTAAATATCATATTCGTCTTTGCAATAATAGGTTGTAGTCAACTCAAAGTTTTTTAATTGAAGACATAAATGTTTTGTATCATTATTATTGTTGGATTATAATCAAATTTTTTATTTTAGTAAAAATGAAGAAAATAATAATTATTTTAATGCATTATAATATGAATACATATGCCATACAGAAGGAACCTATAATAAGCTTCACCGTTTAGGATTTGTTTGGGGAAAAAAACCAGTATTTTCACTACTAAAATTAACATCAACTGGTTAATTTTGTGAATGTTGTGATTAATCACAATTATTCATCCAATAATAACTTATATAAAGATCTATCTCACTAATAGTGTTGGTTTAACTGTGGAGTCTGATATTAACCACTTTATCGTATTTAGAAACACATTAAGAGTATAAAAATAGAGAAAAAGTTAGTATCTGTGTTTTTTTTGGGTGATTATATCATATAAAATTAACAGCATTTCTACAATAGTATTGGTCCAAATATATTCGAATGTAGCAAATTTCATAGTAGACAATGTGCACACACAAAAATATTAAGTAATAATAGAAGGAACTTTTTTATTCATTGTATCAGCATATTGTTTTGATCATCAAATTTCCTTCTACACTATCTCAATATTACTTTATTTTAGAGAAGACATTGTGGACAAATATAAATATTGAAATTTGGACAAAGGAACATTGAAAAGTATACGTTTCTTAGCATAATCATAATTTTAATTAAGAATTTGCACAACTAAAATTCCCTCCTCATTATTTAGCTATTTGCCTTATTGTTCGTTTCTATATTATAATCTTAATGTTCAAGTGAGACACTCTGCATAAACAAAAACTTTGAGGGACGAGCGATGGAACTTTAGTAGGTACTTGTTATTATAATAATCATAGTTTTGATTTAAAAAAATCACTCTGATTACATCATGGTGAGGCGGACACAGATGTACAGCTGTTCAGTTCTACGCCACCGTTACTTATCATCACCGCTGCGGCTGGACGTCATAACATGAACGTGCCTCGTGCATGACACCATGACAAGGCCCAAGCATGAGTCCCCACCAAAATTTAAACTAAAATTTGATTAATACCACAATCCCGTAATTATGTTAAAGAAAATCATTAAGGGACACAGTTACATGCTTAGTCGTGTTCCAATCGATGTACTTGACATTTTCCTTTCAAGTTTTTAAACAAGACTATGGTTAATCACACGACTGTGCCCGAAATCGTGCTAGACAAAACAGAAAGTTCCAAATTTAAGTTATAGAAAAACGGTAGTAGTTCTCAACTTGAAAATGCAATAGTTATATAACCAACTTTTAGAGAGAGAGAGAGAAGAAAAATAATGCCAAGACAGAAAAGACGGAAGAAGTAATTTCTTTCTTTTTTTAATAAGTTTCAATATTTTCCATCATCTGTGCAGACTAGGATAAAAATATTGAAACTTATTAAAAAAAGAAAGAAATTAGGTCAACTTTTGGTTTTCATTCATGGTCATCTGTGCAAACTAGGATATTGGTTAATTTTTTTTCTAATATTTAAACAAATACCCAGAAGTAATGAAAAGTTGACAGATAGAGCGATGCATTATAAAAATGAAGCAAAGACGAAATTAAACTAGATTTCGCAGTCCTGGTTAACCAAGCCTCAGTTTATTGAAGAATGATTTACTCCACAAATTTATTCAAAATAATAATAATCCGTCTAGCATATATAAAGTCCTGTTCTGTGCACCAAGCCTCAGTTATTAAAGAATGATTTAGTCCACAAAATTTCATCAAATTAGGAGATATAGTCCCATTCTATGTATGTGTGTTTTAGCAAGCCTCAGTTTATTAAAGAATGATTTACTCGACAAAATTTCATCTAATTAATAATCAGTTTAGGAGACATAAAGCCCCATTCTATGCAAGTCGCCACAGTAAACATCCCCTTTCTCCCAAAACAAAAACCAACAAAAGTTAGGAGACCTGACGACTGGTATATAACAAGATTGGTGTGTCCCTAAAGCTTCAATTCAGGCCATCAAGAAAATATACAAGCATCTCACTTCTGGTCAGTGTACACAGCATCAACATCATCAAGCTCTAGTAATTTAGAAATAAGCTCTTTGTTCAATTCCATTGCCTCATCATCTACCTGTAAACCCATCAGGGAAATGTTAACGTCGTTGCACCGAAACTAGAAAATAAAAGATACAAAATTATCAGATTTTGGACAAACTCTAGAAATTCTGAGTGCCTTTTCATCTACTAGGATTTAACCATAGGTAGATGCAAAAGATGGTGAATATCTGTATATTCTAATCTTGAGACAGAATAAGAACGAAGAAATCAAAAGGAAGTTGCATTATATAGTCTTGAGCTTGTACTGAAGTATGTGTGCTTTTGTATTCTTCCCTTGCTAATACCTTTGTGCATTAATGTTGGGGAGAGTTTTTCATGAGGTGGGCCTTCTAGACAGTTTTAAGGAAATTTGGCAAAAAGATCAATAACATTTTCAATACGTGGAACAAGAAGGTTTTCCCTTGCACCCTATCATATCCCAAGATCTAATAAGCAAAGCCACATGTTTAAAATCAGACCATAATTTAATGCAGGTGCTCATAAGGAAATCAGGAAATCAAACTTCTAGCACTCACAACCAAGAAAAAAAAATTTAGGAAGCAAGATAAAGACAAATGATATGCAGATATACCTCAATAGCTGTTATGGGAAGAAGCTCAGAACCATTATCAGTCTCAAAATTAATTCCTTTTTCACGCAGCCTAGATATTATTGTTGGATAGTTCTCGGCTGAACTCACGACTTTGTAGTAGCTACCCAACAAATGAAAGTTGATAAAACAGGATTAGAACTTTGCAGAGATATATATACAATGCTAAATTAAAGAATTCATTAACTAGTGGAACAACATAAAATCAAACTTTCTGACAGGTAGTTAAACTTCAAAATGTATACAAACATCATTGAAGGAAGCGAGATACCTTTATGTTCACGAGCAGCAAATCGACCAATATATACAATATTCATCTTAAAGAAACAAGGGCTGATATTCATGTCTTGGAACCATGACTCAAGAAAAAATGCTTAACAATTGAACTTTTCCAATCTTTCCTGATCAGCCAGTGTGATTCATCAACTATAAAGGGACATTTAATCAACAAACTGCTACATTTATTAGATTAAAGAGCTTTACAGGAAATTCAAATTAAAACGAGTAATGTTAATTTAGTTATTCAAACATGTGATTCTTAAGTATCAAAATTTGCTACGATCCGTTCCAGGTGAGTACACACAGAACAAAGCACTACCAAGCAGTTTTGTGGGATACGACATATTTACAATGACATTTGGTAGAACATGGTGATATAAAAGTACACTTGAACAGATATGACACCAAAAAATTTTAAATGATCAAGGGAAGTAATTACCTTTCTGATCTATTGTCATGAGTATCCTCTTCATATATCGGAGGTTCAATAACATCATCAGCACCAGCATCTAAAGCAATAGTTAGTAGTTGATCTCTATCAGCATCTGTGACTTCTATATTCACAACCCTGGCACGTTTAAATTTGAATGTCACAGATCCTGGATCTGCCATTTTTGCTCCAAATTCTCTTACCACCTCTCTAACAACAGCCACAGATCTAGTTATTTTATCTGTCAACACCTCCACTACCATACTAACACCCCCAAAACCATAAACCTGAAAGTGAAGCAAACTTCTTTTTAATCGACGAATCATTGTATGGAAACATTATTAGATAAAATATAGTTAATCCAAGACAATTATTCCTTCTGTTCCGAGCATCATTTGAAAGGATTGTGCTCATACAAACCTCATATGTTTTCTCAATATAGGCTTCTTGACCCTTCTCAGAAGCCCTCTTAATGTTGCGCTCCAAAATTTCCTTTGGCACATCAAGCTCCTTTGCTTTCTCAAGCACAGCAGCCAATAGTATATTTGATGTTGGATTTGGACCTCCTTTCTTTATACTAACCAAATATAGAAAAGCAGAAACACTCATAAACGAACACTAAGTTGATCAAGATATCTCTTCACTCAAATCACCTATGTTTGAGTTTGACATGCAGCCAATTATTAGCCAGAAAAGAATTTAAGAGCAATAAACTTACACAGATACAACTTCCTTTCCTATCTTTGAGTGCAACTTAGCCTTCTTTGCATCCTGACTCGTCTGTATGGGAGAAGGCCGGAAAGCATGTTCAAAATATCACAAAAAGAAAAAAAAATAGAACTTCTTCCAGAGAGTCTAAATTCATGATTTAGAACTCCAACTTATTGATCCCAGGCACATGCAATGATATAGTCTAAATTCATAATTGAGAACTCCAACTTACTGATCCCAGGCACATGCAATGAGAAATGAAATTCGATAGCTAAATGACATAATGCGTTTAATCAGTAAAGCCATCTCAGGAAACCAATAGCACATATCCAAGTACAATTTGAATCTAATATACGAATATTCATTAAACCAACAAAAATATGTGAAAATGGATATATATATATATATATATCTTTGAATCCTGGAAAAAAAAAACGCCTGTTAATCTTAACAGAAGCTTCATTTAACAAAACCTTGACATGAAGCTCTCAAGGAAATATTGAACCGATATATCCCACCAAAGCTTTAACTAGAAAACAAGCATACACCAATGTACATTTGGATCGTGCATTGTATCAAACACGCAGCTGCCATTAAAAGCAAAACATTGACAGGACAATTAAACATAAAAAACAACTGGACAAGGGAGATGAATGTTAACTAATTGAAATCTCAAATAATCTGAGAGAATGCGATATATATAAAGACCTTTCTTCCAGCGATTTTGCAAGAACGGCGGCCCAAACAGACAGTAGGAAACGTCCATATCCTTCTTAGATTCATCTGATAATCACTCCGATTCTCTTTACACGGTGATAATAGAGAAAATGACGACAAAGTACTACTAGCAAGCAATTCAACCCCTGAATCACGACAAAAGAAACAACCGTAGTGATAAAAACCTCCCGGAAACTAAAACTAACGCAGAACGTTCTTTGACCGACATACTTTGCACGGGAAACCGAATGGCTGGGCACTTTAAGTAGACACGATTAGAGGACCAGTAAAGCACTGCACGTAATGAACTCATCGAACAAGTTAGCTTTGGAATGGCAGGCATTAATTAGATACAATTCGCAGGAGTTTTGCCGCTAAGTGTTTCGGGACTGTGTAAGAAATAGGCATATATATTTTGTTCACAAACATAAAACTCCGTCACTGGGCCCAATAGACCTCTTAAATGCTATAAATTTTGCAATGGAAGGTTCATAATCATAATATCCCGCTCGTAAAATAATTGTAAAATTTTTCATACAAGTATTCTGAGTTCAATTTTATTTTTTTAAAAATTAAAAGTATTGAATTCCAAAACTAATGCGTAATCTTACAGTAGTAAACTAAACTGGGTCATACAAAGCAAGAGGTAATATAAGTGAGTGGTAATAGGAATACACTGTGATTATATGTTTAGCGCCATGTCTCTTCTAGTTGTTCAACCATCAAGGAGCTATTATGCCTTTGTTCAACTTCAGTTGTAAGTAGTTTTGTCTTTAAGCATAGGCTGAAATATTCCTTCATCTTGCTTATTATGATTGATCTATGCTGAGTTGTTGCAATTTAAATTCTCTAATTTAAATTCTCTTGCCAGGTTATGTAGATTACAGTATAGAAAGCTAGCTTAAGGAGTTTATAGTTTCCTTTTGGTAGCTTACGCAAAATTAGAAGATCAATCAACTCATCACATTGGTCACTGATATTGCAAGCATTCTTGATTCTGCCTATAATGGTCTGGTATAGAAGCATAAAAAGAACAAATGGTTCCCATATTCCAATCCTGAGTAGCATAAAGAGCATCTATAATTAGTAGAAGCTGAATTTATGATTGTATCCATTTTGACAATATGTTCCGACAAGCTAGCCATGTAGTAACATCATATCTAGGATTGTTTCCAAGAAACCAAGGTATCCCATGCTATTGTTTCTTAGGCGTTTGAGTCTTATGGAACTTCCATGGCAGATTTGTTAGAAAACTTCCTTAAAGAAATTGCCTATTTTTCTCCGGACCGTAATTAGGAGAGCACCTACTAGCCATTCAAGTCCTCTCAAGTAGATGTTCCAATTTTGATCAATTATAAGATCACTTACCTTGGCTTAGGGCTTTAGCATATATTTTAAGTTGGAAAGGTTAGGATGCATCTATAAAGAACCCAGATTATAAAAAACAAATGCTGGTGTTTTTCTCATCTCCAATAATTCACTTGAATGCATCAATAACTTTCCCTCTCATCTTTAGAAAATTGATATAGGTCCATGATGAGTTTTTTTTTATTGCATTTCACTTCCCAAAAACTTTGGCCTTTTAGGTGTCAATGTGGATCCATTGGACCACAAGTTTTCTTCAACCTTCAATTCTTTTAGTGAGCAGAATTATAGATGGCGCGTAGATTAAATTGATCCCACGACCACCTTACTTGTTGAAACAACATATATCTTCCTATGTTATATTTACACTTGAGTTTTTATATGGATCACCAGTCCATAGACAGTTCCTTAGAAGCTTCTCTATGTCTTGGCCATCTTTTTTAAGTGTGAGATCTAATAATTATACATATTACAAAGCACTACTCTGACTAGTTGGATCATACTAGCATAACTTAGCTCCTTATTATACCAAGCTCTTAACTTCCTTTCAATTTATTCAAATAGGGGTCTGCAATCTTTGTAGGATGGCCTAGAAGTTCTAATAGGCACTCTTAAATAGGCGAATGGGGGCTGACCTATTTTCATTTAATAGATGTTAGCTAATTCATAATTTAGTGGTTTAGCATCCTTGGAAAGCATCAAAATGCATCGTAACAAAGAAAAGAATCAAAGATCGGAAAGGAGTGTAAAAATTCCTAGTGTCACGATCATGACCCAATTTTGAAGTCTCTGTTACGATCGTGACATCCTTAGTCACGGTCATGACCCTATTACTGTTGGGACCCGATCTCGAGACTAGACCCCAACCGGAGAAAAACGAAAAACGGAGCGAAACAAGGCAACTTTGAAGCGAATTCGAAACGGATAACCGACATCCGCGAAAGAAAAACTTTCCGACATAAGTCTAGGGAATAACAAAACATAAGTCTAGGGAATAACAACAGTATCGGAAGCAAAATACGAATCGAATTAATCGAACACATGGCGGAGACAAAAATAGCGAAGCGAACCGTATGAAAGCGAACGAAGTGAATACTCGAATCGGAATACGAATAACAAAGCGGAGACAAACGAAATAATCGAACTGAAACACATTCCGACATCCGGGAGAAACAC
>JAOQMR010000001.1:12597244-12611667 GCA_027563865.1 Erythroxylum pelleterianum
GTAAAAAATAATGCAACTTTTTAATCTGTAAAAAAGTTTTACCAGTGTAATATACATTTATGGGCCCACAAAAAGTTGATGAGAATGCAGCTGTTATTCATGCAAATTAAGCCTAGTAGCAATTCTAACAGCAGTTCTTCGGAAGGTTCTCTTGATTGTAACCACATTTGCCCCCAAAATCACCATATTCCAAGATCAAATGAAGGAGGATTTTCAAGGTCTGTACTTTCTGGCTTTTCTTTCAAAATTATATCACTCTTTTGTGCAGATGCCTCTGACCTGTGTTTGAAAAGTGAGGTAGCTTGTGCCTCCACAGCATCTAGGTCCAGACTCTCAAAAAATTGATCGTCAGAGAACATCTCACAATCAGCATCAGATTTGTTCACTGCGTCCTGATTCAATAATTTTGTTCCTGTTGCATTTAACAGCAAAGAGAATTCGTGGTCCAAGTTAGTTGCAGGGATGGACCCGGATTGACAATTAGTAAATTTTCGTTTCCTCGTATCTGCCTCATCATTTTCATTTTGTAAGCCAGCAATCACAGTAATCATTGCTACAGACGACTTTTCTGACTTTAATTGAAAGGATTCTGAAATGAGCGCAGCTGACTGATTTGGATGTTCAGTTTGCGGTGCCAGGAGAGAATATGATGACTTGACTGATGAACTTCCGGTTTGTTTTAAATTGCTTGCCGCAGTCCCACAATCAGGGGTAAAGGCAGCAGAACTTAATCTCCCAATTGGTGATTGGCTGAGCAAAGAATGCCTGCAAAAAAGAATTACTAAGAACTATCAATTCAAATCGTAACACTTGAAAGAAACTCAATATTCTAGAACTAATAACAATGAGGATATGCAAAGATGGATTCAAGGTGCTAAACTGCACTTTTAAGCACATGAATTTCGGGGTAAAATCATAATTCATTACCAGACTAAGAGATGCTGATTAATAAGGGAGACGAATGTAAGGAGGACAGGTTAATGGCAATAGCAAAGAGTACGTGGCATGACTATAAAGGAAGACAAGTAAATGGAAATGCCCATACACAAAAACTAGAGTTTCTCTTTTTGTAAGATTAATATTAGTTCGGGGTGTAGTTGTCTAGTGCTCATGTTACAAATTTTGACAGCAATGAAGAAGAAAAGCTAATTTCAATATCAGCAATTCAAGCATAGATTTTAACTTTAAATTAGCATCAAAATTGAAATGCCTTTCTTGGTTCATGGTTTTAAAAATTACTGGAGGATGTACAATGAAAGTGGATACAATTTACTTGTGGGTGCAAGATGTTTGTGCCCGTGAGAGAGAAAAAGAGGGAGGGAGGTGGGAGAATCAAGAACCTATAGAATGCAGTCATGTCAACTCTACTAGCTTCCGATTGAGTACTTGTAATAGGATCTGTACGATCATCTATAAAACTATCATCGTATGAACTGCTCTCTTGGACACAGTTCCCATCATCTGATTCTTCAACCACTAAGGATATCCTGAGCTCAACCGAAGACAAACCAAGATGAAAGATACCCAGTAAATGTAACTGCTTAAATGTCTGCAACACATCTCATAAGTACAAGTTCATTACGCAAAACTTTATATCCATTTCTGGAACATCAACTCAGAAATTCCAAGATTTTGGCAGCATATGATTACTTATCCAAACAGAAACTTACTCAGCTTCTTCATCAACGAAGTCCCTGACATTGCCAAATTGCTTTCTCTTACCTGATTAAAGGTCAAGTTCCATATATTAGTGAGGAACATTGTTGTTTGATGCTACAAACACATCACAACTGGTACATCCACTGAGTGAATAGACTCACAGTAAATGGAAATAGAGAAAAGTTTTAGCCAGTAAATGATTTTTAGGGGGAATGGGACTATTCAAGTTACCTTTTCCTTGCTCAATTTGGCTTGGACATGTATCACAGAAACATCTTTCAAGGTTAGTAATTGGGACTAAGGAATTGTCTAATCTGTTAGGGTCCACATGATTCACCAGGTCACTTATTTTGCGGAGTCTTTTGAACTTGCGTACTTGTTTGACATTATCTGACTTTTCTCCTGAACTCAATAGCCAATCTTTGATATCGGTATTCTGCGTACCATTTGGAAAAGGAGTACTAGTTTCCTCAGCAATTGGAGAAATTGAAGTACATCCCCTTTTCACAGAGGGATTTTTCACCTCAAGTAAAGGGGTTTGACTTTCATCACTATCAGGATGAACTAAAATATTTCCTTGACAGGGGCTACCATCAACATTAGTTTGATTTATACTTGTCCGCTTTACCAACATTTCACCACTGCAATTAGCAGAAGAAACGAGCTCTGGAGCAAGAGACCCTGTTTCTTTACCATTCAGTGGTCCTGAAAAACCAAAGTTCCAGGATGAGCATTAATTGCAGTGTGTCACAGTTGCAGCAAAAAATAAGTTCAAAATCAACAATAAGATTAATTTTCACCATCACTGATCGGAGACTCTGGAACAACACCAATTTCAATCATATTTGTTAGTCGGGAACTCAGCTCAATGTCTCCAAAATTGTCCTCACATATGTCAGCCTGCAGATTTAGTCCCATGTTCCCAGACAATTGAATTCTTCAATTATACACTCTCTCATTAATTTAATTGAATTTCTTTAAAATTAAAGCAATACTAACTTTCTTAACCTGATCCACCATTTCCTTTTGATGTCCATAAATGTTGGCTGATCTTGATGCCGTCAAAGAAATGCCGATTCTGTATTGTGTCTGAACAATTTCTACATTTGTAGCAACTTTTT
Organism: Erythroxylum pelleterianum; assembly: GCA_027563865.1. Taxonomy (NCBI): domain Eukaryota; kingdom Viridiplantae; phylum Streptophyta; class Magnoliopsida; order Malpighiales; family Erythroxylaceae; genus Erythroxylum; species Erythroxylum pelleterianum. The sequence continues at coordinate 12,600,025 of JAOQMR010000001.1, forward strand.
CGTGCATTCTTGATTCTTTTTGATGTTGAGCCCAATTCTCCAAGGAGTAAGAAATCTGTTTCAAGGTATCTGTCGTCCCGGTAGTAGCAATTGTAAACTTAGAATCTGATGCTTCTTTTGACGGAAGTAAGGGTACAGATAAGGTTACTTGATCAACAGCATCAACAGATTTGAAGTCTGAACCAAAAGTACATGAATGAGCAGAAGAATCTTGATCATTGAAACTCGAAAAATTCTGCTTCTTGGCTATCAAGCTCCTCATAGGTAACAATTCAGAATTTCCTACATCCTGTGCTGAATTGGCACTTAGAGAACCGTCCTGATGTACTGAATCTGTAATAACATTTCAGGAACTTACAAATAACGAGATTGCATTTTGCTACAAAAGATTCACCTATTGGAATGCTCCAATTTTGTGTCAAAAGGTTAGAGAAAGTATAGTGGGAATGGGGAGAGTAAGAAAAGCATTTCCAAGGTTAACAGCAAATACCCCAAAAGGAACGAAAGTACACAACTGAGGACAAACAACTTAAAATTTATAAAAGGAACAAGAAATAATAGACAACTCATTTTCGAGCCTTAATTTGGTGGGATAAAAAAGAATTGGATTTAGTACCACTATCACTGTTCATGTAACTGTTCACATGGAAAAAGATATATGAGAGCGATTTGTTATTTGTCAAGATCTTTTACGCTTAAGTTTTTCTTACTATAAAGGAACTTGAAATAATTTATTTCATGTTGTTCTAGTTTGAGTCCTCATTAGAATAGTATTCAACTTCTATATGTTTCAATATTCAATTAAAAGTAGAGTAATTTTCTTTGTGAATTCTGAATTTTCATATTAGGTCTGGTACTTTCTCCTAGGATTCTTACACCCAAGGGAGTAATTCCTAACCATAATCCTTTGGTGTAATTCCTTCTTTATAAATTCCACCAACGTATTCTGAAATTAGAAAGCAGCTCCAGCAGCAAAGATTTTCAATTTATACAAGCTCTATCAAATACTCAGTACTCTTTATCAGTATAATGCTATATGTGAAAATGAAGTATATAATGTAAAAGAAATAGGCTGAATTTAATGAATGATTGTATATCTAGTGGCTAGTCAAATTCACCACTTAATGTCTTGTTTTCATTTGACAAGACAGAAAGTTCACAAAATCCATTAGATTCCTTACAAGCCATTTTTTAGTCCATACCTCCCGCACCATTGACCTCTTTTCCAATGACACCTTCTGCAAAACACTTAACTGATTCAACTTCATCCTGCATTCATAAGGAACACATACATAAACACAATCAACATATTAAAAGAAGAAAACAAGCAATACAAAAGTTGAAGGCAAACCTCAGAGGACTCTGAATCGCCTTTAAGAAAAGATAACCCTTGCAAATGTTGAATTGCTTCATTTAGCATATTTGTCCTGTGACAATGCATTACTTTATGCACTCTAGATGGAAATGCTTGGAAATGAGGAAAGGCAATTAGTGATGGTCTCCCAGTATTTCCACTTTTAGGGTGAAAATACCTAGCAATTAACTCATCCTCTATAACAGTTAGTTTCTGTTTGTATTTAGGAATTTGAATAGCAAAATCATCTTTCACTTTCTTTCCATGAGGAACATATTGTTCAATTGACATCTCCACAAACCGGACTTCTGGCTTGAAAATATGAGGAATCTGGATGAAATACAATAATTTCAAGCCATGAGAAGTAGGTTGCACGTGAGTAGAGACATGTATGAAGACTTTATAATAGCTCTCACCATTCTTGGGCTAGAATGGAAATTGAAGCTATTTATCCCTCCATTATGCATGTGTTTCCTGATTGTTCTGCTGTTTGCTTGCTTTCTTGTATAACCCTTTAACTCTGACCCTTCACATGCTAAAACTAGTACTACGTTGTCAAGGAATCGCAAGCAGAAGTTAGAAAGAATAAAACTAGAAAGAGAATGCTTTCGAACAAATAAATAAACTTTATATTTGAGACACTAAATTGGCAAGATTCTATAAGCAATTGATCAAGGGATATCAACTCGGCCATCATGTTTCCTTCCAGTTCTCCCCATCCGCTGAATCATTCTCAATGGAGAAATATTAGCATCAAAACATATTACGAGATCCACTTCCATGATATCAAGACCTTCTTCACCTATTGATGTGGCAACAATGACATTGTAACCACCAGCTCGAAATTTCTGCAAAAAAGTTCTGTAAGAAAATGCGAAGGGAAGCAAAAAAAAACAAAGTGGAATGAATACCTAATGTAGGGAAAGCGTATAAATAGAAACTAGGGGTTGCTAAAGCTTGAAATTAAGGCTGAAAGTATCAAAACAATGGATTGGGTTGAGGAAAACTAATGAAAACAATGGACTGGGGTCGACGAACCACACCTGGGGTTAGGACTCACTATTTATCTAAGAATCACTCTAGGAAATAGAAAGCTTCACATGTTCACATCTGAAAATCTCAAAATTCATTTAAAAATGATCCACCTCATCTAACACTTATGTACAACATAAAAAATATTCTAATCTAACTACAACTCTATTTCATAATTGAGACTAAACTCTAATATGATTGTTACTAAAACTAATCCACTAAAGTAACAAGGTACACGACTAGAGAACAGGAATAATTCATACAATCATTTCATTATTTCTATTTATACACACACACACCCATCTGCAAATATGTGTATCCATAGACGTAGCTCTGGGGCCCCCAAAATTTATAAAAATTAAATATTTTGGTTTTAATTAATTAATATATATATATACAAGGACATAATTATTTGGAGCTCAGTGGTACACTGGGCCCTCCAAAATTTAAAAACTTAAATATTTGAGCCTTCCTATTTTAAATTCCTGGCTCCGTCACTGTGTGTATCCTCTATAACTATTATATTCCTCATAGTACAAATGAAATATTTTACTTTCCAAGATAGTGAAATATTGATCTTTATAGCTTAGAGATTCAAATTATTTTAGACTTTCTAATATTGCACCCAAGTTGATGAAAATATGTCTATCATTCTCATCTTGCCAATTAATGATTTGAATACCTAAATTAGCATTGTCGTAGTCAACACATTCCTTTTATAAAACTTCAATCAATCCTCATATCCTCATATTGTATTCAATTGTTAATAATAATACTTATAGTTGACCTGCCATCACTATACAACATAGTTGGATAGGTAAGTATCACTTGTAAATCCTCCATCAACATTTCCAGCTCAAATATTCCTTAGATGATTAGCCTAAATTTTGCTTTAGCACTACTACATGTAATTAAGGACTACTTCTCACTTCTCCATATCCAAATTGCCCAATAACTTGACCCAATATATAATGTTAACTTGCTGCCCATATCCTGAGACATCTTCTCCTTCCAACCCAAATCCTGTCCAATCTAGTTATGGAAATTCTGGAACATCTAAGAATCTGTCCCTTCTAATATCAAGTCATAAACTCAATGGACAGAACAATCTTCAGTGGTCCCAATCTGTCCGGATGTTCATCTGTGGCAGAGGAAAAGAAGATTACCTGACTGGAGAAGTTCCAATTCCTGAAGAAACTAATCTGAACTACAAGAAGTGGAAGGCCGAAAATCATCAAATCATGTCATGGCTCATAAACTCCATGAACATGGATATTGGTGAAAATTTTCTCCTATATGAAACGGCTCAAGAAGTATGGGAGGCAGTGAGAGAAACTTACTCCAGTTCTGAAAATACTTCAGAACTCTTCACGGTGGAGACGGTTCTTCATGATCTTCGTCTCATTAACAGTAATGCAGTATTTTAATATTCTAATTCGTCATTGGCAACAATTAGATGTGTTTGAGTTTTATGAGTGGAAGTGTCTGGAGGACAGTGGATTATATCGTAACATAGTGGAGCAAAAAAGAATTTTTAAATTTCTTCTTGGTCTGAATAAAAGTTTAGATGATGTTCGAGGAAGAATAATGGGAACAAAACCTCTTCCAAGTCTCTGAGAGACGTTTTCAGAAGTTCACCGGGAAGAAAGTAGGAAGGAGGTAATGCTAGGCAATCAGCCGCCACCTCCAAACCCAGATGGGTCTACATTTGTTACTCATAGTTCACGATCTTCAACACCAACATATAATCACCAGCCAAGAAAGGGACAGCCTTGGTGTGACCATTGCTCTCAAAAAAATGGAGCTGCGGAGAGGAAAAATAGGCATTTGTTGGAAGTAGCCCGCTCCATCATGTTCTCCACTAACGTACCAAAATACTTATGCGGGAAGCTATCCTTACTTCGGCATATCTCATCAATAGGCTACCATCTTGAGTTCTTCAATTTCAAACACCTCGTCAAGTCCTTATTAATCTCTTTTCTCATGCCCAGTTTCTATTATCTAATCTCCCTCCAAAGGTATTTGGATGCTCAGCCTTTGTTCATGTCTATCCACGCAATAGAAGTAAACTTGATCCACGATCCACAAAGTGTGTTTTTACTGGTTACTCCACAAACAAAAAGGGTATAAATGTTTTTGTCCCACTACCCGGAGAATTTCATGGTGTTACATTCTTTGAAAACAATTCTTTTTTTCAATGGGAGACCACAAAGAATTTCAATCTCGGAGTTGGGATTCCTTGCTTGAACAAAATTCCCCGCTTGCTCCAAGTCATCAGCCACAATAGAATATACTTCCTTTGATTCACAAAGATGCCTTCCTTTCATCTAGGAAATTCCATACGTAGGAAGAACTTCAGAGGTCCTAGATCTTTAATTTCAAATTCCCGAGCTAGCTTTATCTTCAACCTCTTAAGTTCTTCAATATCATCCCCAGTTAGAATCATATCACCCATGTATACAATAAGGATAGAGAGTTTACCTTCCTTAGATCCCTAGTTGAACATGGTGTTATCTGCTTGACTTTGACAATAAGCATAGCTTTTCACAGCCTTCGCAAATCTGTCAAACCATGACCTTGGTTACCTTTTCTTAGCTTGCACACCTTATTCTTCCCATAAGTCTCTTCAAAACCTGGAGGTAAGCTCATGAACACCTTCTTATCAAGGTCTCCATTTAAGAATGCATTCTTGAGATCAAGTTGAAGTAATGCCTAGTCAAAATTCACAGCCAAAGATAAGAGAATCCGTATAGTATTTACCTTGGCCACTAGAGCAAACGTTTCTTGATATTCAATACCATATGTTTGAGTGAAGCCCTTAGCAACCAACCTCACCTTCAGTCTTTTCACACTTCCATCAGCCAAGAATTTCACTAAGAACAACCACTTGCATCCTACTAGCTTTGTCCCCTTAGGTACCTCAATTAACTCCCAAGTTCAATTCTTTATACAAATAAGTTGGTAATTTTAGAAACATATGAACTGTGGTTTTGTGAGAGTTTGTCGTAGGAAAGATGGTTTGACAAGGGATGATTAGTACAAGATCGTTTTCCTTTCCTTAAAGACTACAATCAACATATAAATCATCATGAACATCAGTAATAGTCGGGTCAATAGGAAGGATGGATTGATCAAGTTCAGAGACAACAAGAGGAAGGGTAGCAAATGGGTTACCTGTGCCGGATGTGTTTTCAGGTTCCTTCTCCGAGGAGTTTGAGTGGCCTTGCATTTGTATTGTTGGAGCTAATGGTTCTCTACGACTTTGTTGATTCTTTCTCTTAGTATAAATACGAAGCTCTTTGGTCAGTTCTCCTCCTATCTTGGAATCAGTATTGCTTGGTAGATCATGGTCCATAATTACAATAGGTAAAGGCGTGACATCCCAAAAATTCCCTTCTTCACTCTGAATCTCCCCCTGAAGAAAGAATTTTTTTATTTTCTAAGAACGTAACATCCATTAAGACTACAATTTTCCTAGTCTGTGGATTATAGCACTTGTATCCGTTTTAGGAAGGAGCATAACCAACAAAGACACATTTTTCAGCCTTAGGATCAAGTTTTGATTAGACCTTAGATATATGCACAAAAACAGTACATCCAAAAACTTTCAGAAGTAAAGCAGAAAGCAACCGATTGTTCGGAAATGATTTGTGAAACATATCAAGAGGAGAAACATAGTTTAAAACATAGCTTGGCACTCTGTTGATTAAGTAAGGAGCAATTAATACAGCCTCACCCCACAAATATTTAGAAACATCTATACAAAACATCAAGGAACGGGATATTTCAAGTAAATGTTTATTTTTTCTCTCAACAATTCCATTTTGTTGAGGTGTGTCAACACAAGTTGTTTGATAAACAATGCCTTTATCTTTCAAAAAAGTGCCAAGACTTGTTTTGAAATATTTAGTACCATTATTAGAACGAAGTATGCTAATTTTTAAGTGAAATTGTGTTTCAATCATAGTATAAAAAGTTTGAAATATTTGGGAAAGTCCAAAATTTTCTCTTAATAGATACACCCAACAAAGTCTAGTGTGATCATCTATAAAGGTCACAAACCATCTTTTACCAGAGAATATTTTAACACGCGAAGGCCCCCAAACGTCACTACGAATCAAATAAAAAGGTTTGGAAAGCTGATATGTATTAGAGATATAAAAAATTTTATGACTTTTTGATCAAATACAATGTTCACACTGAAGTTTGGAGCAATCAACACATTTAAATAAATGAGGCATCATTTTATTGAGATACGGAAAGCTAGGATGGCCTAATCTACTATGCCAAACCAAAATCAGATGCTTAACAGAGGTAGAACGGATACTACTAAGGCATTGAGCTTCTTTATGCTTAGAGTCTTCCTCAACAAAGTAGTAGAGACCATCTATAAGTTTAGCACTGCCAATCATCCTTCTCATAGTCTGGTCCTGAAACACCCAATGAGAATCGAAGAAAGTGACAATACAATTAGATTCCTAAGTAAGTTTACTAACGGATAGAAAATTGCACCTAAGTTTAGGCACATGAATTTTTTTCATGACCAGAACAGGGATTGTAAGTATGAAATAGATATGAATGACTAGTCATATGATCAGAAGATCCTGAATCAATGATCCAAGGAGTGGAATAGTATGGGAAAGAACACGATAAAACTTGAGAAGAATTGAGATTACTACCTATTTGTGCAATAAAGGCATTAGGGACACTTGTGGATTCAAATTTAGGTTTCAACAACTTTAGGATTTGGTTAATTTGCTCTTGGGTGAATGGTCCGGCTTTTATTAAATTTACCCTCATAAGACCCCTTCTAATTGGTAGGCTTCCCATGGAGTTTCTAGCAGGTTTCTCGAGTGTGTTTTGCCTTGTTACAATAGTGACACCAGACTCGTGCCTTCTCTTCAAGTTTCTTGCCACGGCTGTCAACATTGCCTACAACTAAGGCTAAAGTTAAACTTTAATACTAGGATTGGGGAGCCGTTTTTGAAGCATGACATGACGTCTACTTTCTTCACGTCTCACCTCACCAAAGACTTCTTCAATAGGAAGGAGTGGTTGTCTCCCAGTGATCCTGCCTCTCACCTTATCATACTCAACATTTAAACCAATTAGGAATTTTAAAGATCCTATTATCCTCAACAATTTTCCTGTAATGATTAAAATCATCAGGAGATTTCCACTCATAAACATTTAACATATCTAGATCCTATCATACACGCTTTAGGGAATTGAAGTACTTGGTAACATTATCCTCACCTTGACTAATTTGACCCAATTTTAGAGTCAGCTCACATACTTGTGACTGATTTTCTAAATCAGAGTACATTTGATGGACATTGTCCCATAACTCCTTAGCCGTATAGTAGCATATATAATTGGAGCTAATGTCTTCCTCCATTGAGTTCACCAACAATGTCATCACCATAGAGTTTTCCACATCCCATATTGCAGGTGTAGAATCATCTACAACAGGCTCCTTCTTGTCTCCAGTCAAGTAGCCAATCTTGCCTCTTCCATGAATGTACATTCGTACGGATTGAGACCAACGAAGAAAATTTTGTGCATTCAACCGCATAGAAGTAACCTGAATGAAGTGGGATTCAAAGGTAAGAGTAATAGGCTAAGTAGGGTGGCTGGAGGATTCTTTAACGTTAGACATAATTGTCTTAGATGAATGGCGGCTAGGGTTTATTCTTGTTCAAGGTGCTCTGATTCCATATATAGAAAATAGAACCTGAACAGAGGAATAAGTATTACACCCTTTTCACTTTACATTGTCGTATAATATATAGACTTTATAGGTTTCTATTATAGGAATCTATAGCTGTACATCATAAGGTCCTAATTTGATTTAGATAATTACAGTTGTACATGATATGATCATAATCTGATTTAGCTAACTTATTGGACTCAAATATTCACCAAGAATATCTCTAAACAGGTATATATGTAAATATATAAGTATCCTCTTATGAAGGAAATATCTTACTTCCTAATATATGAAATATGGATCCCCATGACTTAAAGATTCAAATTGTTTCAAACTTTCCAACAACTAAGACAAGAACATAACTCTAAATTAAATAGAATTGTCAAGTAAAAAAAAGTCAGCCTAATGTACGCTAATACCTGTAAAATAGCCTGTTGAACCTTTTGCGACTGACCTTTCAATACTTTGCCTGTTTGATGGCATGCATAACATGTAAATAGCTAAAACATACATCATTCTTAATATTCAAAAGTATTAAAAAACAAACTTGAATAAACATAGAAACCTGAGCTTTGACCAATAAACTCAGTTGCTTTAATTATGTCACCAATATTCATCAATGCATCCATTATATCCCTAAATATCATATGTTACCAAGTTAAAAACTATAACTTGTACAACAATCACAAAAAGTAATGTTATGTAACAAGAAACTTAACAGGAGAAAAAGTTTTTATATTGACCTTATGCTGCCTCTAAAATTGGAGAAAATAATAACTCTTGAGTTTTGAAAGTCCTTGGTTCCTGCAGCCATAACTATTCTATTAGATTTACAAAATACATAACTCATATGAAATTGATGGAGATTCCAAAAACCCAACATTCTGCTAAGGAAATTGTTGACAATTGTACTCATGATTTTAGGTTTGATTTTTAGGAGTTAATTATGTACATTTTTGCAATTAAATATTTGATATTATTTACTATTTAGTTAAGAATATTTATGTAATTATTTTTACCTCAAACCCATCTATATTAAATGATTAACAAGTGTGTTTGCAACCCTTCTCTTCAAAAAAAGTGTTTGCAACCCTACTTTATTCAAATTCTTCCTTGTTATAAAAACTTCATGGTTCAAAGCAATATTGCTAACTCCAATCGTAGCCTATATCTTTGCATATTTCAACCAAAGCCAATTCTTTTTTAATGTCCAATAGTGCTATGGACATGTCTGGTGAAAGAAGGAAGAATCTTTTAAGTCTCTGACTGACTGATCATGCCACTCTTAATGACAATCTTTCTCTACAAATCAATCCAATTAAACTAGATGGAGTAAATTATCTTGCTTGGTCTGTTTATTCAAGCTAAAGGATTGCACGACTATATTAATAATAGAAAAATAAAATTAGATGAAACCAATCCTGGACACAACAAGTAGGACTAAAAAAACTCTCATGTCGTGGTTGATCAACTCAATGCAACCACAAGATGCACGAGGTTATCTTCTCCTAGATACAACTCAAAAAATTTAGGATGCAACCACCCAAACTTACTCCCAAACAAGTAATGACTCCCAAATATATTAGCTGCGAAAAAAAGTTCATAAAACTAAAAAGGTGAGATGCCTTGAGATGTGTTTTTGTTGGATACTCTGCTACTCAAAACGGATATAAATGTTATCATCCATCCATTAAAAAGTTTTATATGAGTAGGGACGTCACTTTTTGTGAGGTAAAAGCATTCTTTCCTTCATATCTATCATATCTTCAAGGGGACAATGATCATGTGAAAGCTAAGGTTTCTCCTGTTTAACATGTTCTTGAGTTGCCTACATATATTGGTTAGGGAGAGCATGGAAGAAATGATGATAAGATTTTTTACTCTATTTGAGGACCAAAAATTGATCTAGCAACAAGTATTATATCTCAATAAATGGAGGATGGTGTCATAAATAATATTCTTTATAGCCAATTCAACATGGACTCAACTCTAGTGGAATTAAGTATTTCACCTCTTCCTGGTTTTAATTTATCAGCTGAAATTCCTTCCCATAATTCATGTGATAGTGATCTTGATATATTCCAATAACTACTAGGAATGGAGTTAGATCATGTACTTTATATCCTATCTTTAACTTTGTTTCCTATGATGTACTATCCATTTCTTATAGAGCTTTCTAGTCTTCCTTGCATTCTATCTCTTTGCCACAAGGGTGGAAGGAAGCTGTTAATGATCCTAAATGAAAAGATGCCATAGTAGAAGAGATTAAAGCCTTGGTAAAGAATGGAACTTTGGAACTTGTCGATCTTCCATTGGGCAAGAATTCAATAGGATGTCAATGGGTATTCACGATGAAGCATAGGGCGGATGGCTATATTGAGAGATTAAAGGCTTGATTGGTGGCAAAGGATTTTACCCAAACCTACAAGATTGATTAACAAGAAATATTTGCACTTGTTGCCAAGATGAATTTCGTAAGAGTCCTCTTATCTTGTACAGCTAATCTTGGATGAAACCTTCAATAACCTTTGACATAGTGTCAAGGCAGACTAGAAGGGTCAAGTTCAAACCATGCTACCCTTATTATGCTAAATTATAAACCTTAACACAAGGCATGTTAAAACACTATTCGTAAGCAAAATTTAGGTTAAATGTGAAAATGTCCTATGAATTGAAATTTTAATTCATAAGAAAAGGATAACTAAGCAACTTACGGAAATGTTCAACTAGGATTTCCAACATCTTTGATAATTTAGGACTCGGTGCACCATGGGACAAGCTTCGGTGCATTAGAAGCTTTATTTCCCTAATAGTTTCATTTTTACCCATTAGTCTGGCAAAGGCCCTGTAGCAATTAAGGTTGGATAGCTTTAGCCAAAGTAAGTGAAAATAACTTATATTCAATCTCAATCAATGTAAACAAGAGAAAATACAAGTTTAGACTCATATCTTAAGCAAAAACTAATTAAATCTACTATATTACGTAAAACATTTATTTTGAAGAGTTGTTCACCAACATAAGCTATGGCTTCTCAACTTAGAGTAAAGACATAAAACATAAAACTATAATTCCACAATCTTTGTTAACAAATCATTTATTATATATCATCTTATCTCCTAGTATATAAGAAAGCAATAAAACCTCATTTCAAAAGTGAATATAGAACACACTTCATTGGTATATACACATAGCAATACGATCCACAAGGACCAAGTTGATAAGATTTTCACCAAATTGGAAGATCCATAAGCAAAAACATACACCAGTTCATTGCTTGATAGTATTTGAGGGTAGGTACGCAAAAATGTACCCTTGTTTCAACTTTTCCTCTAGCATCTCAAATGCTGGCCTTATTCCGTGACTTGAAAGTAATTTTCGAATATGGTAAAGGGTAAGGAGAGCACCAAAATAAGCTTCAATTTCTCCATACTTTTCCTGAGGAAGGTCTAATGGAGGGGTTGTGCGAAACTTTTCCCTTGATTGAAGCAAATCTGGTGGACTTAACTGTACAATATCAATATGCAAAATGAGAAACCAGAAAAAAAA
>JAOQMR010000001.1:12637889-12679119 GCA_027563865.1 Erythroxylum pelleterianum
ATTACCCACCTAAGGTCGTCCGATGATCCAAGTTCAGCGTTGCTCTTCCTCTTGCTCTTGGATCGGATCTTCTTGGTTTCTTATAACAAACCAAGAATAAATAAGAATAGAAACTTGAAGCTCCATGACTCTAGATTTCAACGAATCAAACCTCATCTCATTTGGACATCTACAACAAAAGCTATGCCTAAAAGAATAAAACTCATCTTTGTTAGAAAACTAGCCTCTCGTCGCGACGAGAAATGCCGCACATGTCGCGACGTAGGTGCTCGCCGCGACGAGGAATGCCGCACACATCGCGACGAACAATCGACGTGTCGTGACGCAAGACACGACGAATAATTAATTAACACATCGCGACGTGTTCTTGAGCACGTCGCGACGAGCGAACTTCCCGAACCCAGAAATCTGCAGATCTTCTGCAAATCCTCCCAAAACTTAAACACAACTTGCTTTAACCTTAGATCCTCACTCCTACATCATTTCTAGACTCATTTCAACCCCAAATCATGCACAAACACAACAAGAACATCAACCCTAGCAAAAACGACGTTTCCGACCATCGACATTCACAAATCTCCTTCCCATTCTCAATCAATCCTTGATTTCAGTTGTAAATAACACTAAACCAAGTTCAATCAACCGAAATACAAGCAAAGAAACTGATAAAACTTACTTGGAATGCTTTAGTCTTCAAATCGTCGAAAAATTTCCCAAAACCCTAATTTCCTCTTCTCTTTTCTCTCTTCCACGACAACCTCACTTCTTCTTCTAATTTCCTTGTCTTTTTCCCTTTTCTATTTTTACTCCTAGCACAAGTATCCTTATGCCCCTTTCACTGCCTTAAAACCCTTAAACCTAAGTGGTCTTCCAATATTACCCCTCTTTCATTTAATCCTATTTTAAGCCAACTTTAATACCTTAATCAAACTTGAATTTAATACTAACCTTATCATAATTCAAATCCAATTAACTGATCTCATAAGACTTAAAAAATTCAAAACATGCTTCAAAAATAAATAAAACGGTTTGGGGTCCAACAAAAAGAGTATACTTTAAGGGAATGATGAGTTTCATATCATGATAGTAGTTGACTATCGATAATGGTACTATTAAATGAATCTGGAATCAAATATGTTTTAAAGAATGAAGTGGGCTGTTACTTTAATCTTAAAACATATACCTTAGTATTCTTTTATTATGAACCACAATCTTGATGAGGGGTGAACTCATATGTGTTTCCTTATAATTCTTGACATGATTGGAATGGATTTTTACAGAGTATCAATCTAATGTCTGCATGTTGGAATTATTAATTGAAATATGTATCAGAGAACATTCACTCAAATAAAGAGTTTATAGTAATATCATCACTTCTAGATGTTTTACGAAGTTTGGTGATTAAACTAGCGCCAGTAGTTTGATGGACTGGCTACCTATCAAGTCTTAACACTAAGATAAAATCTTATGTGTTAATCACCATATAGAGTAAAATGGGAGATCTAGAAGGAAAAACCAACATAAGAGCAAAACGGTAATTTTAGCCTTTATTGTGTAGATGGCTATAATATGATTCGTAATAAAGTTTGCAATGGGACATCTTATTTGAAAACATGTATTCTCATAATATTTAGTAATTTAAGAGTTCAACCAATTGTCTTTAGTAGAATGACATTTGGTTAATAAGTTGGAATTAATTCTAATGAGATTAAATTAATTCCAGCCTTATTAGAACTTGAATTCTATAAGTTTAATTAGATTCGTCATTTGGCTTCCAGGAAGGTTATCAAGCAAAGTAAGAAATATAAATAAGGGTTTTAAAGCTCATGATTGAATATTGGGCTTACTTTAATTAGAAGCCCAAATGAACATTTAATATTGGGCTTGACTTTGGTTTGATTTGATTAATTAGATGAATTAAATTGAAACAAAGTTATTAAAGAAAGAAGGAGGGCATATTTCAATTTTTTAATATCTAAATGTGCAGCTGCACATTTAGCATTGAATTGCTAAATTAAAGATGATTTTTATCATGCTTTTATCATTATTAAATGGAGTAATGATCTTATCATTTAATGGTGGCATTTAATGTAACCTTTTAGCATTCATTTGATTAAAGAAAGGAAGAGGTGCATTTGATGTAATCTCTCTTCCTTCTTTCATCCATAACCTAAAATGAGAAAGTCTCATTTAGGTTATTGGTCTTTCCATATAGCCATCTTAAACAAATGAGAAGATTCTCATTTATTGGCTTTTTTATGATTGATTAAAGAATGAAGTGATGCATTGGATGCACATCACTTCTTTCTTTGATGATAACCAAGTTTTCCAAGAAGAACAAATGGTAGATCGGATTGGTTGAGGATACAACAACAAGGAGAGAATACATTGACAAAGGAAAGGATACAAAAGAGTCAAAGTTATAGCAAGGATTCAAAGAGGATACAAAAGCAAGGAGTCAAAGCTGTAGCAAGGAGTCGGTATATTTCTACCACCTTGTTCTTATATAAATTATTTTCGTTATAACGTATCATGTATGGCTGAAACATGTTGATTTGGTTATGTTATTTCCGCTACGTTTTAATTTCGAAAAAGTTTTGAAATCTTCCGTTTTAGTCAAATCTTGCATGCTTTTGTTTTCGATCCAACGTTAACAAATTCACCACTTTCATCACTTTGCATGTTTCTTTAATTTGTTTTTCTTAGTTTAGTTTTATTTTATTTTCTTATTTCAAACCAAACAACCCCCCCTCCCCACTAAAACCTAAGCACCGATTAATTTCATTTCAACAACTTTACACACATTATTTATGGAATCGACCTAGACTCACCATTGCTACAATAGTAGTCTAGTTTATTTTTATTAGCATTACAATGCGTTATCAAAAAGACAAGATTGAGACTTTGAGTGCAAAAATTCAATGGTACAATTTTATTAATTTTAATTATGTTGGGTATACAGACTTAACCCTTGAATTTTATCCTACTCTAACTTTTGAGCCACAAAAATTAGATAATTTTTGGTTTCAATAAAAGACAACCCTTATAATTTAGATTATGATATTATGGAAGAAATTGGGCATTTCCTAGAAATAATATTATTGAAAAACATGATAACTTTCGTGCTAAGCAATATTGGAAGCAATTAATGGGGTTGGATGACGTTGTTGTGAGAAATGCCTATAATAATGTTATTTTTAGTCATGAGCATTTGTTACTGCATAATTTATGTCTCATACTGAAATTAACAAATGTTCTTTTGAAGACTTATTCATACTTTGGTGCATTGACCATGAGGTCAAAGTTTGTACTTCAACCCATATTTTTCACACAATAGTTACTACTCATAATAAGAAAAGTAGTTATCTTGGCATGGGTGGGTTATCTTGTTACTGCACTTGCTCCATATCATGGTGTATTTGTTAAGGGACTAACTATTGTTTTCTATGAGTTTTAAATTATAATAATTTAAGGCAAGCTGATATCTTGAAGGTTCATATCATGGAACTCTGAGATATTGCTTCCAAAACTCGTGTGAAATACAGGACTAGATAGGCTAGCTCTAGTTCTGCATTAAAACAACACCAAACTGAGGTCTCATCAACTGAAGAAACTAAGAACAATGAAGAGGAGTGCTGGGAGAAAGTCTTTAATTTAGTGTCTGAAAATAACAAGCTCATCATGGAGCACATGAACATTATAGAGGCGCAAATGAAGGAACTTGTGTGCCATTGATGTAAATACCAACATGACACAAAGAAGATTTTGAAGTACTTCGCTACTCAAGGTGTTTAGATTCGTTCACCCATACCATCACCACCTTCGCTACTCAAGGTGTTCAGATTCGTTCACCCATACCATCACCACCTCGATCTTCATAAGTTTTTCTTGCTCTAAACTTTTCGTTTTTTTATTTTTTTAATTTTTATATGTTGTTTGGCTTCTCACATCAAGGACAATGTGTTGTCTAAATGTGGGGATATTTATGCATTAGCATGCCATATGTGTGTGAATTTTGCATTTACATATCATATTTTGTTAGTTTTTTGTTAGGATGATATTGTGTGAACATTTTGTTGCATAATGTGTGCTTTGTGTGAATGTGTCAATGGAAAGAATATAATGGAATTATTTTAGCTTTGAACATGGTCATTTAACTTATAAAGGCATAGTAACTTCTAAATTTTATGTTTTAAGTATCTTTGGGATGAATATGCATATTAATTAGGATATGACACATATTCTTTCACTTTAGGAAATTTATTGTATACATTTATAATTATAGGTCAATTGAATTGGTTAGCATTATTAGTAAACTTTCAAGAGAATGATTGACTAAAAAGAAATGAGGTAAGATAAAAAAGAAAAAAAGAAAAAAAGTGTGTTAAATAAATTCCTATTTCTCTTATCCTTTTTGAAAAAAAAAGGCTTACAAATAGAGCTGGTAGCCAATTCAGAGTGTGATATAGCTAAGTACCTAGGGGCATTCATGACAAAATGTTCGTCTTCATGTCAAAAATACTAAAATGACCCTCCAACCAAGATAAATAAAAAAAATACCTAGTTGAGTACCCGAGGGACATTCATAATAAGGTGTTTATCTTCACATCAAAAGATTAGGTTAATGTTAAAGAAAATCTAAAAAATGGTGTTACAATAAATAAACCTATTGACCTTTTAAAAATAGCAAGAAATTTTCATAAAATGATACTTAGTGATAGTTTCCTTTTTAATTGATCACTAATCATAAATGTATGTAGAGTGTTAATATTTTGATTAATATGTATATTCAATTAAAAGTACTTAAACATCAAAGATATAAGTTAGTATGTTGGCACATTTTGAATGATTGATGTTTGCAATTAAATTGACTCCATAAGATTTGATGCCATTGTATGATTATTGCATGTTGCATAAATGTGTGATTATGTATTTTGTGTTTACGTTTTCGTTTTTTCTTGAGAACAAGCAAAAGTTTAAGTGTGGGAATGTTGATAGGAATAGATTACACTATGTTTTTCTAGGTGTTTTAGTATGTTTTTCATTCTTAGATAATTGTCGTGTGTATAGGCTTAGAATTGTGTTATTGTTAGTGTTTGATTATGTTCTGAGTGTTTATATGGTTTAAAGCATAAATTCAATCTTAATTTTATGTTTCATAAGGTATTTGATATGTCTGTGAGTGTTAGAAATCAGGAAATTAGAGAATGAAGAAGTTGTTGGAAGCATGAAAGGTGTCATGATCATGCTCTTTGTGCATGATCATGACAAGCATGCATGGCTTTCTTTCACAATTGTGACAAGGGGGCACAATCGTGACAGGCATGCATGGGCTGCATGGCTTTCTGTCACGATCGTGACAAGGGAGCGTAATCGTGACACAGAGGTTGAACCAAGTGAGGCACAATCGTGCTTCCAAGTCACGATCGTGCCAAAGGTTTTTTTTAGGCGTGAATTTTTCCTAGTTTTTAAGGTTCAAGGTTATTTTTGGAATCGAACAAAGTGGAAAACCCTAGACACAACCCTAGAACCTTAATGCACTATATAAGAACATGAAAAACAACAAAAAGAGGCTTCAACCATTGCATCAAAGTAGATCAAATTGGAGAGATCAAAGAAGAGCTTCAAGAAATTCCAGCATTCTAAATCAATGATTAAAACATTTTTTACTATTTTCCCTTTATTTTCTTCATAATCAATGATGTGTAACTAGATTTCTATTATGTAAAACATGTTTATGGATTTTTAAATCCAGCTTAGGAATTATTTTGTGAACCTTGATTATTGTTGATTTCAATATATCTTTGGATGTTTGTGATAATTGTCGTGTATATACTTAATAATAAATCAAGAGAGTGAGTCAAAGTAATTGGTGTTAAGATATACAAAAAGAGTTGGCAACTTAATAGACCACAATTATCAAATTAATGATCAATTGAAGAGACATCTTGATTATGAAATTAATTATCTTATCGACGGCTTCAAATCTAATTGAATAAGTTAGGAGTAGTTTGTGAATCTAAGATTACAAATCTATAATTAATGAATTCAATTAGGGTTAATTGATTAGAGCTTGAGATAGAATAATCAAAAGCTAAGGAAATCTAGAATCAAACATAAATTGAATTAACAAGATTAAGCGAAAGAAAATAAGGATAGAATAGTTCCTAAGTATTAAACTTTGATCAAATCTTAATTTTATTGGCAACTCACTTGTTTACCTGTTTACCTGCTTAATTGTTTTGTTTATTTTTGTTATTTAATTTAATTCAAATCAATTCTTAGTACCTTAGACAAAGTTCTTATTCAAATTGTTTTGGTGTCTGTAGTCCTTTTGATACTATCAAATATGATCTGTATACTTACATATTGAGAGTTTTATTATTATATAAAACTTGGTCAATAGATACATGTTGGACAATTAGCCAATAGTTGAAGTTTGGAGGCTACTTAGTGAAGGAAATATTAGCTCATATTGGCAATGGGAGAACTACTAGTTTCTAGTTTGACAACTAGTGTAAGCTTAGTAACCTGTACTTACTCCTTATATTCAATTCTCCATAATTTATTATTCCTACTAAGGCCAAAGTGGAGGTGATAATTAAAGACCTTTAATGCCTTTCCCAACTACAGGCCTAAATCCTTTAAAGATGATTAAATCTGCTAGCTAAGGCATATATTTAGTAAGTTCATCAATCCCTTTTGTGCATCCATTGTCAAACTTCCTCATGAAATCACACCTTAGAGAAAGTTGTCCTGGTTTAAGGATCACCTACCTAACGCTTCCTTCACTTTATAGATGAGTATTAAGAGACTTATGACACTTGATAGGTTCAAGTGGAGTTCCAAGTTCCAACCATAATGGCATATTCTTTCTTTCTAAAACTTTCCTAGAAAGCACTAACCACTTATTCTTCTTATGCCCCATGTAAACACACTCCCTTCAACGGTGTAACTTACGGACTGATTCAGGCCAGTGAGATCAAGTGATTAGTTGGGCTTCAAGCATAAAAGCTCAAAATAAGCATGATCTAAAAATATTTAAGTTGTGCGTGAATTGCTATATCTATAATGTTTGGAGGGAAAGAAATAATCCAGCTTTCAAGGACAAGAAAATGGATCCTTGTGCACTCCTAGCTCACTTTATAACTAGTTACTGGAGCTCATTGTTGTTAAAAACTCACACCTCAGATGCAGTGAAAGAATTATTACTACCAACTCTTGGGGTCCTCTAATGCTTCCTCAAGGTAAGCTTCTTCTAAGGTAAAGCTGGAGCCCGTTTATCTGGTATAGTTTAGAAAACAAGCATGACAAGGTTATCCAATGGTCTGCTTTGCACTATATAACTTACACTCAAGCTGGGGTCCCAACATAAGTAGTACTTGGTGCACGTTCCTTTTAGATGAAAAGTTCTCCAGATGCTTGTTGGGTTTTTTCTTTTAATTCCCCTCTTTGTTTAACTCTTAATTCAATTTCATTTTACTTCAAAAGAAATTATTCGAAACCACGGTTAGATAATGTGTTGATGCTATTTGGAAAGAGGAATTCTAGTACCATCAGATAAAGTCAGAATGATATACATAATCTGAAGTTCAACTCTTGAAAGACACTAGCTGTATAGCCTAAGCTGAAATTAAATGATAACTAGACCACTCGGGCTGGACTTTAAGATATAATGCGGTAGAAAGCAAACTACAATTAGTACATGCATTAATAAAATTGAACATATTTATGTTCACCTATCTCCACCTATCTCCCTGATGAATTATTATTATTTGTGGAAAAAGAAACCAGCAATTTTAACATCAGGAATAGGTCTTCCTTCCTACGCATAAAAACTATTAACACAAGTTCTCGACGAATAATACTTTAAACGGGACTTGGAGGTTCCAATTTTGGGCGTATCGTTAGCTATGTAATTCGCTTCTTTTGCTGCATTTCGTGGCACGTGCTCTTTCTTTGGATTCTTCGTTCTAAGCAAATAGTTCTTGTGTCACATACAGTTGGCAAGAATGTCTATTGCATTGCGACTAAAAGGCTACAAGGTTTTTTTTTTTTTGGTAATAGATCGGGGTTTACACCCAAAAATTATAAGAGAGCAACACGGGGTAACGTTACCCCAACAGCATCGCCCGCAGAAGCGAGTGGAGCCCCTCAACAACCTCCGCAAACCAGTGAACTCCAACAGCCAGACGGTAACTAAAATTAGCCAACCAATCAGCACAACGATTGCCTTCCCGAAACAATAAAACAAGGTTAACAATAAAACTTTGCGTCTAGTGTACGGATGAAAGTTCGATTATCCACCAGGCACCAACCACACAATCTGATTATCCCTTGTTTCATACGCAAATAATAAATCCATTAAGAATATGCCGTTCTTTTTAGATTAAAGAAATAAAATAATTACAAGTTGATGTTGCAACCAAATCAACCACTGCTTTCCTTTTTCAACCAGACGAAAGGGGGAGAACCATAATTATAGTGTTAAAAAGGTTGAAGGAATTCACATTAACAACATGCTACAGAATAATCAGTATCTAAGTGCATACCTTGCTAAAGATCATTCCTTACCCTGCTGCAAAAAGAAATTGGAAAATCTGGTAATAGAATACCCAAAGACAAGGTAAAATAATGAGATCAAGTTAATAGAATACCTCTGGACTAATACCCTTCAGGAAGTTTGGGTTGAATCTACTTTGAGATAACTGATTCTGATGCTGCAATGATATTTTTGTGGATTCAAAACTACCAAATATGAATCTGCTAAGTCTTCTAGGTAGGCACAACCTAACAAATTCTAGACTTCCAAATAACTCAAGCCTGAACAAACTGCAGTCAATGCCCGATATCATTTTCAAATTCTTTCTTGAGAAATTACATCATTAAAGAAAGTAGTCATTAATATAATTGTTTATAAGTTACTATTGTTGCAGTTACAGTATAATGCCTCCCCTATTAGTCCAGAATTTTTATAATTTCTTCCTGAAGTCCATCCATAGCTCACACCTCGTACATGGTCAATCCACAAGAACAAAGGTGTAAAATAAGTATAGATGTGCTCATTGCAATGACAACTGACTTGAAAATAGGGACAAGTATTAGAGACGAAAGACTACTGCAGAAAAATGACGTGTA
Source organism: Erythroxylum pelleterianum (assembly GCA_027563865.1). Taxonomy (NCBI): domain Eukaryota; kingdom Viridiplantae; phylum Streptophyta; class Magnoliopsida; order Malpighiales; family Erythroxylaceae; genus Erythroxylum; species Erythroxylum pelleterianum. The sequence goes on from JAOQMR010000001.1 coordinate 12,647,028, forward strand.
GAAATATCATTATTATTAGCTAGTATGCAAAATAAGTTGCAATGCATTACCTGAGCTGCATATGGTGAGCTTTGGGCCATGAACTTAAGAAACTCTTCCTTCTTTCCCTCGAAACTGGACTTTGTAACATTCAGTAGTGATTGTTCTCTGTTTATGTCCTCCAGTAGTTTTTCTTTATCCCAGCTCATCTTCTTGAGCTTTTCTTCCGTTTCAATGTAAGCATTTGGAAGACCTGAAGATATAAAAGCTTTTGGGAATCTCACGTCCATGTTGATTCTGGTGATTAGGTAGCATCAATAATGAAAGTAAGCATGCAAAATAAACTGTTAGAAAACATGATCCGTGAGCCAAATGAACAAATAAATAGATAATCAAAACTTTTGAGCATGCTTATATGGGTATAATGTAATAGGTTGTCTACTATGATTACAATTACATCTAAAGTACGTTCAATTTCTGTTCACCTTTGACAGTGAGAAGTTGCATCTTTCATACAGTTATATCACTTTCAAAGGCGTGCATATATAGCTGAGGATTATTTAAATTAAAATTTACGATGGAAACTCAAAATGAAACATGCATCTTACAAAAAGCAAATAAACCGTAGTCAATGAAAGTTCTGTTTGACTTTTTGATTGGAAAGCCAATTACCGATTGCCAAGAGAAAAAACACCTATAGCCTTTATCATCCCTCCATCCAGCGAAATGGCACCATCACTTATACAAGGACAGGCTTGTATCAAGTCTTCCCTTGTTTTATAGACTTGAAGGCGTGAAAAAAGGTTATAAAATAGGGTCTCTCTCAGGCCATATCCCTCACGAGTGAGATAAAATAAGTTGGTATGTTCAATTTTGATCATATTTACAGCAAAGCCAACAAATCCATGCGGACACTCTCCGTTGGGCAATTTTGGCTTTATAAGGTCGAGTCTTCTTTGTGGGTCATCAGCTACAAATTCACCACAGTAAGGTCTACAAAAAAGGCGAGGATTTGGTTAGTTAAACAAACAACAATTCCAGATGGTAAAATGGATCATCTGAGATTCATACCTTAAATTTTCAAGACAAATGACAAGAAATCGACCATCCAAAGCCCTCCCAATAGAAGCACCAAGACCATGAAGACCAGACCCTTTATTGATGCATCCTTCTTTTCCATAAGTTTCAAGAGCTTTAACACCTTCAAAAGTCTTACAGACAATTGCCAACATAGAGTCCAATCCTAAAAACTCTGAAAGAAGCCTGCAATACGTCCATCATAAGGAAAAGTAGAACAAACATGGGTCAAATTGCTGTAATTAAAAATCACATTGCTCCTTGTTAATGTGGGCCACCAAAAAGGAATGCTGTAGCATTTCAAATACCTTGCGTGGTTAAAACAACTAAAATATAATGAGGGCAACTAGAGAATGAATTTTCATATGATTTAGAGTGATGCTAGCAACTTCTAAGCCAATATAAAAGGTACAAATGGCAATTTTAAATGAAGATTTGCATCATTAGAATCTATACTGATGTTGTAAAATACTGGAAATCCAGTATTTGGAAAAAAATTAGTAATTTGTATTCCAAATATTGCAACTAACCTACTAAGGTTGTCATCTTCTACATTGGCAAGTGTAGCAACAATCCCAACAACATCCTTGAGTAATGTAAGATGGGAAGCCTGTTCTCCATGTCGCACAGTGAGCTGGCACAAAATACCTGCAGCAGAATTTTCAAACCGTAGAATCTGCTCGGTTGTTTCCTCACTCCAATTAGAAGAATCATTATTGTTCCCAGTATTTGGAGGGGCTGAAGAATGATACTTCCCAAGAATAACTGATAAAATATTCATCAACCATTAGTAGAGTGAACATAGTTAATTCATTTCAGCATTTAAGAAAGAGTTTACATAAAAAAGCATCTATAAATTACGAATACCTTGCATATCAAGAATGGAATCTTCTAATTTGATTTTCTGGACTTTCAGCGCTTTTATATTCTCCTCATGCTGCTTGATTTTCATTCCCAACATTTGTAGATCATCTTGAAGTTTCTGCACAGTTGGGCTTTTTTAAGACTTCATATATAGCTACCTGCTATCAAGTTCTGAGAAAAAATTTTTAAAACACACTTAAAATGTGCATCTCTTTATTTCAGTTACAATGAGCCTTGAAAAGAAGCACTCCATATATCGGGAATGGATGGTCACTTCGAGACTAAGAAATGATGGACAATATAGGCATCTTTTTCATAACATTAACATCTTGACAGGTAAATCAAAACTAATAATGGATGGGACAACTGCACAAAGAAGCACTGGATTCCATTGCAGGACCTGAGAACTGTAAATAATGGACTGCGCTTGAGAAAATCCCCCATTTTGACCTTCATCACGAGGAACTATACTGGTTTCCATTTTATCAACTTGCAGCAATGCTGATGAATCCAAGATGGATGGCTGCAATTCAACAAAACCCATTTATTTCTCACAAACTCTGCAGCAAAGCATAGAACATAGAAAAGGAACCAGTTGGAAGCTTAAGTTCATCACTTTCTACATAACGCTAAACTAGTAGGTAAGTTACTATAGAGTCATATACAAATGAATCACAATGCTAAACATGGCTGCAAGCATAACTGTCAAATAGTTTCTATACAAAAATCTACCACACATTAGTTAAGAGAAGGAAAAAGACAGAAAATCCTGTAAATTCAAAGCCTCCAGTCGTAAATATAAAATGACCCTCAAATTTTTCTCATCCATTAATAATTACTCAGCATCTTTTTGTGAATTGCATCCACTGTCCCTCAAAATATGGAAAAACTTTCCAGGCTAGAAGTCACCAGACATTATCAATCTTTTAGACTAGATAACGACATTCATAGTCCCATAGGAACGAAGATTTTTACAAGCTTATATTTTGTAGCATTCCTCTAATAGTTGCTAGTAAGGTGAAGGTTAAATTGGCATTTTGCGAGGTTTTCTAGCAGTCACATCCAATTCATAGAATAACAAGAAGTTATCTAAAAGGCAGAGAAATAGATCACCGTCCATGGATAATTCTGTCATTCTTAGAGACACGAAGAAAATGAACATAAATGGTACTCTCACATCATGTCGGTAATTTGTTTTGGAGTACATTTGTACTCCTGATTTCTGGTATGCATTCCCAGCATGGATAATTCCGTCATTCTTAGAGACGTGAAGAAAATGAACATAAATGGTAGTCTCACATCCTTAACCAATGTTGGGAACGCATACCAGAAATCAGGAGTACAAATATATTCCAAAGCCAATTACCGACATACAACACGGAAAGGCTTCCAGTACACGGATTTGGAACCCGACCCATAAGAGCAAAGAAGAGGGAAAAAATCACAACTACCTGGAAACAGATCCCCACATACACATGTCAAAAGTAAAAACAGCAAGAAAGATTGCCACTTTTATGCTCTACCAACAGACTGGTAAAACCATATTGACTAGAAAAAAAAAAATCATGGATAGATTCCAGAGTAAACCCGAGTTCAGATACAAACTTCATTAATCAACCTCAAAAAGAGGGGGGGGAACTCACATAGAGAGATTAACGGAAAGCAAAGTAACATGGATACAGCATAAAGGTGTCAATCAAAAAGTGATACCATAGATTTCAGAGTTTCCAATAGCCTGCAAAAAAAATAGGAGGGCATGCGAAACGGTATGATAGATCACACCAATTGGGACGTAGAGGAAAGGGAAAGAAAATCTAAAAATGTTCACAGCATTGTATCGGAAAGGAAACACGAGGTTAGGAAAAAAAAAACAAAAAAGATGAACCTTATGATTGGAATGAAGCATAGCAGGAGCAGCTGCGTCGATTCCCCCCTCACTTTCCTCAGATACGCTGGCTGAAGGATTATTGTAATTATTATTATTATATTAAGGTTAATATAGACTTTTTCATCTGTAACTTTTGGCAAATCACGGCAAAGAGCTCGTGTGATATACTTGATTATTCATCTTAGTCCTTGTGTTTTTAATTCGTTCACCTTAACCCCTGTGTTTTTTATTCTCATTCAAGATACCCCAATTGGGTATTTTCGAACAAATTTACCCTTAAAATCAAGAGATTAAAAAAATATATTTCAATAATTTAAGGCAAATTTATCCAAAAATATCCAATTGAGGTATCTTGAATGAGAATAAAAAACACAGAGGCTAAAGTGAACGAATTAAAAATACAGAGGCTAAGATGAATAATCAAGTATATCACACGGGCTGTTTTATGTGATTTGCCTTAACTTTTTATCAATTAAAAAAGCTTGTTCTCTCTCTCAAACCCGGAACTTCTAATTGGTTTATATTATAAGTAAATCTTAGGTGCTAAATCATCTTAATATTGAACTGTTGGATTTCATTTATAAAATTAAAAAAAAACTTTCGAAAAGACTTTGAAGAGGGATGGACACCGGATGTGTTGAAATTTTGACAATTGATTTGAAACATCTTTGAATATTAGGGATAAAATAAATCAGAATTTCCTTTCCTTGCAGAAACACACCATCTAACATTCATCATTATAGATATGATTCTCAACAATTTGCTAATCAAAATGTTAACTCTAATGAAATCACTTCAAACAAAATAATGCCCTAATTACTATAAAATTCAATGAATTTAGAACCTTGGGCAACATAGTTGAGTTTTATTTTAAGTGTCTTAATTTGTATTCATGAAAAGATGTGAAATTTCTGTAGAAAATAAGACGACAGCCTATTTTAAACTAAAAAAGCAATACCACCAGAAAAATTAAATATTTTTATAAACCTTAACTTTTTCAATAAAATTTAATTTGTGTTTAAAAATGAACACTGAAAATGACAGTCCCATCAAATATCCATTCTACTATGACTTTTTTATTTGTGGGCACCTTACTAGATACGCTGGAACCAGGGTGCTATAAAAACGACTCCTACTTCTTAGTCAAACGACACCCTATAGGTCACTTTATTGATCATGTTCAAGTTTATTTCTTTACTTCTCTCTTGTAGAACTGAAGTTGATATTACCAATAATTTCTTCTTCTTTTTTATAAATCGGAAAAACTTTATACGAAAATAAATAGTTTATATACACAGCTAGAAATTACCCACAATCTCTTGCCTACAAAGGTACTACAAAGGATAAAACCATAGGAACAACACAATACAGAGAAAGAACCATCCTACCCTAAACATTCGCGTCTCAAGCAGTCTAAGAAAACTAAGCCCAATACCCTACTACATAAATTCCCCAGCACCCACGAAAGTCACTCAAAATACCAACAGCACAACACACCAAACAGCAAACTATACTACATACATACACAGCTCACAAACCACAACCAAAGCAATACAACCAAATAGCATGACTCCCGAGTAAGAAGAACCACCACCTGGTAGCTTGCTCAATATCACCCAGAGCTGGCCCTGAAGCTGCAGTAATAACAATAGAAATACCAAATACAAACATAATTATCTTCCCTCAGTGTTTAGGTTGAGCTGCTTTATAGCTTGTAAGATAACCTGCGAAGTGACCCTCCCTATATCCGAGGCTTCATCACGAAAGGTGCGACAGTTTCGCTCATACCACAGGTTATACACTACAATAGAGAGGATAATGAAAAAAACATGCAAGTCATGATTAGACACCGAAGAAGCTTGGTGAACCCATTGTAAAATTGACTGGAGGTCAGGAAAGGTTAAACTGGGAAGGTGGAAGTGATGGAGAGTATTAGCCCAAACCGATCGAGAGAAAGCACAATGAAAGAAAATATGGTCAATTGTCTCAAAATCCATAAGACACAAAGAACAACGATTGGGGGTGTGGAGAAACTGGAGCTTATCCCTAGTCTGCAATTTGTTCAAGAAAGCCAACCATAATATAATAGAACATCGAGGACTATTCCCCTTATGCCAAACTAAGGAATACTAAGGCACTGACTGACGGGTCAGTCTCAAGTGGTTATAGGCTAAAGCATTGGTATACTGCTTGGAAGAGTTGGCTATCCATTCTAGACTATCCTCATGGGAAGGATCCGGGTTATAAGGAAGGGAAGCTAGTGAACGAATAGGTTCCATATTAACATGATGCCACCACCATTCATCAAGCCAAATAACATCTGAAACTCTAGCACTGATGGGGAGCTCTGACCCATTAATCAACCTCGAAGTCGAATGAGCCAACAGGATTCCACTCGGATGCCAAGGATCCTGCCAAAGAGAAGTAGCAATACCATTCCCAATTCTAAATCAAAATTGGTCCATGAGTTGGTCTCTAACAGATAAAATCTTCCGCCAACTCCACGAATGAGTATTACTAGGAGAAATAGACCAGAAATTTTTCCTACGCAAAATGATAGTGTGAACCCACCTGACCCACAGAGCTTCCTTATCAGTAAAAAGAAACCAAATTCGTTTCCCAATTAACACTTTATTCCAGCTGGGCAAATGTTTAAAACCTAGACCACCCTCTTTTTTAGGCCTACAAACATCATCCCAATTAACCCTAGCCACTGCTCTTTCCTCGACCGAACCCGACCACAAGAAATTCCTAAGTTTTTTGTCAATTTCCTTAAGGATAAAGGAAGGGAGAATGAAGATACTAGACCAGTACATCTGAAAGGAAGACAAGACAGAAATCACTAATTGTACTCTACTCGCATAGGAGAGATGTTTGTGAGTCCAAATATTGACTCGACAATCAATTTTATCCAGCAAAGGAATACACTCCCTCCTAGATAATCACCCCGATATCAAGGGTAGGCCCAGATACCGAATGGGAAGGTGTCTTAGTTTGAGCCCAAACATACTTTCAAGTTGAGGGACCAAGAAGCTCAATTCCGGGGAAACAAAAAACTGACTCTTATGCACATTCATGACCACTCCAGAAACTCGAGCAAAAGCCCCTAAACTATCTAGGAGAATTTGGACCGAATCCACATCGCCATGATAAAACAATAATAGGTCATCCGCAAAAAGGAGATGAGTGAGCTTAAGGGCTTGACAACGCCAATGATACTGAAAGGAGGGACTATCCCTAATAAAGATATTTAAACTTCTAGTGAACACCTCCATACAAATGATGAAGAGAAGGGGAGAGAGGGTGTCTCCCTGTCTCAACCCTAATTTCCCTGGGAAAAAACTTGTGGGGTTCCATTGATAAGGATAACATAGGCTGGAGAAGTGATACACTCATTAATCCAATAAATAAACTGGGAAGGGCATCCAATAGCTTCTAACACATTCAAAAGGAACTCCCAATGAATAGAATCATAAGCTTTTTGCAGGTCTACTTTAAAAGCACATCGTTTATGATTGTTGGACAGATGGTAATGTTTAAAAAGTTCTTGAGCCAGCAAAATATTATCCCCTATTCGCCGATTCTTAACAAAAGCACTGTGGTTGGAGCTAATAAAAGTAGGAAGGATCTCCTTAAGCCTATTAGCCAGAATTTTAGCGATCACCTTATAGATAAAATTACAGCAGGAGATAGGTCTGTAGTCCTCCACTATTGAGGGATTAGCTTTTTTGGGCACCAAGGTAATGAAAGTTGGGTTAATCTCTTTGAGGAGGCGTCCATGAAGGAAAAAGTCTCTAATGGCTCTAGTAACATCCTCCCCAATAATATGCCAGGTATGATTAAAGAACACTCCATTAAAGCCATCTGGCCCTGGAGCTTTATTCGGGTTAAAGGATTTGATCACATCTCTAATCTCCTGATTTGAAATGTCGGCAATGAGAATGCTGGTAAGAGAATCTTGGAGCCGATGAGTAGCAACAAAACAGTCAAAGCAAATCATTCAATGGATCAAAATCAGTAGCAACAAAACAGTCAAAGCAAAACTATCAAAATTGACCATCTAAATTACTTACAAAAGCTCTTTGTGGCTTTATTATCTCGAAGTTTCGACAATCTCTGGAATCGGTCGCTCTAAGGGTTCCTCTAAAATATTTAATACAAACATATATCACTATTGTGCACAATTATGAATTCATTTATGCACATCCATGAATATTGAATATGTATGATACATGTTCATGAAAAATTCCAGGTTTCTTATCCTTAATCTCGTCACATAATTTATCATGTGAAACCATGCTCAATTTCTTAATCCAAATTTATTTCACAACCAACATTCGGGTCCATTTTGCTCAATTATTCTCATTAGGAAGGTGAAGTAATTAGGTAATACTTCATTATAGAAAGTTTTCCCTCTTTGTCTCAAGTTTCCAATGATACCAAGTTCATCCAATTTGGTTTAATATACTGAAAGTCATACTCAAAAGATTTTTGGATTGTTCTTATACTGAAACAATACACTATACTCAACTTCCATCTAGGAATTGAAAGTCGTAAAGACTGAATCAAAATTTGACTTCTTCAGATGAATTGTAGCCCTATGCCTCTAGTTTACTCCAAATCAAAAATCATCGCATTTGGAAGTCTAGAGAAGTTATGGTCGAAAGAAGCAAGACTGTTTAGTTTGCAAAAGACTTTCAAGTGTGACAGATAAGGACAAAAATGTTAGACGATGGTAAACACACTCAGTCAGACCCGTCCCATGTTCGTCAATCAATCTCTCCTGAATGATTTCAAATGGTTATAATTATTGGTGGAGATGAAGATCAATGTAGTTCAAGTCCCATGTCATTTGGAGGTTGGACGAAGGAGATATAGCCAAAAGAGTGAAGGATGTTGCATCAGCCCTCATTCTTCAAAATCGCGGTCGTCTAAACACGATAGCGAGGTCGACGTGACGATCGTCTGAAGACAATATCGAGGTGCGATCGTCTGAACTCACAATCGTTTGTGATCATCTACATCTGAAGACGATAGGGGATTGACGTGGCAATCGTCTGAAGACGATATCAAGGTTGTTTGCGATCGTCTGGAGACAATAGCAGGGTTTAGCAGGGTTCGTCTAGACAATCCTTCTCATCTCAGACCATCATCTGACAACCATTTCCAACTTTAAATTCCATCTCTACACAATTTAGATTTAAGTTCACACTTCAAAAGTCACAAATCCGAAACTCCAACTATTCTTCCTCTCTCAACTGTAAATTTTCAAAAGCTCAATCTCACATTTAACTCAAATAACTTTCAAACAATTCTTCCAATTCATTTTTAGCTCCAACTCAACACAAGTGGACCAAAATCCAAGATTCATATCCAACTCAAAAACCGACAAAAACATGCATATTTCCATTGTTCTGCATTTTTCTATCTACCATCTGATGCATTTTTCCTTTCTCATAAATTTCTTCTTATTTCCATTTTATTCAAATTATCACAAGTATTTCAGTCTAACACATGCATTATCAAAATACCATTAAAACATCATCAAAATCACTGATTTGGTCTAGCTCAAATTCCAGCAATGAAGTTTTTGGTGGATGAACAAAACCAAGGATAAACAGAATAAACACTCTCTATATGAACTGAAATTCTTACTTTGATGTAAGATTCGAATGCCAAATTCACAACAGATACAACTTGGTGTTTTCAATGTTGAACCTAACCGAATGAAGAACAACACCAACTACAAATGTGGTTTTGCTTAACCTGCGTGGCTATTTTGCATGTCTTACACGTTTCACTATTCAACACCGACACATGACACTCAAACAAGTATGCCACTTATCACAATTTAATCACATTTAATAACTCAGTTATACCCAAAAAATGTCATGAATGCATGCATAATAATTTGTATGATTCTAAAAATGCATATGCATAAATAAGAAAAAACTCAATTATGCAAAGCATACTATGCATTAAAATTCCTCAATATTCTAACCCCTAATATAGGGCATTACAGAATTTGCATATAACAATTCTATAAATAGATCTATTGTTAATAGCCCGTTTGAGATAGTTTCAAGAGTTCAACTAAGGAAACCTGTTGATCTAGTTCCTTTACCATAAACAACTCGAGTTAGTGTTAAGGTTAAAGGCTTTGCACAACACATGAGGTACATCTTTGATAAGATACGACGAAAGATAACAACCAGTAACTTGTTTTATAAAGAACATGCTGATCAAGACCGTTGATTGGCGGAATTCAATGAAGGGGATATGACGATGGTTAGGATTTGTCTGAGCGTTTTGAGAAAGGAAAATATAAGAAACTTCATTTAAGGAATATTGGACCTTATAAGATCATCAAGAAGATAAGTCTTAATGCTTATGTTTTGGAATTACCAAGTGATATGGGAATAAATCCTAACGTTAATGTTGCAGACTTAATTATTTATTATGGACAAGGTAATGAGCAATCTCTTATTGCAGCTGTAAGAATTCCAACCATTCCCCATCTTAAAGAGGAGATAGAAGATGTTCTAGATGAACAAATTGTAGCTACCACAGATAGAGGATGTTGACAATTTCTTGTCAAGTGAAAAGGAAGAAATTTTTTTATAACACTTGGATTTTAAAAGTTTGAATTTCATAAGTTGAATCCAGATTTATATAATCAGTATTTATTACATTCTATGTCAATGACAACTTTAGACAAGCCGAAGAGAATTGATGCAAAAGAACTTAAAGTCTATAAGAGAAATAAAAGAGGAAAGATTAATCAATCACAAGCTTTAATTTGGTGTGATGAAGATTGAGAATTGAGTTGACATCAAAGATAAAGATTGAAATTCATATTACATTAGGATTCCTTATTAGATAAGAAGCAATAGTGTTATGTTATTCTATTTTAAATATGTTATTATAGTTGAATAAGACTTATAGAATTTCTATATATTAGGATTTAAAATAGAAATCATTTTCATACTATAATAAAGATTCTAAGAACTTTATATATATGTACTCATCATTTCATCAATAACAAGGAATTTGAAAATTTTCTATAACTTTGAGTTTTCAACTTGAAGGTGTGACTCTTTCTTCTAGGAGTGATTCTTAGACCCTAAGAATGATTCCTACTTCCTAATTTCCTACCTTTCATTATTTGTGTTCCTTACTAAATTCCAACCCACTCAAACCTAGCAACAATAACAACAACAACATTCAATATGAATCATGTTAATACGTAGAGTCTGAGAAGATCCAGTAGTACACAACCTTATACCTAACTAGTAGAAAGACTATTTTCAAACCTAAATTCTAGCCGTATTAAATCATGAAATCTTAAACCTAAATTTCCAGCAATTAAACCTTAAATTTCAAACTTTACAAAATTTGAAAATTTCTATATTCTTAGCCAAAATTTAACCTTAAAATTTAATATTCCAACAGCTTAATATCAGTAATACTTATACTTTCTAATTTAGTACTTTTAGCTAAGAGTTAATAATTCTTCTATTTGTCCTACGTTATTTCACAAATATTAAAATTTAAGATCAATATATTTATTTCTTTGCGAGATTAATGAGATAGATGAATTTACGTGTAGATAATTTAATAATAACATACTGATATACTTTCAAAAAAAACATACTGATATATTTTAAAGTGTAAGGAAAGATATTGAGACGAATTTACTTGTAGATATTTTATAATAATAACATACTGATATATATCGTAAAGTGCAAGGAAAGAGGAGAATATTGTAATATTGATCAACGGTATTATCTGAACAGAGGAGGAAAGAAATTGAAGTCATTGATCTTTCCAGTGTCGACCAAAAGCTGCGCATCAAAAAAAAAAAAAGAAAACGCTTCAAAACGTGGAGATTAATGGAGGCGAGAGAAGATTTGGGGTCGATTGTTTCACTCTTGCCATTGCTAATTCGATCTTCAAACGTGTTTTGGCCGTCTCAAGCTGTGGAATTGCTTAAAACACTCTCGAAAGGACCCGCCTTTTCCAGTGTCAACACTGGAGAAACCTTGTTCGTTGCCATTTCCGATCTCAGGAGCTCAATCCCAACCCTCTCTGCCAATCCTCTCGCCCCTTTTTCTCATGAAGGTTATGCCCTCTTCTTCGACGAGGTATGTAAACATGCGGTTCTTTTTTTAGGATTGGATAAGAGTAATTAATTGGAGGATATCCCGGTACTTTTTCATGCAAATTGTTTGAAGAATTCTTTGTTTGAGCTGAAGAAGCATATGCGTGTGATTGTTTTTTCAGTTGATGTCTAGAGCCGAGTCAGCAAAATGGTTTGGAGAAGTTGTACCTGCAGTAGCTAATTTGCTCTTGCGCTTTCCTTCACTATTAGAGGCTCATTATCAACATGCAGATGACCTTTTTCACGATGCTAAAATTGGTCGGAGAGTAGGTCTTCGGTTATTGCCTTCACAAAAAGCTGGCATGGTGTTACTTAGTCAGGTTTGTATTATGTAGTTGCATTTGCGTTGGACAAGTAGACCATGCAATGCTTTAATGGAAAGTCGTGAACTTCTGATCGCCCTATTTTCTTTTTCTCGTAACAACCACTATTTCTGTGAAGGTTCTTGAACACATATTTTTTATCTTTTGTTTATAATTTTGGTAATGGCATTTTTTTCAGGAATTGATCGGTGCACTTCTTGCATGTGCTTTCTTTTGTTTGTTTCCAGTTGCTGACCGAGCTGCAAAGTGTCTTCCGATAATCAATTTTGATAATATGTTTGAGTATGTGGTCTCATCTTGCTTTATATATGCTAATTTATCTTCATGTTATGACCTATAGACTACCTGCATTATACTAAACAGGAGCCAAGTGACATTACCCGACTATTGGTCCATTACTGAGGAGTTTGGAATGTACATTTGTTTATACCTTACGGTTTCCATTTAGAAGTTCCTGTATATTTCATAAGATGAGATGTATTCATTGCTGCAGAACAAAACATAATTAATTTAGCTCGTGCCTAGTATACAACATAATTAAGTGCATATTATATCTCAGATAACCTGTCGTGCATGATATACTTGTTTATCATCATATTTGAATTTAACAATCTTGGCAATAATTATAATGGAAATTGGAAGGTCCTAAAGATATTGCTCGTTTCAATGAATTTTATGAATGATTTTTATGTATGCTTATCTGCTAGCAAAGGTAAAGGTTGCTTAATTTTTTTTCCTTGCAGTTTTACTTTTTTTTTTCAATCTCTTATTACATTTAATGTTTTGGGTTTCTTAGAATATGTATGCTTCTGACACTGTATTATTACTCAGGAGTTTGTATGAAAGTTACAGTGAAACGCAGGAAAACAAAATAAAATGCATCATCCACTATTTTGAGAGAATATGTTGTTGTTTGCCTAAAGGCTTTGTCTCATTCGAGAGAAAGGTTCTTCCTTTTGAGAAACTTCCCTTACAAGCTGCTTATCCCAAGCCTGAGTTTTGGAGCAAATCTGATACTCCACTCTGCCCCTTTGAGGTAAGGTATTGAATGACATATACTGTTCATTGTCTAACTTCATTTGATGCTATATATAAAAACGAGAAGTGTTCTTATTGAATTCATAAGTTTTGTATACTGACCTTGTAGATAGCTCTTTGATCTGTAGGTCCATAGTTCAGGCTTCATTGAAGATCATGCTAATGGAGCTGTTGAAGTGGATTTTGCTAATAAGTATCTTGGAGGTGGGGCACTTAATAGAGGTTGTGTGCAGGTACAATAAATTTTATGACCAGTTACTTCAATGTTTTCTGATATTCTCAAAAGAGAACGCCTCTTTGATGCCCGAAAACTTTCATACAGTTTTCTCGCATTATTTGTTTTGATATATGTGACAAGGGTCATTATCTAATTTAATCTAGGTCTAAGCATGTCCTGTTATAATGTTGTTTTGACATTTCTGCATTCTACTTTTGTAGGAAGAAATCCGATTTATGATCAGTCCTGAATTGATTGCAGGCATGCTCTTCTTGCCTTGCATGGAAGACAATGAAGCTATAGAAGTTGTTGGTGCCGAAAGATTCTCAAACTATATAGGGTATGCCTTTTTCAGTGGCTTTCATGTTGTATTTAGATTTATGCCTGTCATTCTGCTATGATTTTTACGGACTCAATAATTGCAATATTCTGGACATTGTTTTCTACATTTAGGTTAATCATACTTCAAAAGTTGTAAACTTGCATCTTCTGAGTAAACTCTTGAAATAAGTAGGGTTTGGCAGCTTATGGTTAGGTTTTATTCATTGTGTCATTTTTCCCTATCAGTTCAAAATAGCTGTCCTTGAAAAATTTATCACATATAGTTCACATTATAAGCTGTTTTGTTTCGTTGATTAATGTTAGAAGTGGTTCTGGATAATGTTAATTTATCATTTCTTATCATCATTATCTATCTTAATGGGTGTAGGTATGCCTCTTCCTTCCGTTTTTCTGGTGATTATGTGGACAACAAGGACGTAGATAATTTCAAAAGACGTAAAACCAGAATCATTGCTATAGATGCATTATGCAGCCCAGGGATGAGACAATATAAACTAAAATACCTGCTTCGGTAGACCAATGTTCTTTTCTTATATGTGCACAACTCTTTTTCTCTTTGGTTCGTATTTTTCTTAATTTAACCTCTTTCTTTTTTTTGGCAGAGAGACGAATAAGGCATTCTGTGGATTTTTCATTCTAGCTAAAAGCAATTCTTACAGAAAGCCGTCTCAGATGGATGGAATACGAGGAAATCAACATTCAAAAGGTGGCTTTTTGTATCCCGAAGATAAACTTTCTGGTGCAAGTTCTTTCTTACCACTTGTGTTCGTGCCATTTCTACAACTGGATGCATCTTTAATTTTTCATCCTGATTCAGTTTTTATATCAGTGTTATTCTTCATTTGGTTGCTGCTCATGTTTGTAATAGTTGAATGAAGCTCCGTCGACTTTTGTTAACATGGAGATGAATGAAGTATCTACAGATGGCGGAAGCAGCTACACTAATGAGAAGGGCCAGCCGTGCCTGGACCAAGAAGATGATATTGGGGTTGCAACCGGTAATTGGGGTTGTGGTGCTTTTAGAGGAGATCCTCAGCTGAAGACCATAATTCAGTGGCTTGCTGCCTCACAGGTAACTTAGTTGAGAAATCTAGTTGCTGAAACCAATAAATGAGCATGGATACATTTATCGAAACCTTTTTACCTTATTGCTTCATGTTTGATGCCAGCCTGCCTTAAAAACTGTTTTATGTTCTTCCAGGCATTACGACCTTTTATTTCATACTACACGTTTGGCATTGAAGCATTGCAAGACCTAGATCAGGTACTTATTCCATTCTTAGTATCACGAAATTTTGGTTGCGGACGATCTTTATTATTTTTCCAAGCTCACCTTTCTTCGTCTGGTAGAAGTTTCTCTTTCGTAGGGAGTTGAACTACAAAAGTTATTCAATCATATTCATGATAATAATCACGATTTCTGAAGGATTGTCTGCTTCCATTATGCCATTCTTAAATACATACAAATTGTGATTGTCTGGAACATAAGTTCTGAATTCAGGGAGCTGCTAGGCTTGAATTTGATTTTTGCAATGGTGGATGAAGTGTCTGCCTATGGTGGGCACATAAGTTATTGTAGGTAGTTTTACATTGCCTCTGAAAACCTTAGTAGTTAAAAGTTTCATCTTGCTGTGTTGACAATATTATTGATGTGCCACAATAAACCTGTGACATACGT
Source organism: Erythroxylum pelleterianum (assembly GCA_027563865.1). NCBI lineage: Eukaryota > Viridiplantae > Streptophyta > Magnoliopsida > Malpighiales > Erythroxylaceae > Erythroxylum > Erythroxylum pelleterianum. The sequence goes on from JAOQMR010000001.1 coordinate 12,662,595, forward strand.
GGTTAAGGTGGAAAACAACTAGCTAGCAAAGAATTTCTTATCTGTAACATTTTACACGTCTGTTGAGTTGGCAGACTGACATATCTAATTCGTTAATCATCTTTTTCTCTCGTAAAGCATATGCTGGTTTTAACTCCATGTTTTTCTCTTATAGCAACACCATTGACGTCTATGTTCTGAGGCAGGTGAGTAAGTGGATTCTGGCACATGAATGGACCGTTGGAGAACTTTGGAATATGCTAGTGGAGTACTCCTCGCAGAGAGCTAGTGAAGAAACAAAAATAAGCTTCTTTAGGTGGCTAATTCCATCTCTAATTGACCATCACGAGGGTTTGTCAGTTTAGTACTTTGTAATTCTCCGATAAGCAGGCAGCTGGTTTCCGATGTTTCATAGGGTCTTCAAGCTTCGACATTCACTAACAGCGCCAGAAGGTTCATATGCCTCCAAATGGCCAGAAAACAGAAAGTAAACAGATGCTAAAATGCTGGATTACCATAAAGAGATAAATTTATGGTCAGTGGTTTGTTCGGATGCTTGGAAAATTAGATTTTTGGTTAAAAACAATAGAAGTGAGTCCTGAATTACGTGGCGTGATGGTTGATTGCTTTGGTGTCCTTATTAGCAACATTCTGATTCCCTTGTGTTTCTTAAGAAAAGGAGAGATGCTATTGTTAAATGAAGTGAAGCCCAAGAACATGTTAATGAAGCTCAAATCATCACTTGATACTTTGCCCTTGTGTTTTTAACACAATACAGTACACAAGCAAAAATTCACAAGCAGAGAATAGTGTTGTGTAAGATCCGCTCCTTTTCTTTATAACAGCTTATGTTCCTTTCTGTGTCAATCATCTCAAACAATCCAATCTTAGTTCATGTCACTTCATATCATATCCTTTGATGGCAGCTACTACAAATTTTGCAGCTTCTACATTATAACCAAAGCCAAACCTTTCAGGCTGCAACCGAACCCTTAAAAGGATCCTGTTCTTGCAGAAGATGAGTTCAGTAGACAATAAAACACTCCGCGAGGAATTGATTAAATATATAAATGAATAATTTTATAGTACTTCAATATTGCTATATCATGCATTCCGAAAAATGAGACGAGGAAGTACATCGGACTCCAGGTCAGAGTTGATATTGAATCACCTTCACTTTTGTGACTTTCTTTACTCTTGAACTCTTCATTCTAGGAGTCAAAGACTTGTCTCTAGAACAGATTCTCTAACCTCTCTCTAGGCATTTTACCTTTTTACCCTCATCAAGTTTCCATTATTGGAAAGTTTCAGGTGGGAGTTGGTTCTCTGCCAGCTGAAGCAATTCTACAGATGGTGGGAGTTGGTTCTTTGCCAGCTGAAGAAGGACCACAGCAGCAGCAGGCAAAGTCACTAGTGCTTAGGGCAGGAAATGGTTGCAAATCAGATAAGTTGTGTTCAGCTCGCGGGAGAAATGGGTTTCAAGAGCACTTGAAAGAGTTTCCAGATTTGAACAGTGATAGGACATCCTATCCCAAAACTCCTCGTATTGTAGGAGAAAGGGTTTAACTCAACCTACCAACTCTTGGAAAAGCAAAGTAGTTGCAATCCCTGTTAGAAACAAATTCACACATTATCAGGAAGTGTTTGTGGATGGGATTCTTAATATGGATCAATTTTCACAATGTCCCATTGGAGTTGACAATCAAGGGGTTGAGCTACTTGGCAAGCTCAATTGGTAAGCCGTTTACCATGGACTCTCAAACTGCTCGAATGGATAGAATTTAGCTATGCTAAGATTTGTGTAGAAATATAAAAGGATAATTAGGAACTACCTAAACCTATTCTTTTGATGAAATTGGGTGAGACTGGTGAGCTAAGTAGGGTGAAGATTCAACTATCCTACCCTTGGAAACCCAAGAATTTAAACAGAAAGTGGAAACCTACAGGCAAGTTGTTTACAACTAGAACTTATCAGGAACTTATGGGATACATACAGGACACTCCAAGTTCTAAAACACAAGAGAAAGAAGGCGATCCTATAGGGTTTGAATAGGAGGATGTTAGAGGCAAGGAGCTTGATACCACTAATCAACATAGTGATGTATCCAACCTACAGGAGGGGACAAGTTGTGTAATAAATCCAATCAATGCTACTAATGTAATGGATTCAGAGGGAGAGGAAGATAAAGTCCAGGAAAAGGCTATAAAGGAGTTTGAAGTTGTTTCAAACTCCAAAAGAAAATCAAGCAGATTTAAGGGAAAGAATAGGTTAAGAGCTTCTCAGGCTTTTACCTCTACTATTGCATGAGCATCTTCGTATGGAATATGAGGGTTGAATGACCCTCTTAAAAGGTAGACTATAAAGGAGATTGTGGTAAATAAAAAGCCTGTTTTGCTAGGCTTACTAGAAACTAAAATAAAGTTACTTCAACTACAGTGTTGCCTGAATTTTTTGGGAGCTGAATGGAAGATACATTCCAATCATATGTATCATTACAGTGACAAGATATTATTAGCATACAACTCAAAGTTAACCTTGCAGACCTCTTTTATATTTGATCAAGTAACTCGTATTAAATGTGAATTTTAGGGTGTTACTGACAGTTTGGATCTTTCTGTTATTTATGCTGCTAACTATGCTTTCCAAAGAGTAAACTATGGGAGGATATCAAGGCCCTTCAATTTTCAGTGGTCCATGGGCTGTAGCTACTAACTACATGCTAAAGTCGAATATAGTAGCACTTAACAACCATTGTTTATTAAGAATCACACCTTCCTTGGTAGCAACTTTAAGAGTTTCACGAGACTATAGTTCCAAACTTGATTTCTGTCAAGCGAAATTGGCTTTCAGTGCACACCACGAATAGATTGCACATCATTTATAGGAATCACATTTCTTGCGGTGAAGCCTGATATATCATCATAAGACTAACTCCGTTGGAAATTAATGTTTTTCCAATGAAACATCATCCTTCTACGAAGAACAAAAGAGGGGGAAAAAAACTGCAGTTGCTCCAGTTGAAAAAGAATGAAGGATTATGTTCCAGTCTAATTAAGAACTTTAGCAGCTTTGTTCATACCTTTTAAGGTGTTGAAACCCTTTGGAATCAAGCTGGTTTTTAATGTTAAAAAGTTTAATCAAGTCCAAGGGAGAGCAGAAGTTTGAAGTTGGAGCTGATGTAAATGTTAAAATGTCCAGCACCATTTGCAGACACGTAAAAGTCATTTTCTTATCAAGGGGGATCCGCACCTTTGCAGTGGAAAAGCTATTAAAATCAGCAATTACGTTCAAAGGTTAATACATTGTTGAAACAGGAGATCCCTACCGGTTACGTTTGCATGAATTTTCAGGACTTGGTTTCTTATTTCTTACTACTTGATTTTGCAATATGTAAAATATTAACTTGGTTTCTTATTTCTTACTGGTTGATTTTGCAATATGTAAAATATTAACTTGGAACTAATGGAAATTAGATTTTAACTCTTCATTCATCAAAGCTCTTGAAATCTTACAGCCAACTATATAAAGTCGGTTCATAAAATAAAAGACATTTGACTGTCCAGATTTAGTTTCTTACTCTTTGTTTCATTTGCTTATCAAGATTCAAGTATTGGTAAATTAAGAAATAATCATATTGTTAGTTATATCACTAAAACAGTATATATATATATATATAAAAGAAAAAGGTCTCACTTGAATTAAAATAGCTAAATTTGATATTATTTTACTTGTGAATTATGTAAGAGTAAGAAAAAAAGGATACATATTAAATGATTTTAAAAATATTAAAAGAAATTGTTTACTATTGGTTTGGTTCACGTAATCTTTTTAGCTGGTTTTTCTATAATTGCTTTTTCACAGATCTTCACTTGATGCTTCGTTAGAACTTAATGCACTTTTGAATTTCCCCACAAGGCCTAGTCACTTCCGCTTCTCTAACCATGTTCTGTAAGGTGCAACCATCCACGTTTCATGTTGAAGAATGTAACACACCGTGGCCCACCACTGCGTTTTCTTTATTGACTAGGTCTTCAGCCAGCCTGCATGCTATTAATTATTGACAACAACACTTCAGCTCTGAATTCATCTCAATTCATAAAAGCTGGATCGATGGTTCAACCACCAATTCAATTCGGCGTTAGTGGTTGATCTTAAATTCCTGCCGACTGTTTTGGTCAATTTGTGTTCGATCATGAGTAATAACTCTTCACTTGAATAATCACTTTTTTAATAATTGAGGGTCTGGGCACCGGCGAGTAAGCAAAGGTCAGTGATTCTTAGTTATGCAGAGTCCTACAGCATTAACGAAATCAACGTGGTAAAAACCAAATTGCAGTCAAGTAGGAATACTGCATATCTACACATATATCAATTCGCATCATTCAAATCTAAATGTAGAGCGTTCAACAGGGAATCAATCATCTCCTAAATCAAGTAAATATTTTTACGGAAGCAACCTGATGAGAAATGATATCTACATGCAAGCGTGCAACCTTTGCTGCTTCTCTATGAGGATGACATCAAACGAAGGTATATGCAGAAGCAAGAACAATTAAGCTCCAGCTACCGGACGACCTTATTCTATTCAAACCGTAGAATCCTAATTCTCCCCCAACAGTAATTACCGTATGTAATTTGCTTGGAAAATCATGATCGCAGACCCAGAGAGTTTACAGATCACAACATATAATAAGTATGAAGACTAAGAGAGTGAAACTACACACAATTTAAAAATCTAGGCTCCTGACGTAGAAGAAACCGTTCTTTGACTTCTGAACCTGACAAGTTGGTTTTGTGGAGAAGAAGAAGCACCCATTACTGTACTCCTGCTCCTCTTGTAATCTCCGTAAGTGAACTCCTCAACAGAGAGGTGCCGGTGTTGAAACTTTCTGTCTGCCACCGTATAGTTCTCAGCTGACTGCGAAGGGGTATAATTATAAAGCTGGCCACTATTGACATGAAAATCAGAGTTCTTGTATGACTGTGCAGACCCGGATGAAAGAAACTGGTATTCCCGGCGAACTTTGTTCTTCTTCATTGCCTTGTAGACCATCGGAATGAGACCGTCCATGGTCGAAAACGCGTTGGTTTTAGTAAGGGATTTTTGTTACTAAGGGGCTTGGTCAGGTTTGTGTGTGATATATACTATCCGCACACTTTTCTCTCAATAATTGTTAACATAGCTAGTCAAACGTGCCAATTGGCAACCACCCCATTTTCCTCGAACCTTCACATGTTAAGACTGCAAATGAAGACAAAACATTCAATTGGAATTGTCAATAAGGTAATCGAATTGACTCGTGTCCTCATTTTTTATTTACTGACAGTACAGATCTACCATGCACTTGCCTTCCCCAGGTTTTATAAGATGTTCCAATCTTATAAATGTAGGTAATTCTGAATTTATAATATGTCAAGTTGTATCGATCCAGTTCAATTATTAGCTTATCATCAACGATTCTTCTCCTCCACTCACAGCGAGACAATTTTTTTCTTTTTTCTTTTTCTGTACTGTTTCTTTTTTTTAAGAGGGAAAACGACAGAAAAATTACATGTTAATTTTAGGGTGACAGACCCCGACGCATCCTCAAAGAGGATAGGCATACACCCGGTAGATGGATGCTTAAGATTGGTGATCCCAAAAGAGAACTGTACTGCAGAATGAACAAGCTAGTCCGCGCATCAATTACCCTCCTAGTAAATATGTTGGGTTGTTACAACCCAATTACGGGAGAGTAGGGCATGTATGCCCAACACTAAAAGGTGGGGGAAGAAAGCCCGCGCCGGCAAAGAAAAGAGCATGTTTGTTACTATGCTTGAATCCACCTCTAAAATGATATGCCGGTAGCTCAAAGATTATGCTAGCTTGAGACCCGACATAACCTCCCAATATTCGGCCATTAACTGGGTTTTCTGTACTGTTTCTATGATCAAAGCAGCCTTTGATCGTTGAAATAATTGCATCTTTTCCTGTTACTGCAGTCCACGGCTGACCACAGTCGGCAGTGGTCGGTAGAGTATTGAAGAACAAGTCCTATGTGCCATAGTCTAGCTATATGGTTCACCTAAAACCTCACCTCTTAGAATATTTTCTTTCAAAGCAGTTACAAACATAGAAGCATCGTCTTCATGGCTTAGGATAGAATGTTAATGCGAAAAAAGCCACTAATAAAACATGGAAAGTTGTGTTCTTTTTCTCATGCAAGTTGACTATTCTCACTTTCCCATTGCCCATTAGACAAACTTTTTGTTACGAATTGGTTCGTGCCATGACTGAATTGAGACATCATGGAGAGAGCAGTCTCATACACATCTATATGTAGGAGCTATACGACTTGTTCTTATTTTGCATGGAAGAAAAGAGATACCTGCAATAACCAAGATATCATTTATTGACACAACCTATACAAAGTACCAAAATATTTTGATTGGTACCTTGCTGATAAGACAGAGAAAGTGTCGCCTACTTGAAGCATATATATGATGGTTTCCCTTGAACATTGTCAAGTTTAAACCCACGTCATGTAGTCTCCAATTTGGAAACTGTTTCTTGAGAGCGTTCTAATCCAAGGGCTTATATACGTATATATGTATTTTTATCCGATTGAAATTTTGGAGCTTATTACATTATCGACGGAAAGCTTTTTCTTTAAAATGTGTCAATTGTGTAAGCATACTTTGGCCTATTTTATACTATTTTGACCTCTTACGAGGCTGCTTTAAGTAGTTTTTTTTTATTCTACTTAGACGCATTTTTGTGAGTGTGAACCTTAGACTAACTGCTGAGGTTGTTTCTTTGTGACTGAAAAGTCTCATGTTTGAGTTACAGAAATAGTCTCTTTATAAAAATGCAAAAGGAATGTTGCATATAATTGATGTCATTTTTTCGACCGTTGTAAAGCAAAGAGTCTTGTGTATTATGATTCATTGACTTTTTTTTCAAACACATTTTTATATTTTTTATTATAAGTTTAAGACTCTTATTAGGATTAGCCTTTGCTATCCTATAAATAATAATTTTTTTCGCTTTCTAATATATTGAATAAGATTTACAAAATATATTACCTCTTTCTATCAATGTTTATATTTTGATAAACTTTACTGGTCTTGTCTCTTGTTAGTCTTGGTTATGTTTATTCATCGTGTCAAGCTCGTGTATCGATTGAATGTCACATAGCAACTAATTTAGATATACTTTAGTGGGAAAAGTCATTCCCATGAACTTCTACTTTCAACGAAGCAGTAATCATGTATAAAAAAAATGATATATCCTAGTTTTAGAGCCTTAGTCGATTGTTGTATATTTGTGACATAATTAATAAAAAATATTTTTATTTATTTTGTATATGTTTATTTAGTTAACTACCTCATAAGATAAAGTTGATAGAATAATTATATTTTATAAATATAATTATGATGAAATTATAATTATGATACTGATATTACATTTATATATTATCCATAAATTATTCTTATTCATTTATTAAGACTTGATATTAAAAAAATAAAAAGACTGTCATACATTATATTTCCTTTTTGTGGAAGAAGTAGTTGACCTTATTGATTAAAACATTAAAAAATTAAACAAATTTGTAAGTGCTTTGTTGAATTAAGAGAAATTTCAATCAATGTTTTAATGATAACAAAACGTAAATCTTACTAATGAGTTTGTTATCTTGATGTGAAGCTTTACGATAAAGCAAATACACGCAAAAGGCGAGAATTGTGTGTAACTTAAAAATTTTGTAAGTTACTAATCAATTCATGTAAATGATAAGAACCTACTAAATTTTAACAGAAAGATCTGTAAATAAAAGGAGTCTGTTAAAGTTTTAAAAAAACGAAAGGAGCCTGCTAACGTTCAAAATAAAAAGAGTTTGTTAGCGTTCAAAAAGAAAGGAGCTTGTTAATCATTTATTAATATTCAAAACAAAAGGAGCATGTTAACATTCAAAACTAAAAGAGTCTGTTATAATTCAAAACAAAAGGAGCATGTAAAAGTTTAAAACAAAAGAAACCTCTTGCAATATTAAAACAAAATGAGCCTATTCTAAAAGTGAAGGAGCCTTTTGCAAATTGAACAAAAACACTATTCTGCGAAAATTTAAAAGTTAAGAAGAGAGAAAGAATGACATAGTTGATTTATACTAGTTCGGCTTATAACAATGCCTACGTCGAGTCTCCAAGCATCCAACTTTAGTATTTCACTATAAAACTCCAAGTAGTAAATTTTGACGAGCCTTTCTAATCTCACAAGTACATATTTTTCAAGATTCTTCAACCTTCCACACTCGTAGTGTTTAACAAGCCTCTACAAGTTCTCAACAAAAATTTGAATATAAGGTTTGCTTAATGCAAGCTTCAAAGAATAATCTCTCTCAATAGAGTATTTTCACTTTCTAAGGCACAAAGAATTTGATAAAGATGTAACTTTCAATAATATTGATGCTATTGAAGTATTTCAAAAATCTGACATATTTGCAAATGCAGCGACTCTTCCTTAAATAGACATTTTCTTCAACTAGTCGTTGCTCCACTTATATTCTGAGTTGACTTTGAGTCTGAGGAATCTTCAATATCATCTTTGCTAGAATTTTCTAGTATCCAGACGTTAAGAAAAAAGTTTTGACAATATCTTGGAGCTATTGCGGAATCATTTCTAATAAATAAGGAAGTTCATTAAGAAGGTCACTACAAGAGAGAAAGGAAACATTTATTCGATGATTTTATATCCTTTTAAGAATTATATCATTATCTATAAAAGGAAATAAATCATATTTGAAATTTGAAATATTATATATTTATCATCAAAATCATTAATAATAAACCTTAAGCTAACAGTCTCCCCCTTTTTGATGATGACAACTAATAAACATAAATATTTAAAAATTTAAATGATTTAGAGGGGTTTCGAAAAATACTTGTATTTTTTAAGGCCTTACTAGTAACCTTGATTTAGAAGGAGCCTCTTACTACTCTTAAGTAGAAGGATCCTATCCTATATGATATCGCAATAAGAGAATTTCAACGACGAAGATTTCAAAATTATATCATCGTAAATAACAGCATAAGCAGGAGCATAAACAACACAAGCAAATTATTTTAGCAAAGTATATGCTCTCCCCTAAAGTATACTCACTACTCTCTCCCTTTGTCATATCAAAAAGAGAGAAAAAATCATTAAGCAGAAAAAATGCACAAATATGTAACAGTAAAGAGAATAGAAATTAGGAAAAAAATGTCACTATAACACAAGTATTAAAAAATAAAAAATATAACCAGAGTATGTTAATCAAGTAAAATATTCCTTAAGGGAATTTAGAATGGTGAGAAGGAGTTGCATGTCATTGAATTGGTCTTGAATCCTTGTTATCTGTTCACGCATTTGATCTTAATTGTATCACTTGTCCCTTTGTTGTTGAAGGATCAGATCATTTGTATTCTAAAACGTGACAGGGTTGATTTATATGGAGCAGGACCGAAGACATTTACTACTCTTTTTATTTTCTTCTTTACCCACACTTTGTCTTTCAGCTTACATTTGAATTGGTAGGGAATAAATGTATGAAACTTGGCAGGTTCATACTAGTCCAGATTATCAATGACACTTCATAATGAGCGAACATCTTGATGAGTAGCATCCGATAAGGCAGACCATCGTTGGTATTCTTATGACTTCCCTTATCCACCATAAATCGCAGGATAATTACTGGGAGGCTCATCTTATTTTCCTTCAGTAGATTATACACATCATATGTGTCCAGGAGACAACATCTTTCTATTGAACTACTTGTAAAAATTGAAGCAATCGATACCAATACAAGGCATCATGGCAGTAAGTCTAAATGTCTACACCAAAGTCTCCCTTCATGAGTATTCTCAGTGAGCATGCAAATAAAATTCACAACTTCTCCCAAACCAAAATCAGTAATGTCCCACTTATGATAAGGAAGGTTAGTTTTGCCTATGGGAATTATATTCAGTATGTTCCCCAAGATTTACTCAGTAACCAAAATCTCACACTCACATACCCAAGAGGTGATTGCCAATTTTCCATCAATTTCATCTTTTCTCATGTGTGTATAAAGCGATCTAACTAAATCATCACACACTGTCTCATTCAAATTCAAAACAATTTCTCAATTAATAGCAAGAAAATAAGAAGAGATGGGAATATCAATGTCATCGAATAGGAGAGGAGGCAAAATGCATCTAGCAACTATTTTTTGCTTTTTGTAGAGCATTTTGTATTGTGCTTCAGCTTCCATTAACTGAAATAGCTTGATCGATGATGAAGACTCTCATTTCTTGTGTTTCTTTGATTTTGACCTCTTAGCTTTTGAAATTTCTTCAAATAAGGCTTCTTCATAAAATATCTCATTCCTAGCAATGAGGTCCTCAATATTCTCTTCAACCATAGGCGCTTGCCTTTTTTTATTTCTTCCCTTTTTCTCTTTCAAGATTCTTCTTCTTCCCTCATTTCACCATCAGGGATTTTTTCTTTTTCAACAATTTTTCAGCCTACTTTGCAACACTTCCTCTAGTTCATGGACATCTTATTAGACTAACTAGTTCTTCATTTGAATCATTATCATTAACGATCTAGCATACTTTAGGCAATGTTTTTCCTATGGAACCAGGTTGAGGTGTAGTCAATGGTGGTGGTGCGAAAGTTTTGAAAGACAAAGTAGAAGGAGTAGGTAAAGTAAGAGTAGGCAGTAAAAGTAAAGGAGAATGGAATCTTACTTTTCTCGTTAGCTCCCCCTCATTAGAAAATTTTACTTCTTCTTCTGCTTCTTTTTCTTTCTCTGATGAGCTAGGGTTTGATTCATCAGAACCTTCTTAACCAGAGTGAAAGATATATTGTTGCTTGATTGTTGATTAATTTTTTTCAGAAGATGAATCAGAATTTGATTCTTCAGGAAGAGACAACATGGCCAAAATCTTTCCCTTTCTCTCATATGGAGTCTCATAAGTGGATGCTTTTGAAACTTGAGCTTTTTGATAAAGCTGAAAAAAAAGGTTTAGTAGGGGTGTTTAGTGATCCTATTATTGGTGATAGAGAAGACAATTTTGAAACAAAAATTCCATACTCTTGTTCATGACAGAGAGTTTCGTCAGAGAGGAAAAATAGCACTTCTAAGAACGACAAGATAAGTAAAAGGAAGAAACCTTCACAAGATATACCAAATGATTCTTAAGTGTTGATTTTGTGTAAAGATGAACAATTGTACACGCTATTACAGGAGGTGTGATTGTCTACATATCTTCTTTTAGTCACGTATAGAAAGCTGTCAGAGCGGCGCACATGTTTTAAAAAAATAAAACGACACTATTTAATAACTGCTTTTTAAAGACACATGTATTCTACCTTATTAAACTAAGAGGAGCCTATCTAAAAAATAGATTCGAAGGAACCTGCTAATATTTGCAAAGAGAAGTAGCATCAAATCTTTATATGGAGTTAATATCAGATAATCTGCATATACCAAGCTCTTTTCTTAACAAACAGAATCTATCTTCGGAAAGTGGCTTAGTAAAGATATCAGCTACTTGATTTTCATTTTTAACATGCAAAAGATCAATGATTCCTTCTAAAACATGATCTCTAAGAAAATGATGTTTGATTTCTATATGCTTAGTCCTAGAATGATGCATGGGATTTTTAGAAAGATTTATTGCACTTGTATTGTCATATAGTATAAGAATATGATCAAAGTTTAAAGAAAAATCTTGGAGCTAATGTTTCATCCATAAGAATTTAGCACTGACAAGTATAAATTGTATTATGTGTTAGGGCATGATTGATATATGTTTAGTTGTTAATTCGATCACTTGGTATGTGTTTAGGTTGAAATTGTGTTAGTTTGTGATTTATTTGTGCTTTAAGTGTTTTATAGGTTAGTACAAGTTTTTGAGCTTAAATATTATGTTTTTGAAGTACCTTGATATGTTTGCTAGTGTTTTGGAGGGAATCTGGGCCACAATATAGGCCCACAATCGTGGCAGGTAAGCTATGATCGTGACAGAAGCTCCATGTTTGGCCCACGATCGTGGCCTACATGCCATGATGGTGACAGAAGCTCACGATCGTGGCCTGCATGCCACGATCATGACAGAAGGTTCAGATGTGAGACACAATCGTGGCCTGTATTCAGCAAACGTGCAAACACTCATGAACTTCATGTTTCGATGGATTTTTTGACCTTTTAGATTTTGGTAAAACCCTAGGGTTACCCAAAACATAAAAGAGTATAAAAAGAACATAAAGAGGCAGAGAAAAAGGAGCTTCCGTGTAGCCACTATTGAAAACCCTAAAGAGAGAGAGGAAGATGAAGAGAAGAGGAAGAGGAAGAAAGAGGAAGAAGAAGCAGACTCGGCGTGCTTCCCAGATCAGGAGGGCTTTCGACGCTACTGCCTTCTAAGATCGTCCATTCTAATTATCTATTTCCTTTTTATTTCAATTTTATTCATGTATAAAGTTGGGATGAATTGTATGATGATAGATAGTAGAATGATGATGATATTCTATCTCTCCTTCGGGATTTTATTTTGATTTAATGATAATCTAGTCGATTGTGTTTATTGGATGAATGTCGTGATTTGATTACATTCTTGCATAATACGGTAATAAACCAAGATGGTGAACTGAATGAAAAATGATTAAATCAGGTTAATGAGAGTTAGGTGATTTAATAGAATATTGACAAATCATATTAGTAATTGTGTGGAGAGAGATCCCTTGTGATGTTTCGATATTTTGTAAGAGTGCTTCAAATCTAATTGGGTTTTGAAGAATTTGTGAATTGAGAGATTACAAATTTCATAATCCAATTAGGGTTTAATGGTTATAACTCGAGAGAGAGTAATCAAGCCTAGGATCATCTAGAATTGACACCCCATTAACACATAATCAGCTAGGTTAACATTAATGATAGGTAAAATCCCCTTTCACATAAATTGGTAAAATCATTAGGTTGATTTCTATTGTGATTGCATATTTCTCACTTGTTAATACTTTTGAATACTTTTGTGTTTAATTCCTGATTTGATTGGTTAAATTCAATTCTCGTAATTAATTCTGGTTGCATCTTATATTTTTATTTTTATAGTTTTTTTAGCCTTAGATTTTAGGATTAGATTACTCCCTCTCCTCGTAGGATCAACACCTCTTATACTACAGTCACGACCCGTGTGCTTGTGGTATTTAAGGGCTTATATATTTTAAAGCTTGAACAATACGATCAAGATTTAGGCACCGTTGCTAGGGAGGTATAGATTAGTTTAATTCTTGTAGTCTAAGGCTTTTTCACCATTTATTGTGTTTAAAAGAGAGAGAGAGAGAGAGAGAGAGAAGGTAGGCATAAAGTAAATGACACATCAACTTGGATATCACCAGACAATAATGTGGTATCTCAAGAGATGAACGCTAAAAAGAGATAGAAAGAACGATGGTGGAGGAAACACATCATAGAGAGTGACGAACCCTTATAGACGTCATGAGGCCACAGCTCAATGCCCATCGTTAAGGGATTACATGACCACCGGTGCAAGCGAGTACGTTCGAGATCAAATCATCACTGCTAAACATGTTGCGAACCAACGTGAAATTCTACGGGTTAGCCAATGAGGATCCCAGTGCTCATTTAGCTAATTTCTTAGAGATTTACTATACCTTCCGAGATATTGGGATGTTGGAGGATGCATTTAGGATGAGGTTCTTTCCCTTTACATTTAGGGATCGAACCAAGGCTTTACTAAATTCTCTCCACCCTGCTAACACCACAACTTGGGAGCAGTTGGTGCAAGTTTTTCTAGATAAGTATTTCCCTCTAAACTAGACAACAAGACTAATAAAGGAAATTATCAATTTCCATCAAAATGATGGGCAGTCTTTATATGTAATGTGGGAGCGGTATAAGCAGTTACAAAGGAGTTGTTCTCATCATAACATGTCCAACAAATTCCTATTACAAATCTTTTACACTAGAGTTAATCCACCTACAAGGAGCACCATAGACATAGCTACTGGAGGATCATTCATGAGGAAAACAATTGAAGTAGCACACTGTAACACCCCACTCCCGCGTGACCCAAACCCGACATCGTTGGTGATATCCGAGTCCGTGCCCCGCTAGGGTAGCGTGCTACATCAGTCAGTCGAAACTCAGTATAAAAATTTTCTTTTTTTAATTACACTCATGTGCGCGGAAAACAGTAGGTAATTTGAGCTCAAATGTAAAAGGAAGCATTTTTTTTATTTTCGTTATGCCAAATAGTCAACAATAATTTAAAATAGTCATTTAATGTACAAAAACAACAAAATCACATTGGGCCCACTATAAAGACAAAACATCATTTTACAAAGATTGCGGAATACAATTCTATGAGACATAAATGCAGACGCGAACTGATCCCGACCTCTATCTTTCACTAGCATGCAGTAGGCATACTCCCGTGTCGAACGGGGTACTCTTCAAAGCCTGAAAAATATATGCAAATTTTGGGTGAGTTTTGCGAACTCAGCGAGGAACCATCATCGATGGTTCGCCCAATTCATGCATCACACAAGCAAAGTACAGTAATAGCACAGTCAGAAATACCATATCAATCAATATATATAAGCAGATCACAATTTTATAAGGCATTCGTGCCTTTTTCCCATTTATAGTATTCAGTCAAGTATATATGCAATGCACATGTGACACTTTCCCATTTTATTACAGTGTTGTGACCGAGCACTTAAACAATAAATAGTATTCAGTAGATGCATCTAGGGAGTAGGAGAGTCCTCTGGGTATGCACTATCTCCCTTCGAGCTCGAGGCTCTTTTTCAGTATTAGTGGCAACTCTGGTCACAACTGTTGTTATTATCTGTTTATGCATTTGTGTATGAAATGCATATGCCCAATTTAACAGTCAATATAAAACAGTCTGCCACAGTAGAGGTAATGAAATGAAGCACAGTATAGCAAGCAATTCACAATGTGCACATCCAGAACACTTCTATGTCAGATCTCCCAATTCATCGGACCGTCTGTCCGGAATGCAGTCAGAAACAAAACACAATCATAATCCCTCCATTATTCCCCACATTAAACGTATAATAATTGGAAGAACCATCTAGGTTACTCACCTGTACTTCCGAGTTAATACCTGGAAGTCTCAGTGACATCGGTGGATCGACACTCCAAATGTACCTCTATAACAGTTATAGTATAGAAAGATTACCAATTGCTCAATCAGCACTATTTAATGATGCACATGTAGCAATTTGCAGGAGCACAATGCATGTTCATGTTATTCACGGCCCTAATCCAAAATTGTCCATCATAAAAATTCTGTCTAAAAATTAGAAATCTAACGGCACTGACAGTACTCAATTCGGGCCTCTATAGGTCCAAAAAGAAATAAAACAGTGACCAAAGAACCATTACCCGGACACCTGTCAATTTCTCGTCCAAAAATTCCCAATTTCTCATAAAATGAAATTCAGTATTCTACGAATCCGATGCCTCAAGAATCAGGTCAATCGGATGTCAGTTGGAAAATATATGAGCAAAAGAAGCTCAAAACCCAATAAAATAATAAAAATGAAAAATCTCTCTCGCACTCGCGAGGCGTCGCCCTAGCGAGTCGGCGCCGGAAACAGCTGCGTCGCACTCGCGAGGCGAGTGCCGGCTTAAAACCAGCCGCTCGCGATCGCGAGCCATACACCAATCCACGCCATTCGCGCCAGCGAGCCGTCACTCAAACACTCACCTCGCGATCACGAGCTCCTGCTTTTATTCCTTCCCTTTTTCCATGTTTCCAACCGAAATTCAAATACCCATAACGCTTGGCATACAATTCAGAAAATTACAAGCCATATCTCATTGGAAAGATCATGAAAACCTCTACAAGTTTCATGAAGACCATAAAAATCAATTTCACCCCTAAGGGTGTCAAAAATCCAATCAATCCCACTGCCTAGTCATAGGGTTTCAAAACAGTGCAGTATTTTCCAAAATCCATAACTTCTCAATCCCTTTGCTAAAAATTACAAAATAAATACCAATTGAAAGATCAGAATGTGTCCGACAACTTTCATGAACAACATGTATCTCAATTTAATTTCTAAATAGGCAAACAATTCACTCAATGATGCTGCCCCTACAGTTGACCTGAACTGAACAGTCATTTTCCAACAAGCATAACTCCTTGCACAAATGTCAAAAAATGCATACTTTATACCCATGAAAAGATCAAACACAATACTACCCTTCTCATGAAGGACTTAAAGGTCAATTCCATCACTAACAAGCTTAAAACTGTCATGCAAGTGACTGCCCTGATCAGCAGTCAATAACCTAACTTAGGTTCAGTTTTTTTGAAAATTCATAAGTCTCAATTCTGTTATCCAAAATTAACATGCTATATCTCATTTTCAAGATAATTTCCTCCTCTACAACTTTCTAGAAGATCATTTGAGCCAATTCAAATCACAAAAATCTCTTAATTTGCTTCTAATCACAATGCTCACAAAACCTACACTGCTGGCTAGGT
>JAOQMR010000001.1:12679219-12707247 GCA_027563865.1 Erythroxylum pelleterianum
TGAAGAGTTGAAATCTGGAATTTCATGAAAACTCAAGTGAACATACTTTAGTGTAAGGGGCATAACTCTTTGTGTAGAACTCGAAATGAGATGATCTTTATATGGTTTTTATAGAGGACTTCGAGATCTACAACTTCTATTTCAAGAACAATTTCTAAATTCGGACGTTTTGAGGGTCAAAATTTCAAAGTGGTATAAGTGACCCGAATGTGTCCGTTAAACGGATAGCATAGGTTAAAATTATGTTAGTTTGTGATTTATTTTTGTTTTAGGTGTTTCATGGTTTAGTACGAGTCTTTGAACTTAAATATTATGTTTTTGAGGTACCTTGATGTGTTTTCTAGTATTTCAGGGTCAATATTAAAGAGTGGAGAAGTTTTAGAGAGAATCTATGCCACAAAACAGGCCCACGATCATGGCAGGTAGGCCATAGTCATGACAAAAACTTCAGGTTTGGCCCACAATTGTGGCCTATGTGTCACGATCGTGACAGAAGCTTAGGGAATAGCCACGATCATGGCCTGCATGCCACATTCGTCACAAAAGGCTCAGATGTGAGCCACGATTGTGGCCTGTAGGGTAGACATGCAAACGCTCACGAACTTCATATTTCGAGGGATTTTTTTGACCTTTTGAACCTAAAAAACCCCCTAGGATTACCCAAAATATAAAGAGTATAAAAAGAACATAAAGAGACAGAGAAAAAGGAGCTTCCGTGCAGCCACTATTGAAAACCCTAAAGAGAGAAAAAGGAAGAGAAGAGGAAAAGGAAGAAGGAGGAAGAAGAACCGATCTAGACATGCTTCTTAGATCAGGAGGTTTTTTGACACTACTGCCTTCCCAGATTGTCCATTCTAAGTGCTTATTTCCTTTTCGCTTCAATTTTATTTATGTATAAAGTTGGGATGGATTGTATGATGATAGATAGTATAATGATGATGATGTTCTAACTCTCCTTCGGGATTTTATTTCGATTTAATGATAATCTAGTCAATTGTGTTTATTGGATGAATGTCGTGATTTGATTACGTTATTGCAAAATTTGATAATAAAATGAGAGGGTGAATTGAATGAAAAATGATTAAATCAGATTAATGAGAGTTAGGCGATTTAACAGAAACTATGATAAATCATATTGATAATTGTGCGAAGAAAGATCTCGTGTGATGTTCCGATGGTTTATTAGAGTGCTTCATATCTAATTAGGGTTTTGAATAATTTGTGAATTGAGAGATTACAAATTTCATAATCCATTTAGGGTTTATAAATTAGGGTTTAATGGTTATAAATCGAGAGAGAGTAATCCAGCCTAGGATCATCTAAAATTGACACCCCATTAACACATAATCAGCTAGATTAGCATTAATTGTAGGTAAAATTCCCCTTCTCATAAATTGGTAAAATCCTTAGGTTGATTTCTATTGTGATTGCATATTGCTCACTTTTTAATACTTTTATGTTTAATTCCTAATTCAATTGGTTGAATTCAATTTTCGTAATTAATTTGGGTTACATCTTTTATTTTCAGTTTTATAGTTTTTCTGGCCTTAGATTTTAGGATTGGATTCCTCCCCCTCCTTGTGGGATCATCATCCCTTATACTACAGTAGCAACCCGTGCGCTTGCAGTATTTAAGAGCTTATAAATTTTAAAGCTCAAACAACACGATCAAGCACAACAGTTAGCAGCTACTATATATTCCACTTCAGTTGTCGAAAGCGCTGTGCAATTTTGTTTCTTGCAAAACCAAGAAACTAGGAATCCTCCAAGGATCATTAAAAATGACCACTTGTGCTTTTCCTATCAACTTTATCACCTATATAATCTAAATCACAATAGCTAACTATGTTAAATGAATCGGTTTTGGATACCATAATCCAAAGTCCATGGTTCCAAGAAGATAGCGAAAGATCCTCTTGACTACTTGAAGGTGACTGTCTTTTGGATTTGATGCAAAGAGTGCGCAATGACACACACTACGCATAATATCTGGTCTTGAGCTTGTAAGATATAGTAATGATCTAATCATTCATCTATACTTTGTCTCATCCGTAGCCTTGCCTTCTTCATCCTTATTAAATTTAGTTCCAATATACATAGGAGTACCCATCGGTTTGGCATTGTCAAAATGATATTTCTTGACGAGTTCCTTTGTATATTTGTCTTGACAAATGAAGATTCCTTTTTCTGTTTGCCTAATATGCAACCTAAGCAAAAAAGATAATTCTCCCATCATACTCATTTCATCTGTAAGAGCCTCTTCAATTGTCTTTGGTTCTAATTGTGAAATTAGAGCAACATAATTGTTTTCGAATAATAATCTAGTTCTTATACTTTCAGAATGGTCTCCCACAATATACTAAAGTGTATCGAGACCTCTCCATTCTTTTGGTGTTCTTCATTACATAGGTTCCTATTGAGATGTTCTTAGAGAAGGAGCCTACTCTATCCTAGTTTTAGAAGGACCTTCTTGATCTTATAATTCAGAAGGCACTATATGTGTAGTTTGAGTCTATGACGTATTTTTAAGAACTAAAGGATGCCTGTCATCATCTGAATCAGCTGTTGTTGTTGAGGGTAGTGCTTCATCAAATACCATATGTATTGATTCTTTTTATCTCTTTGTTCTTTTATTATAAACTCTAAATCCTTTGCTAGAAGCACTGTAACCTAGAAAAATAGCTTCACCTGATCTCATATCAAAATTTCCAATATTGTCTTTTCCATTATTTAATACGAAGTACTTGCAGTCAAATGCTCAAAAGTAAGCAACATTTGGTTTTCTTCCTTTCCGCAACTCATAGGGGGTCTTTTTAAGAATAGGTCTTATAAGACACCTGTTAAGTATGTAACAAGTAGTAGATACAACTTTTGTCCAGTAATCACGAGATAAACCACTTTCACACAACATTGTCCTAGCCATATCAACAAGAGTCATGTTCGTTCTCTCGATAATTTCATTTTGATGAGAAGTCCTTGGGCATGAAAAATTATGAGTTATACCATTTTCATTACAGAAATCTTTAAATTTTATGTTATAGAATTCTCATACATGATCGCTCTGAATTGATGTAATGCAGTACCCCTTTTCAATCTGAATTTTTTTGCAAAACAATTTTAGTAACTGTCATGTATCTCGAACAACCACTATTAACCATCTGTTAATTTTCTCTTATCATTGTTCTGAACATGCACAATGTATTATCTCATTTTAGGTACCCAAATTTTTCTGGATCCTTTTAGGTTAGTAATTTGACCTTTTAGTCTCCAAACATACATTTGAGATAATTTCTTCATTTTCTGAAAGTTACACGAATGACTAATATAACCATGTCTACCACAGTAATCACATAAAACAGATGAATGAGAATTACTATAATTTTTGCTATTTATCAGGTTCTTGTTGTTTTGACTGTGGCTACTGTTGGAATTAACAAAGAACTTCTTTTATAGTATAATATTATTATTTTCATTATATCTTATTCCAACCTTATAAAAACACCTTTACTATTCCCAAGTAATACATCAAGATTATTCCTTCCATCAACAAAATTAGCAAGATCTTTTTCTAGAGATTTTTTTGTAAATTTTTCTTTCTCAAGTTCTAAAGTAGCAACTTTTTCTTCTAATTGTCTTACCTTAATAGAATTATTTTCAAGCAATGCATTCTCTAACTGACTTACCTTTTTTCTAAGAATTCCTTTTCAGAGACTTTTTGCTTATTTTCATTTTTAAGCAACATGATTTTAAGCAAAGAAATTCTTATTCTCAAATTATAATGATTTAATCTTATTAGTTAAGGAAACATCATTATTTTTGGACTTTTAACCTTTTTGAAATATTGCGCTATTAATTTTTCATATTGATCATATAGTTCATGATATGCATCTCTTAATTCATCAATTTCAATATCAAAGTCAGAATAATATACCTCATCGTCTCCTGATTCAACTATAAAACAAATGTTACTGACTTATTCAGGCTCTTCTTCTTCAAAGTTTTCAAAATTCTCATATGACCAAGATGCAGTCATAGATTGTTTTCTGGATTTTCTATTCTCTATTTTATCCTTTTGAAGAGGACATTCTGATCTTGTGTGTCCAGGCTTCTTGTAGTGATAGCATATGATTTGATTTTGTATATAGCTACTGCTGCTGCCTTTTGATAGAAACCTATTGTTTTCAGTTTTCTTATCTCCTTCTCTTTTCTTCATTAGCTTCCTTTTGTAGAAGCATGCATATTTTCTACCCAAGAAATTGAATTCATCATATCTATCTATTTGTAAGTATCGCTTTCATCACCGTTTGATGGATTTGATGCATCAGCTGCTTTTAGTGTTGTTCCTCTTCTGTATGAGGATCCTTTATCTTGCCTAAGCTTGACTTCATGTATCATCAAATTTCCTCTTAACTAGTTGAGTGAGATAGTGTCACGATCCTTTTGTAGTTTCTAGAACTGTCATTTTAAGTCTCCATTCCTTTGGCAGCAACCTTAGCATCTTTCTTACAAGCTCATTATTAGGATATATCTTTCCAGAGTTTTTTAAGGCTATAATGATGTTGAAACGTCCAAAGAATTCGTCTATAGTTTCTCCTTATTTCATGCAAATAGTTTTGTATTGATGCACTAAAAGACTTATTCTATGTTTCTTTACCCATTCGTTCCTTCAAAATTAACTTGAAGTTTGTCCCATATTTCTTTTACTATAGAACAGTAGGATATCTTTTCATACTCTTTTGGGGATAGTGCACATATTCGATAATGTCTTATTTTGGCATTCAATTGTGTGTTGACATTATGGCATTCAACTGTGTATTTCTTCTATCAGCATCAGTCCACACTTCTACTTCATCAGTAGCAGGAGGTGTGGCTCCAACTTTGATAGCTTTCCAGATTTCAATATCTACAGATTAAACATAAATAGTCATTCTCTCTTTCTAATAGGAATAGTTGTTTCCATTGAAATAAGAAGACTTTAAGACATATTGTCCTTTGAGGCTTCTCAAATTGTTTGCCATGATCTATCACGTGCTGCAAAGCACAATAAATGTAAAACCTCTCTCTGATACCAAATGATAAAGCAAACACACGCAAGAGGGGATGAATTTTGTGTGACTTAAAATTTTACAAGTTATTGTCAATTCGTGTAAACGATAAAAACCTGCTAAATTTCAATAGAAAGATCTATAAATAAAAGGAGCTTGTTAAAGTTTTAAAAATGAAAGGATCCTTCAAACATTCAAAACAAAAGGGGCTTGTAAACATTTAAAACAAAAGGAGCTTGTTAATCGTTCAAAACAAAAGGAGCCTGTTAACATTCAAAACTTAAGGAGCCTATTATCGTCTAAAACGAAAGGAGCCTGTTATCGAAAGGAGCCTATGAAAGTTTAAAACAAAAGAAGCCTCTTACAATATTAAAGCAGAAGGAGCCTATTCTAAAAGTGAAGGAGCCTTTTGTAAATTGAACACAAACACTACAATGCAGAAATTTAAAAGCTAAGAAGAGAGAAAGAATGACACAGTTGATTTATACTGGTTCGGCCTATAACGAAGCCTACGTCCAGTCTCTAAGTATCCAACTCGAGTATTTCACTATAAAACTCCAAGTAGTAAATTTTGATAAATCTCTCCAAACTCATAAGTATGTATTTTTCAAGGTTCTTTAACCTTCCACACTCGTAATATTTAACAAGCCTCTATAAGCTCTCAAACAAAAAATTAAATATAGGGTTTGCTCAATGTAAACTTCAAGGAATAATAATCTCTCTCAATAGAGTGTTTTCACTGTTTAAGGTACAAGGAATTTGATAAAGATATAACTTTTGAGAATGTTGATGATGCTGAAGTATTTCAAAAATCTGACGTATTTGCAAGTGCAACGACTCTTCCTTAAATAGACATTTTCTTTTACTAGACGTTGCTCCACTTATACTATGAGTTGACTTTGAGTCTGAGGAATCTTCAATATCATCTTTGCTAGAATCTTCTAGTATCTAGACATTAAGAAAAAAGTTTTGATAGTATCTCGGAGCTATTGCGGAATCATTTCTAACAAATAAGGAGGTTCATTAAGAAGGTTCCTGCAAGAGAGAAATGAAACATTTATCTTATGATTTTATATCCTTTTAAGAATTATATCGTTACCTATAAAAGGAAATAAATCAAATTTAAATTTTCAAATATTATATAGTTATCATCAAAATCATTAATAATAAACCTTGAGCTAACAATTATATCATGCATAACTTAAGAAGATATTTCGTGAACATTATAAAAGGAGAGATGAAGTCTTTAACTTTCAAAGAAAAGGTCAAGTTATAAACAAAAGAAGGATAAGACAAATTAAGGTCTTTTTGTATTTTAATATCATTTATAATCTCACTGGTTAGTTTGGTAATCTTAAAGGTTCACCATACATAATCATTTCATATCACTTTATTGCATAAGTTTTTTTATCCATCAATATATGTTAAAGCTTTTACTTTTAAGAGAAAAACCTCTTGATTTCTCAAACACTTTTTAAGAAATATTTTAGGAAGTGTTTAAATCATAATTATATTAAACAAGATGATTTTGAGGATTTGAATTTATTAAAATCATGTTTTAAGGAGATCATTTGACCTATATGCGTCAATGTTCCAACTAATTTATGTTAAAGTTATTAAATTTGATGTTTCAAGATTTTTAGTAATATTAGTATATCCTTTGATCAACCAATATCTCAATAGCTAGTGAATTTGTTCGTTCAATACACATTGGTTAACCAATATGCTATATTGGTCAACAATCTCTATAAATAGCTATTGTAGTATGGGTCCTGAGATCCTATAAATACATTTTTTTCTCATTAAGTTTAGCATCAAGAAGCATTTGAGAGCCTTTTACACACATTTCTAATTGTTCTCAATTATTTTCACACTTATTGTCTCATTTTTAGTGAGTGAGCCTTTTTGATATTATCAAAGTGATAAAGAGAGCTAATTTAATTTGAAAGCTTCCACTAGTTCCCGTTCATTGTATTTGTGTGTTCAAAGTCTCCTTGAAGTTCCTCTCCTCCTTTGAGAAATATTGTAAGGATTCCTGTTTGCTAAAGCAAAGATTGTATAAAGCTTATTCTTTTTCCTTATAAGAAGAATTATAATAGAAATACAAAAAGAGTTTTGGGAGTGGATGCAGACAATGATTGCTTGTTGAACTACTATAAATTGGTTTGCATCTCTCTTCCCTGACTTTTTTACCTAATTACTCAAAAGCTTTATTAAAACTCATTATTTTATTTATACTTGCATCAGTAATAAATTATGATCTTTTCATTTTAATTTGCCGACTTTTTGTTAAAAATTTACAAACACTCAATTTACCCCTTCTTGGGTGTGACTAAAGACTAATAAATGGTATCAGAGTCAACTTATAAGGCTAACATTTCAAACAAAATCCGGCAGCAAAGATGAATAATGGCATATTTAAGGGCATCTTCATCATCTTTTAACTAATAGGGACAAAATGGTAGAGCCTTTTCTTTTTAATAGAAATGACTATCTCTATTGAAAACCAAGGATATATTTCTTCTTTATGGCCAAAAATGTTGATTTGTAGGAAGTTTTCTTAAATGGTCCATTCATTCCTACTAAAATTATAAGTGATAGGAAAGTTTTCAAGACAAAAAAGGAATGAAATAAAAAAATATACAAATTTCTTTGAATAACAAAATAAAAAATACTAATCTCCTTAAAAAACAAGACCATTGATATCCTATTTTGTGCATTAAGAAGAAAAGAATTCAATAGTGTATCTATGTGTGAAGCCCACGAAATTTGGTATGCTATAAAAGTTACACATATGGGAACAAATCATGTAACGAAAAGTAAATTTAGCATACTAACAAACTAACATGGATTATTTTAAATCAAGCATGATGAAAGAATTTCTAGCCTATATTCTAGATTTATCAATATTTTCAATGTACTTATGGTCTTTGAAATATCTAAGCTAATATTTAAATAGCAAGAAAGTTGTTTAAGCCTTTTAAATATATGAGAAGTTAAAGTGATAACCATACAAGAAGCCAAGGCTCTAACAACACTACCTTTAGAGAAGTTTATTAGATCTCTTCTTACATATAAAATAAGCTCCAAGAGATATAAGAAGAAACAACACTTTCAAAGAAAAATAATTTAACATTTAAAGCCTCAAAGTAATAATCAAGTGAAGAGGAAGAGACTTCAACTAGTGAAAGCAATGAAGAAGATACTGCTCTAATCACTAAAAAATTCAAGAAATTCTTGAAGAAGAACTCCTAAAAAGGAAAGAACTACAAAATTGGTAAACTAGACTCAAAATACAAATCAAATAACTTTATTTGCTTTGAATGTAGGAAACCCAGACTAATGAAGTCTCAATATCCTCTCTTTAAAGAAGACTATAAATATGAAATAAATGATTAGAAGGAGAAAAGAGGGATAAAGGTAAAAAGAAGGCACTTAAAACCACCACTTGAGATGATACAAATGATTATGAAAGCGTTCATTTGGAAGGAGATGTAGCTCATATGTTCTTTATGGACAAGGATAAAGACAAGGTACTCTCTACGTCTAAATTTTGTAATAATAATACTGATGTTGATTTGACATATAATGAACTAGTCTTGAAATCATAAACATGAAAAAGAAAAAGCTATCGTCTAAATTTAAAGAGACTAAAAAGAATCTCGATGCATGCAGGAGTGAGAATGAAAAAAAGAATGAATTTTATTGTATCAAGACATTTAAAAGTGTAGCCATTTAAAAGTCCTTCAAATATAATAAGTTATATAGTTTTTTTTTACTTTATTCATTCCTATCTCAAAAATTATAATAATATAGAATTTATATAACAAATATTTCTTTATTTTTATTAATATTATTTTCACATTTTTCTCGTAGATTAAGATTAAAAAAGATTGTTTAACTCTCATATAAATATAAAATTAAGAACAATTTAAAGTAAAAATATGCATTTATAATAAGTACATTTAATTTCAAATATTATCTTTAACTATTTCAAAGTTATTATAATAATTTTCACATGTATGCACTAGAAAGTATATATATATTGTAAATATGAAATATGTCAAAATTTAAAATATTTATTAATTATATTTGAATTATGTTAAACTAATATATTTAGTTATATAATATATAATCACTTTGTATAAGTCTAATTACATAAAAAATTATTTAATGCATTTTTACTTATATCTTTACTATTGATTAAATAAATTATGGACAATTTCATTATTTTGATTTTTATGTATAGGTAATTATTATTTTATAGGACAAAATTTAAAGCTTTTTCAATTTAGTCCTAACATTTTTTTAAAATTAAAATTCTGACTAGTATTTGAAAGGTATTTGATATTGCTTAGTACCAACTGGCACCAAAGTCTACTATGGTATAGTAACCCATTTAATTTAGTATAGCTTTAAGGTTTGAAATCTAAATTTCAATTTATAATCAATAACAATCAAATAATAAATCAAATTACAGAATAAAAAATGGCACTAATATCATTTTTGTAATTAAAAATGAGATTAATACCATTATTGAAAAATCTAAACAAGATCTATTCTTATGTGCAATGGAAAAAAAAACAAAACCTTTTATTTGATTTCTTGAAAGCCAATATCACTTTAAATTCTATAATATGATTAGCTCATAAAATAAAATAAAGTATAAATCATAAATCCATACCTTATTATAATGTTTTATTCTTTTTCTAAAGCTTCCCATAAACTAATTTCTAAATCAATTAATTGCACCACGAGAGCCATACACATATTTGGCCTCTAGTGGTAATTACATGAATAAATTATGAGAACTCTACAAGTAGTTTAGAGAGTAGTAGGCAAGAAATACTAGCTTCTTTAGAGCTTATGTCTATTATAATAGGGTTAGGACCTTTTAATAATTTAATTGAAATAAAATTATAATTTAAATTTAAATTTAATTATAATTACAATAATTGTAATTAAATATCATTTGGGTCCAAATAAGATATGATATCTCATATTAATTTTTATTTATTAAATATCTCATATTTAATCTTAAAGCTTTCAAACTTTACAATTAAATCTAACTTAATTAAATTACCTTTTCACTCATTTGATTTTTTGTGTGTGACTAATTAGGTTTTCTTTTTTGAATGGGTGTGACTAATTAGGTTATTTAATATGTTGGTAAGGGATATAGTGAGCATAAATAAAACTGCAGTTTTTATTGGGGGTGCTCCAGATCCTATCAGGGAAAAAATCTTGGGAGATACTGGGCTATGAAGATTACCAATTAGGTACCTTGGTGTCCTAATGAACTCCAAAAGATTGTTGAATTCATATTATAAGCCCGTATTTGCCAAGCTGTTGTCTAGGATCCAACGTTAGACATCAAGAAGTCTTATTTACAGTTTTACACTAGAAAAACACAACTTATAGCTTTTGTCTTAATGAGTGTTCAAAGATCGTAGAGCTCAAATTTTCCCCTTCCTCAAGAGGCCTTTGCAAAAAATAACATCCTGCTGAATGAATAATATAAAATAAATCAGGCTTGTAACTTAACAATCACATGCGTGAGTAAGAATAAAAGTAAAAGGAAATTACGCCAAACAGAGACAAATTAATATCGACAAAAAAATAAAAAAAATAACCGTTGAATTATTTGAACGGTGGATAGATTTTCGTGTTCATTTATCTCGTTCATCCTTAATATTATATATTTAATGAAAACATGTCATTTGTAAACAAAAAATTCAGAGACAACGGGCCCATAAATTCCAAGCTCATTTAGATAATTGTGAGTTGGTTGACATGGGTTTTGTCGGTCCTGTTTATACGTGGCTGAGAAAGATTTCAAGAGTGGCCGAGAGATTGGATAGGGCAGTTTGTAACGTTGGGTGGCATATGTTATTTCCCGAGGTAGTAGTGGAGCATTTACCAAGAACATCTTCCGATCATGTTGTGTTGACCACATGGGAGCGAGATTCTCACCTTTGTACTTCCTTACAACTCTTAGAAGAGGTGGCAAAAGAGTTTAACTGAGAAGTTTTTGGCAATATCTTTCATAGGAAAAGGTGGTTGCTAGCTCGACTTCAGGGACTTCAGGAAGCGAATCCAGATGAGCAGCTTACTCATCTGAATTGGTTCGAACAAAGACTCCTCGCTGAACTTAATGATTTTTACGGCAGGAAGAACTTCTTTGGTTTCAGAAGAGCAGATACCAAAACTTATTGTCCGGTGATCGCAATACCAAATTTTTCCATGCTACTACTGTGGTGAGGCGAAGAAGGAACAAAATCATAAAGTTAAAAGTTAGTGATGGGGATGATTGGTGTTCAGATGCTGCCATTAAACGGTCGGTACAGACCTTTTACGAAGAATTGTTCTGTAGGGAGGAGGGTATAGGTGACAGCCAAATTTGTATAATGCATCATCATTTTGACAGTGAGATCAGTGTTTCTTTAGGGAGACCGGTTACTAGTGAAGGGGTGTGACTAGCTTTAAATACAATGGGTAACTATAAGGCCCCTGATCCCGATAGTTTTCAACCTTTTTTTCAAGAAGTACTGGAATGTGGTGGGGCACTCGGTGACAAAAAGGTTCAAGATGCGTTTCGAGTTGGTGATGTTGATGTCCAAGTGGTAGAGGCTTTAGTGGTTCTCATCCCAAAGGACCAAACTCCGGACCGCCTCACTAAATTTCACCCGATTAGTTTGTGCAATGTTACCTATAAGTTAATCACTAAGGTGATGGTTAATACACTCCGACCTTTCCTGGATGGCATTGTTCACCCCACTCAAACTAGCTTCATTCCAGGCCGAAGCACTATGGATAATATTATAGTGGTTCGAGAGTTGATTCACTATATGCGAAAGTCAAAAAGCAAACAAGGGATGATGTTGCTAAAAATTGACCTCGAGAAAGCTTATGATAGGCTCAATTGGGATTTTTTGCGTGGTACTCTCCTTAACTTTGGCTTTCCTTTAAATTGTGTTAATTTGATAATGAAGTGTATTAGCCACACGTATATGTCTGTCGTCAAGAATAGTGAGAGGCTTCCCCCATTCAAACCGAAGTGGGGTATCCGACAGGGAAATTCTCTGTCACTGTATTTATTTGTTTTGTGTATGGAGAAGCTTGCTTCTTTGATAAACAAGGCAGTGTCAGAGAGGAGATGGAAGTCGGTTTCATGTTCTAGAGGTGGGCCGCATATTTCTCACTTATTTTTCGCTGATGACATCATCTTATGTTCGAAAGTCACTCCGGGTCAAGCCCATCTAATTTGTGATGTGTTGGATCACTTTTGTACTGCCTTCAGTATGCAGGTTAGTGGCTCGAAATCTAAAGTCTTTTTTGCTACTGGTACTGCCCAGCACTCGTGAGTTGTTATTTAAGGTATGCTTGGGATTAAAGGAATAATTGATATGAGTAAGTATTTGGTTTTCCTCTTGGTGATGGTACTTGGTGGAAAGGGCAATTCGATGTCATATGTCAGAAGGTTCGGAATAAATTGAGCTCTTGGAAATTTAAACTTTCGAATTTTACCTGGTGAGTTACACTAGCCAAGGCTACGCTAAATACCATCCCATTTTATTGGATGCAAACTGCTTGGTTATCGAGGCATATTTGTGATACTTTGGATGCTTACACCAAAAAATTTATTTGGAGCTCTAAGGGAAATGCGTCGGGGTTACATTTGGTGGCTTGAAAGACTGTGTTACTTCCGAAACAGCTTGGCGGTTTAGGCTTGAGAGATTGTCGCACTATGTCTACTGCTATGCTTGGTAAGCCTTTGTGGGCATTGTTAGATAACTCTAAGGCCCTTTGGGCGAAAGTTCTTACTTCTAAATATTTAAGAGGGAGGGATTTAATGAATTTGCAAAAGTGCAGTGGAGGATCGCCAGTTTGGCATGCTATCTTCAACGCGATGGGTGAGCTTGATGGGGGTTTTCGCTATCAAATAAGTGATGGATCATCCATCTCTTTCTGGCATGATGTGTGGCAGGGTTCGGTGAGATTGAAAGAGCTAGTAGGTTTGATTCATGAGGAGGATAAGGATTACGTGGTATCCGATTTGTTAGATTCGCACCGTAATTGGTGTTTGGATCAGCTCAAGACGATTGTCCCGAATGAAATTCGTAATTCTCTACCCAAAGTTTACAAGCTACAGTTGGGGTTCAAGCCGGATCGTGTTGTTTGGGGAGGGGCGGGCGATGGGACTTACTCAGTAAAAAGTGGCTATAGGTGGCTATTTCAAGAATTAATTCTAGTCAACATTACACAATCAGGGTCTAATTGGAATTGGATTTGGAAAATCCGAGGTCCGGAGAAGCTTAAAATGATGGTGTGGCTTTTGTGGCATGGCAGATTACATACTCAATCGTTGAGGTATTGGATAAATTTATCAACTACTGACAGTTGTCAGAGGTGCCATCGGGAACCAGAGACGATGGAACATGTTATGAGGTTGTGTTTGGTTCAAGTAACTTTCCGACCTTCTTTTCTCTTGATTTTCGGGAATGGCTTTATTCCTTTCTTACCACATCATCGCGTCTTTGGTCGGTTGACTGGGATATTAAATTTGGAGCATATCTTTGGGCTTTTTGGAGGTTACGTAATCAGGAGGTGATTGATGGTAAAATTTTAGATCTTCATGCTCAACTGACATGGACTTGGCAAGTTATTCAGAACTTTGTTTGTTGTTTTGCTTTGGGCCTTACTGTCGCTAATGCGACGGTCCAATGGGTGAAGTGGGTGCCTCCAAATGAGGGCTTTGTGGCTCTAAACGTTGATGGAAGTGCTATTGGCAATCCGGGTCCAGCGGGTATTGGTGGAATATTCGAAATGAGCAAGGAGCTTGGTTGCTTGGTTTTTCAGAATCAATTGCATTTAGGTCGAATATGGAGGCTGAACTTCTAGCTATCAAAAGAGGTTTGACTTTAGCTTGGGATAATCGCTTTCGGAAAATTGCTCTATGGTCAGATTATATGGAAGCTTTGCGACTGTTGGAAGGAAGGGATTGGGTGACACATTGTCATGCCAATATTATCTATGACATCCTAATTTTGTTGCAAAGAGATTGGTGTGTGAAAATGGCCTATTTGCTCCGTGAAGGGAATTCGGTTGCCGATCATCTAGCCAAGCTCGGGGGACGTTCTCTGACTATTGACAATCGTGTGCTGGAATTGTCACCAGCTTCTGTTTCTCTTCTGCTATTGAAAGATGCAGCTGGCACCCTGTATTTACAGAGTTGAGTTTTTTTTTTCTGCTTCCTTTTAGTTTCCTCTGTACCAAAAAAGAAAAAGTGCGCCAGAAAGGAAATATACATTAAAAGGATAGGAGAGATGTTTCATTTTTAATAAATAATAATATTTTAATTAATTAATTACAATATTTTAATTACTGAATGAATTATATTTTAATTAATTATGATAATTAATCAATTATTTTATTTTATTTTAATTAAATAATTAATTACTATATTTTAATTAACGAACGAATTATATTTTAACTAATTATATTTTAATTAATTATAATGTACTTAATTAATTAAGGTTATTATTTTAATTAATTAATTAATTAATTATATTTTAATTAATTAGTAAAATGAGTCTCTACTCAGGAATGAGTTTCGTTCCTTTACCAAACGGGGGTATGGAAGATTTTTCCAAAGTGGGATATCAAATTATTACCTCTATAATAATAATCAACAACAACCACTCACTTTTTATTTCATACCTATTAACTCCTTGTCAAATCCATCAACCAAGCACCCTCTTAAGTTTTTTTTTAAAATAAGGGACTCCCATTGTCATATAGCTGGTATCTGTGGGCCTGCGGTACATATATTTAATTATTCTTAACACATGTTTCAAATCAGAGGCGGATATTATTAAGACGTTTGTAACCCATCCCGCCCGCCCACTCTCTAATCGCGTTTCTATCTCTCTGAGACTTTAAAAGCTCAAACCTTGAAATCAATCTCAGCTTTACCGCCCGAATTCCAGCTCAATCCTTTCTATTCGACGGAGATTGAAGGATTGTAGCGCCATCATTGCGCTTCCAGGTAACAATCTACAATCAATTTCGTTTTTTTTTATCTGGTTCTATTCTTAAATTTTCTTGCAACCGTTTCTTCAGTCATTCAGTCATTCATCTATCCTTTCTGCTTTCGTTATTTGTTTGCACTTCTTTTTTTGGGTTTCTTTTTGTTTTTCGACTTGTATTACTTAATGGAGTTATGTGTGCACATAATCGTCACTTTTAGGGTTTGTTGGCCTTAGGTATAGATTATTGATGGGGTAGGAAGGAATCTTTTCGCTATAGGTATGCGAGTAATGTATCAATCAATTGCCAGAAACTGCAAAATTTGTGAACTTGAGCAGTGGTATTTTGTCTTAAATTAAATAATACCCTTTATGCAATTTAACTAATTTTGTATTACAAGTTCCTCTCGACTTTACCGTGGAAGCTAACGTTTTCCTGTCTCCATTAAGACAGCTAAGGGTTTGTCTGAGCACAGGCGGAAGAGGAAATGGCGCATAGATTGTTGAGGGATGTGGAGGCTGATGGTTGGGAACGCTCTGACTTCCCTATCATCTGCGAGTCTTGCCTTGGGGATAATCCATATGTCCGCATGGTATGATTCTTGTTATGGGGGATGTCATCATTGTTGTTTCTGTTTCAGAGATGAATATTTCAGTTTATGTATACACGGATCTTACGGTTGGATGGGTGGATATGCAGACAAGAGCTGAGTTTGATAAGGAATGCAAGATATGTACACGTCCATTTACGGTTTTCCGGTGGAGGCCTGGCCGTGATGCAAGGTTTAAGAAGACTGAGATTTGCCAAACATGCAGTAAATTGAAAAATGTCTGTCAGGTCTGTCTTTTGGATCTTGAGTATGGTTTGCCTGTGCAAGTTCGGGATACTGCTCTTAGTATCGATTCTAATGATGCCATTCCGAAGAGTGATGTGAACAGGGAGTACTTTGCTGAGGAGCACGACCGCCGGGTATGTTTATGATTATTTTGCAGTGCTAAATCTTTTTCAGTAGCTTTTCTTTTTTGTTTAAATCTGTATTTGAAGATACTTGACATATTGCATGTGCTACTCTCGCAAAACCTGTACTAGTTAGTGGACAGAATTTTGGTTATATGTTTGCTCTTCTAGATTATATCACTGTAACTTAGATGGGAGATGGTCAGATGATGCTTGTATATGGTTAATATGCTGTGTCTTCAAATTCATTTTTCATGGTTCCCTATGACAGCCTTTGTTGTGTTATGATATTGGTATTACTTTTGTTGTGTCCTTAGTCTTCGTATTTCTTGTGGCCCCTGGTTGTTTATGGCCCCTGGTTGTTTACTTGACTGGTGTTGTTTCAAGTTGGGCATTATGTACTGCTATTTGTGGTTGAAAATTGTTTATATTTGCATCTCCATGCATATATCCCCAGAACCTTGTGATCTTTTTCAGTGCAAGTCTAATGAATTTGGTGACTAAACATAGTATCTAACTAGAATTAAACTTGGTACTTTGCACCTTTTTTTCTCTAAATTTCATTTAAATATTTTATATTTTATTAAAATAGATATGGTTAATTATACGATATGTAATTATTATTTTATTAATACAAGTATATAATATTTTTTATTGTAGTGCAATATCAATTATTATAAATAATTTATATAAAATTAGTAAGTATCTTGTTTTGTATAGATAAACATTATTTTTATATATTCCACGACATATTTAAAAGTTAAAAATTTTAATTAAAATAAGTATTAATTCATAAATAAAATTTTAATTAATTAAATTATTTATTTTAATAAAATATAATAACTTTGCTAATAATTTATAAATAAATATTATATAAAAATTAAAATAAATATATTTAATTAATTAAATTTATAAAAAGTTTATCTTTGAATTTTATCCATTATGCAATTATTATCAGTAATAAAAATATAATTACATTGACATTAACAACCAAACATGTTTTTAATTTTTTTTAGGAAACACAAATTTTTACAAAAGAAATGACAACAAAAAAACAAATGTGAAACCAAATAGCCCCTTAGCATATTAATTATTCACATTTAAATAAAAATTTAAATTTAAATAACTTATCAAATTTCAAACTAAAAGCTTTTACTTTTGTGCTTATGTTTGATAATATGCATGCTTGATAAGTTGTATTTTTTAAATTTAATTCTTATCAACTCCTGTTGAAAAACTATAAGAAACTGAATTGATATCAATTACTTTTTAATAATATTTAATTAATAAACAAATATAAGAGTATCAATATTTTCTAATAAGAAATATGATACAAAATAGGGTTAATTACAAAAAAAAATCAAACTTTACTCAATTTTGTAATTATAACTTAGAACTTAAAATAGTGACAATTAAATACTCAAACTTCTAATTTTTTTCAATTCTACCCTCATGTTGGTATATCCGGTAACGTTGCTAAAGTAGCTTGCCATATAAGACAGAGACCCTAAAATCTTACACACGTTAAACTTAATTAAACTAACTAATTAAGTCGTTAAGTTGTTTAACTAAACTACGTCATTTAGATGAAGAAAGCTCTGGGGAGGCATTTTAGTGTCCTCCAAATCCATTGACTTGTAGAACTTGTCATCATTGTTATTTCTCTTATTCAAATTCGACACTTGAGAAAACAACAAAGAACCCTCCAAGCTCATCAATTTTCTCATCAGGAACATCAGGTAACGACTTCCTTTTAATGCACTTCACATAGTCTCCCACCACATACACTTTAAATACAAACCCACCATGACTCGCAAACTCCTGCCATACAATTAGCAGTTTTAGCTTGTTAAACCCCTCGTGGTTGAAGGCCAACGTGATTTTGTGCGACTTCACCTTGTTGTTGTAAATCACCGAATACTTGAGAAACTCCCAAGCGTGGATATCAAACAATGTTTCCTTGTCGTAAATCACAATATGTTTTGGAATTCCAAAGGAATTGTCCCCATTCTCGATCTTTAGCTCTGAATCCACCTGAAGCATTGATATTCAATTCTGAAGGTGCTCAATGGCGGACGATGAGTCAATGAAGACAACTCTAGGGTTCTGACACTGGAACTCATCCAACAGTTGCTTCCAATCCTCGTTGTACAACTTATGAATAACACAATTGAACAATCCTTGCTAATTAATTTTCATTAAGTTTCCAACAATCTGAATGAAATCCCAGTTTTCCACCCTAGGTATCTCTTTACATGAACTGAGTTTGGTGCGAGAATTGAGTTTGATTTAGGGTTTTCTTCATCTAAAAACAACGTAGTGTAGTTAAACAATTTAATGAAACTTAACTAGTTAGTTTAATAAAGTCTGAAGTGTATAAGTGTTTAGAGTTTCTGTCTTATGTGGCAAGCTACGTTAGCAACATTAATGGAGATACTAACGTCAGGCTAGAATTAAAAAATTTGAATGTTTAAGTATTTGATTGCCACTTTTTTAATTTCAGGCTATTGTAAAATTGAGTAAAGTTTATGATTTTTTTTTTTGTAATTAAGCTTAAAAAATATTATAACAATAATTTAAACTTACGTAGAAGTATACTTTTTTCTTGCATTTTTTCAATTGTGGAGATGTAAATGGTATCGATAGATGTATGGAAAAGAATCTAAGAATCCCCCCAAAAAATGCATGTATAATTATTAGCTACAGTGTATAACTTTGACAATTGTGTGAAAAATTTTAAAATTCATGTATTGTAATCTTAAAAGTGTTAAAAAAGTATAATACACTTTTCATAGGGGAGAATAATTATGGTAGTCTTGGAAATACATGAAGATAGTATTTGAAGTCAATTGCACTTTTTATAAATAGATGTGAATTTTTTACTTTTATGTTATATTTTAATTATTATGATAAAAGTACTTGAATAACTTTTTTATAGAACATATGTGAAAAATAGTTATGAGAACCTTATCATAAGTACATGTCTTTTAATAAATATGATAAACTTTTTATAATACATATTAAAAATATTTTTACATCATACTTTAGTTTTTATATCATATATTAAGTTGTAATCTATAATGGTTATTTTCATCAAAATGTATTATACATTTCGAGAATGATTAAATGTATAATTTTAATATGATATATATTTAATGTGCATATATTTCAAAGTAATTAAAATATACTAGTAATTGACTATCTTTGATATTTATGTATTAATTTTGACATGATAATTAATGTACTCAAATTTTAAAATGACTAAAATACCTTAAGAATTAGAAATATTTAATGTATGTGAGCTAAATGTAGTACTCTAACATCATAGTTGCTTAATGTGCACATCTTTTAAAATAATCAAAGTTTATCAATAATTAAACATCTTTACTATTTGTGATTGATTTTGATTTTATAAATAGATATTTATTTTCTTAAAAGTTAATGTTAATTAATTTAATGTATTTCTTGTGGAATTAATTGCAGAGAGAGAGAGAGAGAGGGAGAGAGAGATAATATATATATATATATATATAGAAAGAGAGAGAGAGAGGCATTAGCAGTTAGGATTATTTTCCTATGTTCTTCGGTTTGCTTCATTTGGATATGCAGATGTGAGCATGTTATTGTTCTATATTAATGTGACTAAAACTTATGTCATTATTGCAACGATGTAGGCTAGAGCAGGCATAGACTATGAATCTTCATATGGAAAGGTAAGGGCAAATGACACTATTCTGAAGCTACAAAGGACGACGCCATACTATAAAAGAAATAGAGCACATGTTTGCAGTTTCTATATACGTGGTGAATGTACAAGAGGTGCTGAGTGTCCTTACAGACATGAGATGCCTGTAACTGGGGAATTGTCACAGCAAAATATAAAAGATCGTTATTATGGGTAAGTGCAAACTTTTAGGTTTCTTTCTGGCTATATATATTGAAGAAAGAAGACAAAGTAATTCTTCCTTAATTTTCTGTACAAGAAATATATAGGATAGTACATCCCTAATAGACTCCTTAAATTAAGAAGAATTTATTTATTCTTTAAGTAATAAAATCTCAACTAATTAATAGAATATCAACTAATTATTTATAGAGAATCAGATAATTAGCTAATTATTTCTATAATATCAACCTTCCCCCTCAAGTTGGTGCATAGATATTAATCATGCCCAACTTGCTTACTAAGAACTCAAAATTCTGTCTTAGTAGCCCTTTGGTGAAGACATTAGTAGCTTGTTGTGTTGTCGGTACAAATGGTATGCAAATGAGTCCACTTTCAAGTTTTTCTTTTATAAAATGTCTGTCAATCTCCACATGCTTAGTCTGATCATGTTGAATAGGATTGTTGGCAATACTAATAGTTGCTTTGTTATCATAAAACTACTTCATTGGGTGTTCCACTGGTTTCTTAGTTCTTCCATTACTTTTTAAAGACAAATTATTTCACAAATTCCTTGAGCCATAGCCCTATATTTTGCCTCCGCACTACTTCTGGCTACCACAATTTGTTTTTTTTACTCTTCCAGGTTACTAGATTTCCTCACAAATATGCACAATACCCAAAAGTTGATCTTCTGTTAGTAAGAGACCCTTGCACAATCTGCATCAGCGTAGACTTCAACTTTCCTTTAATCAACCTTCTTGAAGAATAATCCTTTCCCTGGAGTTTTCTTTAAGGAACTTGAGATTTTGTACACTGCTTCTAAGTGTTCTTCATAAGGAGTATACATAAACTGGCTTACTACACTGACAACAAAGAAAACATTTGGTCTTATGTGAGATAAATAAATTAGCTTTCTTATTGGTCGTTGATATTGAACTATATCTATTGATATTGCTTCCTTAACTTCACCCAACTTTGAGTTGAATTCCATAGGAGTATTTGATGGTTTACTTCCACTCATCCCATTTTTTTCCAGAAGGTCTAGGATATGTTTTCGTTGGGTGACTACTCTGCCCTTCTTAGATCTAGCAATTTTCATCCTTAAGAAGTATCTAAATAACCCCATGTCTTTGATTTCAAACTCCTTTGAGAGATTCTCTTTAAGAATCTAAATTTCCTCAAAATCATTGCCAATGAGGATAATGTCATCTACATACACAATTAGAATCACAATACTTCCTTCTATAGAAGTTTTTATGAATAGAGTATGATCAGATTGCCAATGTAAGAAGTCTTGAGACTTCACAAATTTTGAGAATCTTTCAAATGCCTTTGTTGATTGTTTTAGCCCATATAAAGATTTTTTTAATTTACATATCCTTTTTTCGAAGCTTTCACTAAATCTTAAGGGAGACTCCATATACACCTCGTCTTCTAAATCTTTATTTAGGAAGGCATTTTTCACATCCAATTGATGTAAAGTCCAATCTAGATTAATTGCTATAGAAAGCAACACTCTCAGAGTATTTAACCTAGCAGCAGGTGAAAAAGTTTCTAAATAATCTACGTCATGGGTTTAAGTAAACCCTTTAGTAACGAGGCGAGCCTTATATCTTTTAAGTGATCCATCATAATTTTATTTTACAGTGAGCACCCATTTACATCCAACCAGTGTTTTCCCTCTCAGAAGATTAACTTCCTCTGACGTTTTATTTTTCTCCAAAGCTCTCATTGCCTCTAGGACTGCATCCCTCTAATCAAGAATATTTAGAGCCTTTTGTATATTCTGAGGAATGGAAACATTGGATAACTTAGAAGTTAATACTTGAAATGATGGAGATAGACTTTTATATGATAAAAAGTTATACAAAGGATATTTGTTTTATTGGAATAGATATTAGTTCAGTGATACTGACTCAATAGAAATAGATTGAAACTGAGATTTACTTGGTTGGTCTCCAATTTTGGATTTGTTTCTAGGTAGACTCTTGACCATGTTACAATTTTTCAATGATTTTTTGTCTTTTTGGATATTTTCTCAAAAGGACTTTCCCTTTAAAATGATTTCCATCTTATCTTGCACACATTTCATTATTTTCTTGAGATTGAATTTGTAAAGGCATTGAAGATGAATCCTTATTTTCATTGTTGGAGACACCATTAGTGTTTGAATCAGAATTATAGAAAATATCTCTCATTGTCATAAATATAAAAAACAAATTTTCATTACGTGTCTCCCCCTAAGGATGAGGTGAGAAAAAAAAGGTTTATCTTCAAAAAAAGGTGACATTTGTGGAAATAAAAAACCTTTTAGTTATTGGATCAAAGCACTTGTACTCTTTTTGAGTGGAAGGATAACCAACAAATACATATTTTCGTGCTTTGGGACCAAGTTTTTCCCGATTGTTGTCATGAATATGAACAAATGCAGTACACCCAAACACTTTAAGAGGGAGATCATGTGATGATCGAGATGAAGGCAAACATTTATTAAAACAATTAAGAGGTGTTCGAAATTTTAAAGCTTTTGAAGGCATCCTATTGATCAAATATGTAGCTGTTAGGATAGCCTCACCCCATAAGTACTTACGAGTATTAGTTGAAAATATTAGAGATCTTGCAATTTCTAATAGATGTTTATTTTTGCATTCTACTATTCCATTTTGTTGTGGGGTGTCTGTACATGAGCTTTGATGAATAATACCTTTTTCAACAAAAAATTCCGTAAAACCTTGTTGAAGGATTCTTTTCCATTATTGCTTCTAAAAACTTGAATTCTAGTTTGAAATTGTGTTTGGATCATGTTATAAAAATTTTGAAAAACCCTCTCAACATTTGACTTCTCATTGAGTAAAAATAGCCAAGTGATTCTAGTGTGGTCATCAATAAAAGTTATAAACCATCTTTTTCCAGTTATTGTTTTTATTCTCGAAGATTCCCAAATATCACTATGGATTGTAGCAAAGTGTTTTGTGGCCTTGTAAGGTTATGCTAGGAAAGATATTCTCTTTATTTGTAAAAAAACTTCGGAAACAAATATCTCTTATAATGGAAACTTGGATGTTCAAATCTAAAAATGCCATAACATAATTTTATTCTCGTGAAATATTGAAATACAATTAAGACAAGTTCTCTGGGATTGCCTATTTGAGTCATATCCATTTTTCAAAGAAATAGGGACCTCCAACTTGTTTAACATTTTCAATCATCTTCACTGTGTTTAAATCTTGGAATTGACAATCACATGAAAAATTAGCTCGACAATTTTGGTCAGTAGTTATTTTACATATTGACAAGAAGTTACAGGACAATTTAGGAACATGAAGAACAGTGTGGAGTGTTAGATCAAGGGAAGGAACAATTGATCCTTTCCCATTTATTGTTGAGTAGGAACCATCT
Organism: Erythroxylum pelleterianum; assembly: GCA_027563865.1. Taxonomy (NCBI): domain Eukaryota; kingdom Viridiplantae; phylum Streptophyta; class Magnoliopsida; order Malpighiales; family Erythroxylaceae; genus Erythroxylum; species Erythroxylum pelleterianum. The sequence continues at coordinate 12,702,536 of JAOQMR010000001.1, forward strand.
GATATTTTTACTCTTTTATTTCCTGCACAAGGACTATAAGAAGAAAACAATTTAGAGGACCCAGTCATATGACCTGTTACCCCAAAATTAGTTATCCAAGAATGATTCGAATTGACACTGAAACAAGAGGCAATTAGATAATTACCTTTTTAAACTAAATAACAGGTAGGATTTGGATTGGAGAAGTTTTGAGAGAAATTTTTTTCAAAATTGTTCTATCTGTTCCTTTGTGAAAGATTGCGTGCCAGAAGACATATTGGGCCTAGATTCAATAGTGTTGGCTTGGAAGGTACGGTTGTCTTCGAATTGTTTTTTCTTCCAATTTTTTGGCTTCACATGAATTTTCCAGCATGTTTCTTGGGTGTGCGAATCCCGTTTATAGTGATCACACCACTTCTTTTTGATGTTTTTATCTCTCTCCCTCAGTCTATATTCCTTTTGACACGAGTGCAGAACCTTCACCCTTTGATTTGGTGTTGTCAATCATCATTTTCCGCCTCATCTCCTGTCTCTTTACTTCTGAGAAAACCTCTTTGATAGAGGGTAATCTTTACTTCTGGGAAAACCTCTTTGATAGAGGGTAAAGGCTTTCTTCCCAAAATTCGGCCTCTGACTTCATCCATTTTTGGATTCAATCTTGCAAGAAAATTGTATACTCTACCATTTTCCTCCCATTTTTATATCGAACACTATCCTTCGGATAGTCCTAGTCATCTTCATATCATAAGTCCAATTCTTGTTACAAAATTACAAGTCTATTATAAAACAATGTAACGTCACAGTCTCTTTGCTTGGCCTTTCATAGCTTTGTTTTAAGTTCGAGAATTTGAGAAGAATTTTCAATATCAAAATACATCTCTCAAACTGCATCCCATACATCTTGAGCTGTTGGCAGAAACATATGAGGTTTTCTGATTATAGGTTCCATGGAATTAATCAACCAAGATGTGATCAAAGAATTTTGAGACCTCCATGTCGTTATATTTGGATCGTCTGAAGCTAGCCGTGTTGTCTCTCCATTCAAATACTCGAGTTGTCCTTTACTGTCAATGGCCAACTTTATTGTTTGCGACCATTGTAGGTAATTCTGACCATTCAACCTGTGATTCGTCAATTGAAAAGGTAAATTTGAGCCAAGAAGATCACAATTACATTGTAAGTTTCTTGTCATAACATCGAGTTTAGTCACACTCGAAGTGCTGAAATCATTGCTGGAGGATGAGAAGTTTCTCCATTAGCCAGTCATTGCTAAACGATAGTCCATTTAGGACTGATTTGAATAAAGAAAGGAAAAAATATTATTAAAGAGCCTTGACTTTGATACCATAAAGAAAGAAGACAATAATTCTTCCTTAATTTTTTTGGTGAATAGTACAAGGAATATATAGGACAATGCAACCCTAATTATCTCTTTAAATTAAAAAGAATTTATTTATTCTCTAAGTGATAAAATCTCAACTAATTAATAGAATATCAACTAATTATTTATAGAGAATAAAAATAATTAGCAAATTATTTATATAATATAACATATATATTTTTTGATGGTTGGATATTTTTCAATGGATATGCTTAAGTATGATTCTGATTAATGGTTGGTGTAGTTTTCCAGCTGCCGGAATGGGCAGATAAGCATAAGATATGCAAATAATAGAGCTTCATCTGATCCTTATTGTGCTCATTTCATTTGGTAACTTCTGCAGAGTGAATGATCCAGTTGCTTTGAAGCTACTCAATAAGGCTGGTGAGATGCCTTCACTTGAACCCCCTGATGATGAAAGCATTAGGACACTCTATGTGGGTGGGCTTGATGAACGAATTACGGAACAGGATCTTAGGGACAACTTTTATGCACATGGTGAAATTGAGTCCATAAAATTGGTGCCTCAACGAGCAATTGCATTTGTAACATACACCACCAGAGAAGGTGCAGAGAAGGCAGCTGAAGAGCTCGTCAACAAACTAGTTATCAAAGGTCTTAGACTGAAATTGATGTGGGGTAGACCCCAGGCACCTAAACCTGAGTCCGAAACTTCAGATGAAGCTAGGCAGCATGCAGCAATGGCTCATGGTGGAATGTTGCCTCGGCAAGTTATATCTCAACAACAAAACCATTTACATCCACCTGGCACTCAGGACCAACCCCCACCGATGCACTATTTCAACATTCCACCTCCCCCTCATCAGGAAAGAGCTTATTATCCATCAATGGATCCTCAGCGTATGGGGGCACTTGTACCTTCCCAAGATGGGGCATCAGGATCCAGCGAGAACAAGTCTGGATTAGAGAAGCAACAAGGCCAGCTTTATCCTTACCATGGTATGCCAGCTCCGCCTGGACAATATCAACAGCAGGGTCATGGGTCACATCATCTACCCTATTATCCGTCGTATGGTTATTTGGTGCCCCAGCAACCTTATCAACAATACCCTCCCTCATATCCCGCATCTGTGCCCCCTCCACATACAACCCAACAGTATCAGCATACTGTTCCACCACCAAGGCCTGCACCTCCTGGCTCAGGACCATCTGGGCAGCCACCATCAGGATCTGGAACTGCATCATCATCTCAGCAATAAAAATGATGTATTGACTTGTTTTTGTTCTATTCTGTGAGAGTACTGATTATTTGTTGCTTTCAGAGATCAGTCAGTTTCTTCATAGACTTGTGATGCTTTAATTATCTGAAACAGGTAAATCTTTGACGAACACAATAAGATGCTTTCTGGAACTTTGAGTTTGACTGGTTGGAATTATGCGTCATTTAAGAATCTTTATAGGCTGTGGATGTTAATAAACAATTAATGGATTGTGCATATGAGGTGGATTCATGCAGTACGACTCATCCCTTTGCAATGCATGTTTTAATAGAATACCTTGTATCAAAATTTCATAGGAGTTTTGCAGGTGTCTGTGTCTTGGGCTTGGTTATGTAGAGTTGTCTGATTCTAATGTAGTTTGTCTTGTAACACTTTTCAGGCGGTAACGTGAATGGTGAAGAATTGATCTCGTAATTAGTTTTATTGAAACTGTGTAAAACAAGAAGGCCTATTAGCTCAGTTGGTTAGAGCGTCGTGCTAATAACGCGAAGGTCGCAGGTTCGAGACCTGCATGGGCCAATGTATGCTGTTTTAATATTTTATATAAAATAATTGTCAAGCGGACCACAAGCCTCAGGCCAAGACGTTGCACTCCACCACCACCACCTCTAAGTATATCCCCCGCCTTCAAAACCACCATTCCTCGCTGTACCTCTGCACACACTCTCTTTTACTTAACAACACACTCCTCTTATTTTCATAAATTTCATTCCTATTCAACAAGTTCCTCCAATGTCTGATTTACCACCTAATCACATGGTCCCTCCAATTCCGCCGCCGAATCCAACACTTCCTTGCTACTCTCCACCGCCGCCGCCTGAATCATCACTTATGATCTCCATCTTGTCCAAGAGGCCTCGATTCGTGTGACTTCGGAGTTTGAGAGCGAAGTTCCTTGTTTTTCCATAAGGTGTCTTGCAAGTTGTCCACCACCACCTCTAAGTATATCCCCCGCCTTCAAAACCACCATTCCTCGCTGTACCTCTGCACACACTCTCTTTTACTTAACAACACACTCCTCTTATTTTCATAAATTTCATTCCTATTCAACAAGTTCCTCCAATGTCTGATTTACCACCTAATCACATGGTCCCTCCAATTCCGCCGCCGAATCCAACACTTCCTTGCTACTCTCCACCGCCGCCGCCTGAATCATCACTTATGATCTCCATCTTGTCCAAGAGGCCTCGATTCGTGTGACTTCGGAGTTTGAGAGCGAAGTTCCTTGTTTTTCCATAAGGTGTCTTGCAAGTTGTTTGATAGCTTGGCAAAACTCAAATTCACCTTCGAGAACAACAACAAAGGAGAAGTCTCTGAACCCCATCTGTCATTCTCTTCTAAGCTGCTGTCTCTTCATTTTGATCTTGAAGACCATAATGCCCTTGTTAAGGCCTCCTTCCATGTCGGTCCCAGCTTGCACTTCAAGGCTGCTCATGACGTAAAGGTTCAATTTTAATCGCTCCCATGTCTCTGAGTGTTTGTACGTGCTTGTTGCTGGCTTTGGGAGTTTTCACACGTGGACGATATGGGTTTCTTTGTTTTTGGTTTCATGTAATTTGGCAGCAGTTCGAAATATGGGATGTAGCTTGTGGGTTTTGATGTTCTGTTACGTGACACCAAGTCAGATATCGGGGGCGTTCGGTTGATAGCTTTTTTTTTTTTTTTAGGGACGATTGATAGCTTTTTAGTTATATTTAAGCTGATTAAAGAGAATTAGCTGTCTGACTATTTAGCTGATTTAAGAGTATTAGTTATTTGATAATGTCAAACAGATAATACACTTGTTTGGCCAACCCAACCAGTCATTTTTAAAGCTACTTAGGAGTAGCTTTAAAAGCAACCAACTAATAAAAATTTCACTGAAAGATAATTATGTCCTTAAACTTATTTCTAACCTATCTAAAATGTACGAGATTAACTATAATTTTTATCTATAAATTCATCGAAACGTTTATACAGTAGTTCATTGAAAATAGTTCATTGAAAAAGTTTGTAGACAACACAAGGTATAAAATTAAAGATGAGATTTAAAATTTTGTTGTTGTTGTTGTTGTTGTTGTTGTTATTATTATTATTATTATTATTATTATTATTATTATTATTATTATTAT
>JAOQMR010000001.1:12727115-12737480 GCA_027563865.1 Erythroxylum pelleterianum
CGGTTCCTCTGAGAGACGACCCGAGGTTCAGCTTGCTGCAATCTTGGAACTAATTAATTTTGACCGGTTTCCAAGGTCGATTGTATTAGTCGAACGACAGAGCCGCGATTAGTTGGAGAACTTTGAAAAATATGTACTCATTGGAAGGTTGGAAAACCTTGGAAAATATGTACTCGTGAACTTGAAGAGACTCGTCAAATTACTACTTGGTTTTATAATGAAACACTCAAGTTGGATACTTGGAGACTGGACGTAAGCATGAGTTATAAGCCAAATAAGTATAAATCGACTGCGTCCTTCTCTCTCTTCTCCTAACTTTTATATTTCCACATTATATTGTGTGTGTGTTGTTTTTAAGAGGCTCATTTACTTTTATAATAGGCCTTTTCTATTTTCAACTTGCTAAAGGTTTCTTTCATTTTAACAGGCTCCTTCTGCTTTAATTTGTCTTAACTGGATTTATTCTTTAGCAGACTCCTGTTATTTAACAGGCTTCTATCGCTTAACAGGCTCCTTGTCGAAGTTTAAAATAACAATAGGAGCCTGCAAAGTACCCCTGTCGTTTTATTCGAATTAAAAGTATCTCTTGCGTGTGTTTGCTTTATCATATTCTCGATTGCTACCTTGTTATTCCAATGCTTTGTTTTTCTGTTTGATTTAATGATTCCCCAATTTTTCATTGATGTTTGTTTACTGGAATGGTGGAGCGATCTCCACCCACTTCAAGAAGCAAATCCAAAAGTGACCACTTAGAGGAATCTTACTCTAACTTCCAAAGGAGAAAATTGCTTATGTATTAGTGACTTATTGTGAAGAAGAACCTTATTTTCAGTTCTTCACAATTTAGAAAACAAAATTGGTTGATTTATTGTTTAATTGGCCGATTTCATTCATAACAATTAATAATAAAATTTGAACTAAAATTCAAGTTGATTCAAGCTTAATTCGGTTGAACCAGTTGGTTTGTTCCAGTTTTAAAATAATTTGTCTTAGATATAACAAGATTTATGAAAGCTATATAAGGTACTCGGTGATGGATATTCCTTCGTAATATATATCTGGTGCTGGTTTTAAAATAATTGGTTTTAGCCATGGTTTTGAAACCCTAACCGGACCGGCCAGTTCGACCGGTGACCGGTAAGCTATCCGGTCCAGGTGACCCCTAAAAATCAGTCTCCAATTGAATCAGTACGAACCGGTTAATTAACCGGTTAAACCGGGACTGGTCGAACCAGTTGACCACTGGTTCAATAAATTTTTTATTTTTTATTTTGCTTTTTTCTTTTTAAAACGCTGATGCGTTTTTTTATTCTTTCAAAAGTAAAACCCACCTTTTCTCCAGAAATCTAACAGAAGTATAAAAATTAATATTATTTGGTATATTTTTCTATTTTTAATATTACTAATATTATATATAATTAAATATAATTATTACGTAATTATAACGTCACACCGATTCAACCGGTGATCGAACCAATCGAACTGATAATTAATAAGACCTTCAATTCGACGTCCGATTCGAGTTTCAAAACCTTAGTTTTAGCTTTAGCAAGATTTATGAAAGCCCTGAAAGGTACTTGGTGATGGATATTCCTTTGCATTATTTATCTGGTTAACTATGTATCTATACTTCTCTGTTTCCCACCGTGGCACCGTTGAATAAAATTATAGGGTACCTAAGAATGACTTTGGGCCTTCGGAGTGCCTTGAATCGTAATCAACTGGCAACTGCTTCAGTTAACCATGAAAGATACGGTTAAACTACATGAGTTAATAAACAGAAGGTGAGGCTCCAACATCCTTTTAAAGAACAAAACGCTATGCGACACCTCGTTGGCTGTCGCGTCTTTAGGTCCGACATTTGCTCGCTCCTTATCGCGCGGAGCAAGCTGCTTCTACCAACGCATTGTGAAGTCAAGACACCACGCTTTGGGATCTGCGCCACCAATCTGAGGATGGAGAAGAATAATAGTGATGAACAACATCGGCAAAGTGTAGAACGGAGTACGACCATCAAATTCAAGCCTGAAGTTAACAGAGTGCAGGGCATTTTAGACAGTGACCCTTCGGGTAATTCTTATCTCGAAAATCCATTTTTGGGTTTCCTTTTTCCTGCATGGATTTGGGTAAAGTTGCTGGCTTTTATAGTGACTACTTGTAAAGTTAGTCTTTTTAGCGGTGAGTACAGAAGTTTAATCGGAATGTTCTAGATTATCTACCATGCTCTCATATGTCTCCCTGGGGTTCTGTGTTTACCATGCATCTTTCTCGCACACTACTTGTCGTTAATTTTATCAGTTGGCTGGGAGAAGTGTTGGGAAGAGGGGCTGACCCCGTGGGATTTAGGACAACCGACACCAATTCTTATTCAACTCCATGAAACAGGATCCCTCCCTAAGGGAAGAGCATTAGTGCCAGGCTGTGGAAGTGTAAGTTTGAGATGCTATATATCATTAGTTTTGAGAAGTTTATGGATGTTTGGTGACAAATATATCCACCTTGCAGCGCAAATTGAGAATTTTGCACATGTATTCTCTCCACTATTTTGATTTGTTTCTCTTGTTTCACATCTATTGAGTTTCATTCATTTATTATGCTCTATGCCAATTTATCCATAGAATAAGGTCTTCTAATATTTTCATATATAGTGAAAGTAACATACATATTGCTGTCAAAAGATTGGTTTAAATTATCAAAAGAAAAGGGTGGAAATTTCTTGATGAGTATGAAAATTGATATGTACGGACTATTATTGTTATTTGTTCATGATATTGCTTTGTGTTCAATTATCTTATTTGGACTATTGACATCAGAACCCAAAAATGATTGAAACATATTGTGCAAAAAGAGTCTAATTCTTCCTAATTCTGTATCGTTGACACACTGAAAATTAGCAGGGTTATGATGTCGTAGCAATTGCATGTCCTGATCGCTATGTTGTTGGATTAGACATCTCAGAAAAGGCCATTAAGAAAGCAGAAGAGGTACTATAACTGAAATATTGATTCTTCTTTGATATATTGTGACTGAAATGACGTAATGGGGAAGGTGGCTATTAACCTTAATCGTTTCTTCTGCAATGTGCATAGAAAGGCACCTTATCTGTGTAATACGGCAAGAATATCAAATGCAAATTCCTGTGATGGAAATTGAACTGTGCAATGCATCCTGTTTAATGTTGGTTTGTCAATCAATCTAAATGTGTGGAAAATTGGTTAAATACGCCTTAATTTATAGCTAAGTAAATGCCTTATAGTCATGAGATTTTATTACGGGGACCTGGGGGGATCTTTATTCTATGACATTGCTCCTATTAATCTTGAAAAGATAAGTATAATCCAAATGGCATCTGCAATGTAGGAGGAACTATAAATATTCATATTTTCTCCTAGCTTATGTTTACTTGGATATTTGTCGCCATTGCAATGTAAATCCTTTCTGGACTCTTATGGAATATGTGTAATTATGTCTGAATTGTTTCAATTTGAATTCCAAGGCAGTTGTCTTCATTGCTACCAAATGCAAATTACTTTACCTTCATTAGAGAAGATTTCTTCAGTTGGCGCCCACCAAAGTTGTTTGATCTCATTTTTGATTATACGTGAGTAAAACTAGAGAACAAGCTTCTTCAATTGGCAGAATGAGCTCGGAGTGGTAATAGAGCATTTTTGTGCATGTAGGTTCTTTTGTGCCATTGAACCACAGATGAGATCAGATTGGGCACGACAAGTTCGAGATCTGTTAAAACCTGATGGGGAACTTATAACTTTGATGTTTCCAGTAACTTGATTTGACCTTTTGCATTTTTCGTTATTTCTTGGCCTTTATGGAATTTATTTTAAATGATTTTTTTGATGCAGTTCTTACCCAACTATGCATGTGCTCATACCTAATATAGCCCTTGTGAATATAAATTTATTCCCAGATCAGCAATCACGTTGGTGGACCGCCTTACAAAGTCTCAGTCGCAAAGTTAGTTCTTACCTTCAGTTTCTTTCCGTATTGTGTTTAATGCCTTGTGAGCTCCAATAGATACCATTGCTAGAAGTGCTGTTAGGGGGAATGATCTTATCTTGTGAATTTGATTTGGCGTCGCTGTACTTGTCTTTCAGTTATGAAGAGGTTTTGCATCCCATGGGGTTTAAAGCAGTATCCATTGCTAATAATGAACTGGCAGTTGGTGCTCGCAAGGTATAGCCAGATGGTTTTCTGATTTGACTGAATTTGCGACTTTCTGCTTTAGTGAATCACATAGCTGTCTATAGTGTACGAGTAACAGCTTTCGTAAACAACAGGGAAGAGAGAAGCTTGGAAGGTGGAAGAGGTTTCAAAGCCAATCCTCATTATGATAATAATCATTTTGTTCAAGGGAAAACTCAAAAAAATTTCTTAGTGCATGATTTATGTTATGGATGCTTTGCCTTTGATAATGTGTAGAGCACAATTCTATTCATATCAATTGAATAAACAAAGTTCAAAAGGTGTTTCCTGCCAGTTGCTGTTGGTGATGATGGTATTTTATGGATGTTTATGTTTCAAACCTTATCTTTATATTCACCATAAGCTGCACTTGTTGTTAGTAAGCTTTGACTGAAATTGGAACAGATTACAAGGACTGGCGTACTGGCTCAACATGTGTTTATGGAAGCCAAAATCTGGCCGTCAATAGATTTCAAAGATCACTTATTTTAATGCATCAATTAGATTCTGCAACAAGAAGGCTATCTAGATCAATCAAAGCACAACTCAAGTATGATGTTTCAAAACTCTTTTAATAAAAAAAAAAAGAAAATGTTAGAGATATATTTTTAATATCTCAATTTAATTTTTTATTTTTAAATCTTCAAATTTAATTCTTAAAATTTTTAATTATTATAAGTTAAAACTTCTGTTAATGTCATTAATTAAAATATTGAATGATATCAATTAAGTTCAATTTAGACAAAATTAAAAATAATCGATAATTGATAAAGTTACTCTTTTGTGACCGAATTATAGGTTTAAGTTATAGAAATGATCTTTTTATAAAAATACATAAGGAAAGTTGCGTATATCATACCTCTCTTGAGATTTTTGTAAAGCGAAAGTTTTGTGTATTGTGTACGTTTACTGTTGACTAACGAAGTTTAGAAAAAAAAAATATAAAATTTAAGAATTAAATGACTACAACAAGAAACAATTCAAAATTGGAGTGAAAGTATATATGTATATATCAATGGTTCAAAATTGAATTGAAAGTGTATGTGTATATATATATATATCAATGGTTCAAAATTGAAGTGAAATTGTGTCTATATATACAGAGACGGAGCCATGTTATAGAGGAGGGGGCCAAAATATGTTTTTTTTTAATTACTTATATAATTAAAATTTTTAAAATTACAAAAATAAGTGGCTACTTTAAAAAAAAAATCTCTATCTTCTCTTCTCCTCAACTCTGTACGCACAACTCTCTTTTGCCATTGAAAATGCCTCCACCCTCCAGGCTCCATCTTCCCCCGGCCCCTGTTTAGAGTTAAGTCTGACTTCATAGCTGTGTATATATATATCAATGGTTTAATGACTCACCTGCTAGCAACCAACGCCAACAAATGGACAATTCTTTTGGTCCGTAAGATATGAAAAGGACCGATGCCCATCATCTTCAACATCTCATTATTCTCGAAAAACGGACAAACTTCACTTTTTTAATTTTATATTTTAGTTCTTAATTAGGGTTTTGTGAAATTACGACATTTGGTGCGCTCAAGGTCAAGGGTATAAGAACAACAGCAACAAACCAAATATATACAACAGAAGCGTCAGGTGCCATCTGTTCTACACTCTCTTGGACCCTATATACGTACCTACTAGCTTTATATACTTAATATACATATAATGTGTAAGGGTTAGGTGGCTGATCCCGATCGACTGCCGTCTTCGTATCTCGGTTCTCTTTTCTTCCTGGTCTTCATTAGTCTTCTGTTGGAAGCTCGGTTTGATTAAGTTTATTCGGTATCATTGTTCTGTTTTCTCTCTTTTTCTGACCAATCCAAACCCTGAAAAGGCTTGCTCCACCCTTAGGTACTTATCTTGGTGTTTTTAGTTTGAAGATTAGATTGTAAAGTGATTTCAAAATGTTATCTTTTGGGTTTCTTCATTGTGTTTGTTTCCAGCCGTTTGCCTGGAGACGTCCTTTGCTTCTTCTGAAACCAACTCTTTTTGTCCAGAAATGAAAGTTTTAAACATTGATCCATGCCAGGAAATGCTGAAAGCTTTAGTTTCTGTTTTTGTTATGTGACTATTTGCAATGTTAATTTCAGTGGCTACATGTGCAAATTGTGCTTTATTTTCTATATTCATATGGCATGTACTAAGCGACTATTGACTATCCAGTTTGCTCTTAATGCTGGAAATTAACCATGTTCCTGGCTTGTGACAGAAGTGAGCCAACCTGCTCTGTTTCTATTCAAAAATAATTGTATTGGTTAACTATGAAAATAATTGCTTTTGTCGAGTAAGTGCTCGAGTGAGAATCATACTAGCGATTGAATGCATGTCAGCACCTGAAAATTTGCTGCCTCAAGCAGGGCACGTGGGTTCTTTCTCTTATGTATTGTCTAGTATTGGAAGGAACTATGATAGGAGATATACCTTGTGTATCTGGCGTATACATCGGTGCTTCATTTAGGACTGCCTTTTTGGTAACCTTAGTGTAAAATAAAACACAATTTTTGTTACTCCTTTCACTCGTCTTTAACTTATTCAAAAATATCAATGGTTTATTAACTGATAAGGACACATTGAATCCTAACTTCTTCCTTACTGGTTTTATATCTGCAGTAAGTTTTCAATTGGTTGGGAAAAATGGTGGCTACGGCTGGTCAATTTCGTTGTTTTTCTATGGAAAGGCAGTGCCTGAACTCCATTGAGAAAAGGAATCCTCGTATACAGAATCCTAACTGCCCTGCTGTCCCTTTTTCATCTTCCAGTCGTCAAAAGTATCCTCTCCATCTTCAGCACCCAAAACTTTCTAAACCTGAGCTTTGCAATGCTGGAGGTAATGGCAGCAATGGTGCTGGTCAAGGGGGTGGCTTTGGTGGTGGGGATGGTGGAGGTTGGGCTGGTGACTCAAATTTCAACGATTCATCGTCCTCGTTTTCATGGCAAGGTTTTGGGATTTTAGGGCTCTTCTTGAATGGATGGAGGTCCAGGGTAGCTGCAGACCCACAGTTCCCTTTTAAAGTTCTAATGGAGGAACTAGTTGGAGTCTCTGCTTGTGTTCTTGGTGACATGGCTTCACGACCTAATTTTGGACTTAATGAGCTTGATTTTGTGTTCTCAACCTTAGTTGTTGGTTCCATTATGAATTTTACTCTCATGTATCTCTTGGCACCAACTGCATCTGCTTCCGGTGCTGGTATCCCTGCCCTCTTTGCCAGTTGTCCAAAGAGCCATATGTTTGAACCTGGTGCATATAGTCTCCTGAACCGGTTTGGAACTCTGGTGTATAAAGGAACAATTTTTGCTGCTGTTGGTTTGGCTGCGGGGCTTGTGGGTACTGCAATCTCCAATGGGTTGATCAATATGAGGAAGAAGATGGATCCTAGTTTTGAGACTCCAAACAAAGCTCCTCCTACTCTTTTAAATGCAGTAACTTGGGCCATTCACATGGGTGTTAGCAGCAACTTTAGGTATCAGACCCTGAATGGAATCGAGTATGTGTTGGCCAAGGGGCTTCCTCCACTGGCATTTAAGACATCAGTCATTGCGCTTAGATGTGTGAATAATCTTCTTGGTGGTATGTCCTTTGTCATATTAGCAAGGTTAACAGGATCACAGAGTGTTGAAGAACCCAAAACAGTTGCTGTTGATGTTGATGTCGGGTCACCTTCTGCAGTGAAGGAGAAATTGCTTGATGGGGAAAAGGACTTGCAGAGTGATGAGTCCATTTCCAAGTGAACAGCAAGTTTCTTTTCTTTTAATATATTCAATAAGATCCAAGAGGAGTCTGTCTAGGTTTGTAGTTTTTCTTGGGGATTTTAACATATTGAGGCAGCCATACTCGATGGATGTATAATACTCACCTTACAAAGGAACCAGATGTTTCTTTTTCACGCCCAGGTTTTGACAGCTGTTTTATTTTACCCTTATCAGCAGCCAACCTTGGTCATTGCATAGGTGTTTCTGACAAAGTTATTACAAGGCAGTAGATATAATATGAGGGAAATGTACATCAAATGTGCAACATAAGATCAGGATAACCATTGAATGTCAATTTGGCCAGACTGTGGGAGTGATTTGTTGGAGAAAAATGTATAATTTTGATTATGTTAATTCTTGATTTTTTTATCGCAAGTCATCTTTAAATGCCTTCAGTTGATTGTGATATGTTGATAAGCTATATTCAATGTCCAGTGAGACCAACAATAAAACAAGATGAACTTATGGAGGGCAACGAAAATTTTACTAAAGAAGAAAAGTAATAACTACAAAAAGAGATATCACTCAAACTCAAAATTCAAATATGTCTAAAATTATAATTCTCTAGACATTTACAGATGTAACTCACAAAATATACTCAAATATTGTATCATTGGTATGTAAGATTCTTTGGATGATTTGGAAGTCAATTTCATAAGCCTTTTATAGGCTGAATGTCTTAGCAACTAAAAAGACAAAATACTGATCTTAAATATTTTTAATGCTCAAGAATATGGATGGCAAAATGTTATGCCTATTGGCAGCCAAGCGTTATGTTTAATGTCTAAATAGTGACAAGTGAAAAGCCACTTCACAAATATCCACCTTAGCTTGAATTTCATTACAAGTTAATTCACTCCACATAATCCAATTAAGGGAGTCATTGCTGTAGATAGAAATCAAGTCTCATTTAGTGCTTGAACTTGATTACTAGAAGAGACTTTATTAATATTGTTGTTGGACTATCTTCGGTGTCGATCTTTTCTATCATAACATTTCCTTAAGAAATTACATCTTGAATAAAGTAATGCATGATGTCAATGTGCTTGTTTTTTCATGAAACTTTTGATCTTTAGTCAAATGAATAACATATTGATTATGACAAAAGATAATTGCAACCCTGGATCTAAATTGAGCTCACCATACAAGCCTCGCATGATAGAATTTTATCATTATTTTGTGGACTAGCATAATAAACATAATTTTATATAAACCCCGATTAATTTGATGTCAAGGTAATTGGGCTTGTTAATTCTCTCTTTAATGTGTCATTGGGCCTGTGTTCATGGGCTTGCTATGATGGGTAGGCTTGACTCATGTTTTGCAGTGCACAGGAGGCCCTACTGCTAGCCAACCTTTAAATACAGCTGCCCCATTGAAAACTGTACGTGTGCTTTTGCTAATCAGGTTTGGAATAGCAGTAGTAAATCCTCTGCGTCTCGATCACGTCGTTTCACGGAAAACCAAAATGGATTCAATGTTTCCCCAATTTCCAGGTATTTATTCATCTAATTATTGAATATAGTATGTTGCAATTCTAGGGTTAATTACTTGTGTTGATTAATTATGCAATTAATCTGTAATTTCGCGTTAGATTTTCTTTCAATTGGTATCAGAGATAATTAACCCTAATTGTAACTGCTGATTGTTGGGTAATTTCGATATCCATATATATTGTTAATGGAATTATTGGTTTCGTTTTTTTTTGTTAATTATTTTTCGTGAAATCGATTTTGTGGATATTGATTGGTTTCGGTTTGATGTCAGAGCATGTAGTAGGCTTGTTAAATTTGTTGTTGTCTTTTAAAACCCCAAGAACTCGAAGAACCAAACCCATTAACATTTTCTTTCGATTTTTTTGATTATTTTAAGTAGCTTTTTTCGTAAAATTTATTGAGGGGTTTCATAGATCTTTGAATTCTGAATCTATTGACACAAATTTTGTTGAAAACGGATCAAAAATGAAGGAGTTATGGACGTTTGACTCTCGCCCTCGGGCGAGGAAGATGACGCCCGACCCGGCTGACCCTCGCCCACACGCACTGGTGGCGCGTGTTGGTGCGTGAGACTATCTCCGGTGGCCATTTTTCTCCAAGTTTTTTCCTACTTGCTCCACTTGTCCAGAACTAGTTTATGGTATTTTTCTGAAATTTTTTGAAAGCTAAAATTTTTATTTTTATTTTTACCAAATTTTAAAATTAGTAAAAATATGTTGTACTCTCCGAATTTTTTCTTGAAAATTTTGTACCTATTCCTAGTATTATATGGGCTTGTGGAGGCTTGTGTACTCTCGGTGTTATATAGTTATGCACCAAAATTAATTTTTGATGTCGTTTATGCATATAATGTCATATTATATGATTTCTATGGTTAATTTTGTAATTGTGGTGCTAATTGAATCTA
>JAOQMR010000001.1:12778666-12794713 GCA_027563865.1 Erythroxylum pelleterianum
ACAAAAACACAAAAATATAATATTCATTTTTTAATAAATTTTTTAAATCACACTTTTATAATTCATTTTATAAGTAAGCATTCAAAAATTAACTGTCACGTATACAAGCAATAAAGATGTATAAAGCATGGGCAATGACTCCCATTCCTCTGGATTACCAGAGGAATGGAGCATTGCCCTGTACCGGGGAATGAAACCTATGACTCTTCAATCATAAGTTTGTACCAAACAACACTCTTCATTGCATTCCCATATCTTTTTTACCAAATCCTCTAAACAAGCATACCCTTAATGTTAATATCAAAGAATGAAGAAGTTCAGAAGAGGCCCGAACCAAAACAGAGGGCCATGATCGTGACAGAAGTATCAGAAAGGAGCCACGATTGTGACAAAATTCTCATTCAGAGGCCACAATCGTGGCAATATAGGCTACGATTGTGGCACTATAGGCTATGATCGTGGCTTACACGACAAAACACGCAAACAGCCTTTTCGACTTGAGTTTTCGAGAAACTTTTTAGATCTTTTGAGCAAAGGAAAAGCCCTACATTTGCCCTAATTAGAAAAGACTAAAGAAAAAAAAAGAGGAGACCTGAAAAGGGAGCCTCCACTTCAGCCATTTGAGGAAAGTTTCAAGGGAGAGAAGAAGAGAGAGAGAGAGAGAAGAGGAAGAGGAGGAGAGAGTAAGAGGGTCTTCCGATGCTACTGCCTTCCCAGGTCATCCGATCCAAGTTCTTTCTCCTTTATATCTTTATTTTCGTTCATTGAATGTATGAGATGATGATGGATCTTGGATTGTTGATGATGTTCTAACTTTTCCTTTGAGATTTTACCTTAATTTACTGCTAATATAGTTATTTGTGTGTTATTATGATTGAGTGACGTAATTAATTGTAATATTTGCATATTTCGATAATAAACCGAGAGGGTAAATTGGTTAAAAATGGTTGGATTGGTTTAATAAGAGTTAAGTAATCCAATAGACCATGTGATTAATCATATCGGTTATTGTGTAGAGAGAGATCCCGTGTGAGACTCAGTAGTTTATTAGAGAGCTTAAGATCTAATTAGGGTTGTGGGTCTTTTATTAATTGAGAGATTGCAAATTCCATAATTCAATTAGAGTTTAATGATTATAACTTGAGAGAGAGCAATCATCCTTACGATAGTCTAGAGTCGACACCACAATAACCCATAAATCCCCTCCCTTGTAATTTGGTAACTCTTCTTGGTTAATTCCCTTTATGAATTTTGTGTTGCTCAATTTTAATTTCTTTTGGGTTAAACTTGCGAGTTAAATTCTTAATAATCACTTTCCTGCATTTACTTTTCTTTGCTATTTTATTTTCAATTTATCAATTTTCTTAGCCTTAGATAATGTAGGATTAGATTAATTTACACTTCCTCGTGGGATCGACCCTTCACATACTACAAATCACGACCTGTGAACTTACGTATTTTGAAGGCTATAAATTGTAAATCTTGCAAAATGATTAACACAGCTTTATCAAAAATGCATTTACCACTACCAAGTAGTGCATTAAGGTTGTTCCTTCAATCGACAAACTTTGTAATATCTTTTTCTAGAGATAAGATTTTTCTAGTGCATTTTTCTTTCTCAAGTTCTAGGACGACGATCTTTATTTCTAGTTGTTTCATTTTATTAGAATCATTCTTAAGCAAAGTATTTTCTAACTTAGCTAATCTTTCTTCAAGAACTTCCTTTTCAGGAACCTTTTGCTTATAATCATCCTTAAGAGACATATTCTAATGTGTTAATCTGATTTTCATTCACGGATTTTAATGAGTTAATCTTAGCTTTCAAGGATGCTTCGTTGTTTTTGGATTTCTCAACTTCTTTAAAATACTTTACTGCTAATTTTTTGCACTGATCGTACAATTCATGATATGTATTTCTCAATTCATCATCTTCAATATCAGAGTCAGAATAATATCCCTCATCATCTCCTAATTCAGCCATGAAGTAAACGTTGCTGACTTATTCTGGCTCTTCTTCTTCGAAGTTTCAAAATCTTCATCTGAATAGGCTGTAGTCATCACTTGCTTTCTGGGTTTTCTATTCTCTGTTTTGTCCTTTTGAAGAAGAGGACTTAAGCTCTTGAGTGTCCAGGCTTCTTGCAGTGATAGTATATGATTTGATTATTTTGTGTATTTCTATTGTTATTGCTGCCTTTTGATAGGAACTTTTTGTTTCCATCTTTCTTGTTTCCTTCTCTTTTCTTCATCAACTTCTTTTTATAAAAGTCTTTTTATAAAAGTGGGCATATTTTCTAACCATGAAGTTAAACTTGTCATCTCCATCTATTTCCAACTCAGTGTCATTTTCATGACCGTTTGATTCATCAGTTGCTTTTAGTGCCATTCATTTTCTGTAGGAGGATCCTTCATCTCGCCTATGATCGGTTTCATGGATCATCAAATTTCGTCATAGCCAGTTGAGTGAAATAATGTTTAGATCCTTTCCAATTTCTAGATTTGTCATCTTAGGTCTCCATTCCTTTAGTAATGATCTTAGAATCTTCGTTACAAGCTCATCATTGGGATATATCTTTCCCAAGTTCTTTAAGGTCGTGATGATGTTATTGAACTGTCCAAAGAATTCATCTTTAGTTTCTCCCTATTTCATGCCAATAGTTTCATATTGATGCACTAAAAAGCTTATTATATGTTTCTTTACCTCATCCGTTCGTTCAAAGGTGACTTGTAGTTTATCCACATTTCCTTTATTATAGAGTAGTCGGATATCTTCTCATATTTTTTTGGAGATAGTTCTTAGATCATATGACATTTTGCTAGCGTTTAGTTGTGCATTTCTTCTGTCAGTATCACACCATACTTCTACATTTTTTGTAGCGGGAAGTGTAGCTCCAACTCTAATGGCTTACCAGACTTCAAGATCTACAGATTGGAGATAGATTGTCATTCTCTTTTTGAAGTATGAGTAATTGTTTCCATTAAAGTAAGGAGGCTTTGAGACAAATTGTCCTTCAAGGCTTTTCAAATTGTTTGTCATGATCTATCATGTGCTATAAAACACAATAAATGTGAAACTTGGCTCTAATAAAAAATGATAGAGCCAACACACGCAAGAGAGGGTAAATTTTGTGTATATAAAAATTCAAGGTACTTTCAAATAGATAAGATCCTAATAAATAAAATAAATAGAAGAGTCCTATAAACTTTTGAAAGGATACTATCAATGTTGAAAAAGAAAGGAGCCTGTTAATTTGAAAGAGCTTATTAATGCTCAAATAGAAAGGAGCCTGCTAACGCTCGAAAGGATAATAGTCTGTTTAATTGATAGGAGCCTGCTAACTTTTGAAAGAAACCTCTTGCGATATAAAAACAAAAGGAGCCTATTGTAAAACTGAAGGAGCCTCTTGAAACTTATAATGCAAAAATTTAAAATTAAGAAAGAGAGAGAAAATCACACATTAGATTTATACTAACTCAGCTTATAACGAAACCTATGTCTAATCTCCAAGTTTATGTATAGTCCCTAAGTATCCAATTTGAGTATTTCACTATAAAACCAAGTATTAATTTAACGAGCCTCTTTAAGCTCACAAGTGTATATTTTTAAAGGTTTTTCAACCTCCTACACTAGTAGTATTTTGCTAGTCTCTACAAGCTCTCAACAAGAAAAGTATGAAAGATTTAACATTCTCTCTTAATAAAGTGATATTAATTTCTAGGGCATAGAGTTTGATATAACTTTCAAGAAATAATGAAGCCTTAAGATATATCACAAGTCTCGTGTCTTTGTTTGTATATATTTTGCAAATGTAGTGGCTCTTCCTTTAGTAGACAATTTCTTCAACTAGTCATTGCTTAATCTTCGATATTGTCTCTGCTAAAATTTTTGATATTCAAACGTTCTGTCAAGGCTTTCGAAGCTAATTATTTGAATTAGAAAGATCTTTCCAGATGTTATGGAACCATTTCCAAATAGGTAAGTTTATAAAGAAGGTTCCTACATGAAGGAAGCAATTATTCTATGATTTTATTTCCTTTTAAGAATTATATCGTTGCTTATACAAAGAAATAAAATCAATTTGAATTTTGAAATATTATATAGTTATCATCAAGATCGTTAACATAAACCTTGAGATAACAATTGGGCCATTGTCAACTTTAAAGTCTGTCTTCTTTCTCTTCACATTTGATTCCATTAATCTTGTTACACAATGTAATGACTATTTCTTTTCTTTATTTAGGAAAAGTGTGAGAAAGCTAAGGTTAACGGAGGAAAAATGAAAACTCCTCACAACCAAGGTTCTAAATCATTTGTTGTCGAACGCAATGAGTATGTAAGTTCTTTGTTTAAAAGTTATAATTATATTAGTAAATACAATATTATTTACTACGTTTTTAATTCTTTTTTTTTATAAAACGGAGTGAGAAGGAACTACATAGAAAAAAGTATGATAGAATCACACTATACAAATTCACTCACTACAAAGAAGGTCAAGGGTGAATGTCAGAGGAAGCGCAAAATAATTATGTATATATAAATTTTAAGTTTATTTATTTATGTAGTACTAACTAATAATATTTGAACTAAATATTGATTTTGATTTTAAATTTTTACAATAAGAAGCAAAAGTTGTTGCAAAGATAATTGTCTAATGGAAATGAGCTAAATGTATATGACATTTGCAACAACGTGCTTGATACAAGATCCGGCTACATTAAAGATCTTGGGTTTGGCCCTAAGCCAACTAGTTCATCTCATCAAGACCAGCATATGTTGATCATCTTAAAGAGGAGAACCAGTCGCTTAAGGCTAAATTAGAATGTAATGAATAAAAGTTAGCCAAGCTAGAAAAGATGGTCAAACAAATACTTGACTCGAATTATTTTAAGTAGTAGTGACGATGAAAACAAGTCTTTCTTTGTATATAACTATTTTTGTTAATGTTTGCAATTAACATTTAACGATATTTTATTGTTTATATAAATGTTTCTAATTTCTAATTATTTTTAACTATATTTTCGTATAATAAATTATAAAAAATCTAAATATTACATACAATAATATGGACTAAAAATGTCACCAATAATTATAATTAACACGATAAAATTTTTATTAATAATGTTTATTAAAAAATAAAAACATAACTAAAAATATTTTCTTACGTTTTTAAAGTCGTCGCCAAAACTTTTTAGCTATGTTTTGAAAAACGTTGTTAATAACTTTTGGCTACGTCTTAAAAAATGCAACAAAATTTTTTTTACTACGATTGCAATATCGTTGCCAATAATTTTTGGTGATGATTCAAAATTTATCACTAAATATAATTACCTACGTTTAGAGTAACGTAGTTAATATCATTTAGCCATGAAAACTAAGCTTATCAAAATATCATTGGCGATGATTTGCCGTATCATCACGTATTTCTTTTCGCTACGTATTCAACTTGTAGCAAAAAATAATTGATGACGATTTGGAAAAAATGTCACCTATAGTATTTTGCTACGGGATTTTGCGACAATTTAGATGAAGATTTAATATCGTCACTAAAGATTATCAGAGACGAATTAAGGACTTTTAGCGACGAAAATTTTCGTGGCTAAAAGCCTTTTCTGTTGTAGTGATCCCTATCATTCATGTTTTTTATCCTTGAGGGGAAAGCAGTTTTAGGTCCCCAAAAAAAAGAAAATAGGGTAGCATAATTACATGCATATTGATACATTTGTTAGTTTATGCCATTGCAGCCAATTTTTTCGTTGAATATTTAGTTGTATAAATATTTTTTATTCAATCAAAGACATTCTTTATCTTTGTGTACTTGTTAATTTTTTGAATTATTGATCATAAAGATAAAATCCTTGGAATAATTGTTATGCAATTAGAAATTATAATGTGACTATAATTATGAGATTCGATCCTAAAATGTTTCTAGTCATAGTTTCATCAAGACGGGGTATTGATGAAATGGTTAGACAAGTACATATTTGTTTCTTTCTTATGAAGAAAGTAATCGATCTCATAGTTTAAAGTGAGGAGATATTTAAACAAACATGTGAGTGCTTATTAGAGAATAAGTTCATTAAACTGACCCAATCACGACAATCTTGAATGAAACATTAGTTGTGTGTCTGTGAATTATCTCATTATGATGGTTGTATAATTGATCCTTAGACTTGAGATTACCAAAGTTATCTCATGTAGGAATTATTATGTTTTGATGCTATTTATGTTCTATTCTTGGAGTAGTTCAATTCGATAATTATTGGATATAGTATGAACTATGCAGAGATAGTTGAGTAAATCAATAAAGAATTCGTTGTCCTAAAGTAATTAGGGAGAATGTTCTGTTATTTTTTATTAGTAATAATTTTAGGAATCTCTAGCCAAAGTAAATTGAAATTTGAAAAAGTTGTTTTCAAATATCAATTACAAATCATTTACTAATTAGCAAGAACTGACATGATTGGATTATTTTGTAACATCCCAGATCACCCGTTTACAGATATTATCCGCTTTGGGCCTTGGCTCAGCCAAGCCCTCACGGTTTTGCTTTTTCCGAGGCCTTCCCAGGAGGTCACCCATCCTAGAACTACTCTCACCCAAGCACATTTAACCTTGGAGTTCTGATAGGATCTGGTGCCTTAGGCCATGGAACATGCGTATGTAAGGGAGAGGTATCCGTACCCTTATAAGGCGTACTTCGTTCCCCTCTCCAACCGATGTGGGATCTCACACTCTCCACCTCCTTAGGGCCCTGCCCTCTTTAGGGTCCAGCCTAGCTGGCATAACGGTTCGGGTACCGGCTCTGATACCACCTCTGTAACACTCCAGATCACTCGCTTACAAATATTGTCTGCTTTGGGCCTTGGCTCAGCCAAGCCCTCACGGTTTTACTTTTCCCGAGGCCTTCCCAGAAGGTCACCCATCCTAGAACTACTCTCACCCAAGCACATTTAACCTTAGAATTTCGAAGGGATCTGGTCTATTAGGCCATGGAAAATGCGTTTGTAAGGGAGAGGTATCCGTATGCTTAAATAAATGTTAATGTATGTTTGGTTAATGGGTTTTAATTGTGCTTAATGGCTGACGAAGATCAGGACCACTGGAGGCAGTTGTAGCCACCAATGATTAGAGAACCACCACTCTCTCACTTTAGAGAGAGAATCTCTCTAGAGTTTTATGTGTATAATATTATAGCTATTTACGCCTCTAGAAACAGCCTAAAGGGAGAGCAAAGAAAGTGGCCAAACATATTAGAGTGAAGTTCTGAAAATCAATAAAAAAAAGAAACACGAAGGTTTCTGGAGAAGAAGGGCCGAGTGTGGGCAAGAGAGCAAGAGACTGTGTCTCTTGGCCAAATGGCCCACTGGCTAGGAGGCTTGCGTCTCTTGGCCGAATGTGCCAGATGGCCAGGAGACGCTGTCTCTTGGCAGAAGCAGCACGTCAGCTACTTCTCTCTTTTTTTATAATTTAAATTTTCAAGAGTTGATTAATTAAATTAAATTATTTTTAAAAAAATCAAGCCAAGTGCTCATTTTATTTTCATAATTAGATTATGTTAAATAAATTTATATAATGAGATTATATTATTTAGATTGAGACTTTATTTTTAAATCCCTAATAAAATATTAAATACATGTTTAGAACATGAACAATGCCTTCTATTATTATAGGATTAAAGTAGAGTTTTGTCTATTGTTAGGCTTGTTGAGTAAACTCAAGGCATCTTTAACTCGAACATGTTTAGTATTATAACTATGAGTTTTACTTAACTAAATTTATATGATTTGGATGAGTAAACTCATGATCATATTAATTTAGAGGCAAGGTTAGGAATATATTATTAGATATGTTTTGGCAAAGAGTTGTCTCCTAACGAAACTAGGAATCACATAGGATGTAATTGATAAAATGTTATCTACCAATTTTTAATTTAATTGGTTTGTTGAGCAAACTCAAGATCAATTAAATTAAAATGAGATCCTAGCTCACTAGGAAATTATGTGATAATTTCTCGAATTAATAGTAATGGCTATTAATTTGTTTAAAATAATGGGAGGAACCAAAATTTTAAAGTCCTTATTTATTTGGTTTTAGGGTATAAACTAATTTTTGTTTTTTGACGAAACAATTTTGAACAATGAGTACGAACTTGTCCTTAAGGAGTATCATGGATGCAAACAAATTGACTAGACCAAAATTTTCAGACTGGTAGCGTAACCTTAAAATAGTTTTAAGGCAAGAAAAAAAATGTACATTCTTGACATTGAGCTTCCACCTGAACCTGCGCAAGATGCTGCCAATAAGGATTTGGAATATTATCAAAGTCATATAGATGACAATGAGCAAGTGATATATGTGATGTTAGCCAGCATGTCTGCCGAGCTTTAGAGGCAACATAAAAATATGAATGCAGGGGAAATGGTCCTGCACCTTCAAGAGTTGTTTGGTGCTCAAAGTTGGGTGGAGAGGTTTGAGATTGCAAGAGCTCTGTTTCAATGTCGGATGGTTCCTGGATCAGCAGTGCAACTTCATGTTTTACAGATGATTGGCTACATTGAAAATTAGGTCAATTGGGTATGACCTAAATCTCGAGTTGAGCATTGATTTAGTGCTCCAGTCTCTTACCTCGAGTTTTTCACAATTTATTATAAACTTTCACATGAACAAAAAGAAAATGTCATTAGCTGAATTACTCAATATGCTCAAAATTACTGAGGGATGTCTTAAGAAGGACCGGATCATCTCATATTTCCCAATTATGAATAAATAAGTACATAAGGCCCAGATCTCTTGGTTGCCCGTTTTTGACTGAATGAGAATGGGAATACAATACTTCTCAAAACTGGAAGAAACTAGAATGTTTTTCCATTAAATTTAAACTTTTATAACATAATGATATTACTTTGTTACTATTTGTTAAATGGTATTTACATATGTATAAGTTAGTTTAAGATTATAAGATGCTACGTTAGTTTATTATAATTAGTTTAAGATTATAATATGCTACGTTAGTTTATTATAATCTTTTAATTCTTCAATATTAACATTTTAATTTCTCTTATATATACATGTCATGTCCCAATGGAATGGAAATGAAAGATATTGAAGATTTGTTGATATCTTTATTCACGTGTGACACAAAAAATTGTTTGAAATTTAAAATATTAAATAATAACTCTACTTTGTATAAATAAAGTTACAAATGGCAGTTAAATCCCATTCTTGTTTTTTAATTACCCTATAAAAGTGAGAATTAGTAATTGAGCTGTTAGACAAGCACAATCAAACATAAAAGTAAACGTATCTGATGCACAAGGCTCCTGTTTTGTGAGAATATGAGGAGGGTCATGATATATACAACCTTCATTTATATTTTTATGAAGAGATTTTTTCTGTGACTTAAATCTATGACTTATGATTACAAAGGAACAACTTTACAATTAAGAACGGTGATGAAAAAAATAATGTTTATAATAAAATTCTGGATTTGCCAATTTCCTCTTTTCAGGAAAGTTCGCAATGACATTGGCTGTTTAATGATTACTTGTCTATAAAGTGTACGTTATTCATGAACTGAAGCATACGGCTTAGGGTCAAGACAAAGACATACCTACAGTCAACTTATCAACCTAAAGATCTCAACTGCATTTAACTAAACCACTTCCCCGCACTAGCTTCCTTGGATTAAGGGCTTACTGCTTACTTCAGCCAAATGGACATTTCTTGTTCTGCTCGCCAAAGAAAATCGGCGGTTGAAATTTGACTCCAAACTTGCCAGCCTCAAAAGGGTTTTCACTGACATGGCGCAAGATCGCTGTTATTTATAGGTATACAATCCTGTTCTTAACTATTTCCTTTGCTCAACGGTACTGTCAACTTATGATTTAATCGTATATCCTTTGCAAATTATACATAATATCTGATTGAATATGAACCTGATTTGATGCAACTTGTTTTCTAAATATATATAAAATCTTCTGTGCATTTTTCTTTTTAATGGAATAACAGCAATTTCTTGTTTTCCTCGTTATTACTCAAGCCGATACCTGTTGACGAACTTCAGGAGTTAGGACAGTAAGGAATAAATAGCAATTAGCACAAAAGTACTTCCATTCGTGCTCATTATAAAAGAGTAAAAAACTAAATAAGTTCACAAAAAGTATTTTCAGGGAAACTTAGAATGTTTATTATAAGTTTTTACTCCATGAAAAAGCTATAAATACAAATTTATCATTTACTTAATTATAATGTTTTATGTTTGGCATTCGTCAATGGCAAAGGTGTTAGAGTGTCCCATATTGACTAAATATGAAAATGTTAAAAGGTTTATAAGTAGGAAGGGTCAACTATCCACATAATTATTTCTAATTATTTGACAATATTTGACCTAAGCCTAATTCTTGTTAATAAACTCTACACTCTACTTGTATTAAAAATTCAATAAGGCAAAGCCCTTAATATTACAGGTTATGTTGAGAAATTAGAACAAATATTGGATGCTGACGGGCCTTATCAAGTCTGAGAAACATCCAATATTTTTAGGAACTACTTATAGAACTTTGTTGAGTATCTACATTAATGTTGCCTCGCGAGAACATCATTCAACAGAGATCTCAATTTTTTTTTAATGATCATGAGAACAGAGGAAGTACAGAACAGTACATAGCAAGGATTGGAAAAATGTATAGCAACTGCTCCCTTACTTCTTTGATTGATCGATTCCTTGTTTTTTGAGTTTAGATAAGAATTTCAGGAGCTTTGACGCAGCCCTCGAAATTTAGCCTTTGTTTGAATGCAAGAGAAAAGAAAGGAAGATAAATACAATTTCTCTTCCTTTCTATTGTTTGGACAAAAATAAGCAAGGGAAAGGGAGAGAATGGAGAGGAAAGGGAGAGAAATTTAGACCAAATATATTTCCCACCAAATTGGTGGGAAAGGAGGGGAAATTCAAGACAAAGCAAGACAAGATAAGTAAATTACCATTGTATCCTTATTTAACAAAAGATAAACAAGTTCTATAATCAGGACATAAAGGTCTATAAGTTTCAATTCTCTCCTTTGATAAATTAGGAAAACAAACAAGAGAAAGGAAATCTAATTCCTCTTCTATTCTTTTCTCCTCTTTTCCCCTCAATATTTCCTTTCCTTTCCCTCGTACAAATAAGGATCCAAACAAAGGCTTAGGTTTCTGAAATTTCCATTTGTTAACAAGCACTTGCTTGAACTGACCATCACTTCATTGTTTAGTTTAGAAGTGAAATACGTTCAATGTCTTGCGTACAGACTTTGTTGGGAACAAATGTCCATAAAACTACATAGTAAGGTGAAATCAGTAAAAGTTATGATTTTCTTTTCCAAGAATTGCAAGGCCGGGCTCAGAGCAACTCCTACTAAATGTGCCACATCTGCCACAGATTCAAGCTTCAAAACCATACTCATTTATTCTAGGTTCTCTGTTCAATTTTATGATGTCTTATTTTGTCCAATAAATCTCAGCCATTTATTTATGCAGGCTCCACGTTTATTTATGCGGGATCCACGCGGAGTCCACATAAATAAATGGCTGAGATTCATTGGATAGAATAAAATACCATAAAATTTGACAGAAGATCTGGTCTCCATTTTTGCTACTACTAGAGTAAGTGGATCAGTCTTCGACATCTGGTCATAATTTCTTGAGGACTTCTTATGACTACAGGCAACTACTAGGCTGGACATAGCCTGAAGCACTTCCACCGGCATTGTTACATGATGCTTGAACTGGTTGATTCCTGTAGGTGAGTTTTACGTCCTGCAGTTGAATCCCAGTACAGGGATAACTTTTACTGCAATCGAATTTAACTGCAACAGGATTTGTTGATGTTCCATGGATGTCTTGGTATGTTATATGGCTTATTCTAACCCCAGAAACCTGTACAAAGTAGAACCGTTTACATTTTCTACATAAATCAAGTATCAATACTCAAAGGCAAACGTGGTAAATTTTCAAAATTTACACTACCTGACCAGGAAAATTTTCTGCTCCAGGGCAATAATTCTGATCAATGACAATGGGATTCTGGACATTGTACATCAGGGAATGCTGGAAAAAGATGTCCCTGGCAAAGCCATTGCTGGGTCTTCCCCAGGTTTTGATTCTCAATCCATTTTCAGTACCAGTGAATGTTGTGGTCGTGACTGTAACATTTTGCACACCAGCTTCTTGGAGGTCTTTCCCTAAACTTCCAATGCTGTAGGCAACAATACACAAATTACTTGGCGTAAGTAAATTTATGCACAATCCACGGGCAGTGTCTAATAATAGAATAGTGTACTTGTTTAGTTTTTGTACCCGATTCCATGGCCAGGTCCACATGCAACATTTTCGACCCACATGTTGTTGGTACCAGGGCCTATTGAGACACAATCATCTCCTGTTCCGATCTTAGAATTCAATATCTTCACGCCGGTTGAAGATTGGACGTGAATACCGTCAGTGTTTGGGCTAGTACTGGAGGCAGAGACTCTGACCCCTTGAACTTTCACGTTCTGACAGGCATTAATGACAATATGGAACATTTGGCTGTTTAGCGATGTCAATCCGCTGATCACAATGTTGTCTGAATTTGAAAACTCCATCGACTGCAGGACCAGAAACCAATTAACTAGGAATTTGGTCAATGTGATCAGTGCTTTAGAGCCACCAGGTTATGTAAAATAAAAGCTACACTAAAACGATTTCTACAAGTGCACCTAGTTGACCAAGGAAAAGGTACAGAAAAAATTGTGTGAACATGAGTTAAACTACGTTAGCCACAATTATGGAAGCGTAGCAAAGTTTAAAGCCAGAAAAAAGCTTGTAAGGAATCTGCCCAGGATGCTATCAAAAGAAGGGAAATTCTAACTGTATTTCAGCTTGACATACCGTTGCACCAGAGGGACAACTCTTTTTTTTTTTTGTTACAAATGAGAAACACAATCAAATACGAGAATACAAAACGCCTTCCGCATCGCTGCGGAGAAGCTCCTGGAGGCACGAAGGCGGCTCCTGAAGGGTATAAAGACCCGCTCGAAGGACTACTGCAAGATTGGCTAGACGGTCCGCACACTGGTTCCCCTCGCGGTAGACATGCTGGAAAAGAATCTCCCATGATCGACGGAGAAGCTTCCGGATACCTGTCACCAAGAAAGAAACCCTCGTAAGTGGAAGGTTAGGATCAGAAAGGATATTAATCACCTCAAGGGAGTCAACTTCGACAATAACCCGGCGATAGCCCTTCTCCCAAGCCAAAGTGAGACCCGCATACACTCCCCAGAGCTCCGCCTCGAGAGGCGAACCCCTGCCAAGACACTGATGGAACCCCCCACACCAGGTCCCATGACAATCACGAATTAATCCACCAGTGTAGATCTGGAGGGACCGAGCCTTGACGGCACCGTCCGAATTAACCTTCACCCATCCGTCAGGCGGTTTAGTCCAGCTCACAAGGGAGCCCATTGGGAGGACCGGGGCAGGGAAGACTCTGGTCTCCAGAGAACGTGCTCTCGCTATCCAGGCCACATAGTCAAGAATGATCTGGGTCCCGATATCCGACCAAGAAAACCCCTGCTCAAACAGACACTTATTCCGCCATTGCCACAGAAACTAGCAGGTGACGCCAAAGATAGAAGCCCACGAGTCCTGAAGCACTCGGGCCTGCTTAGTAAGGTTAGCGTGAAGCCACGTCGCCGCTTCCTGTTGAAAGAAATGGGTGGAAAGCCCCTCACGAGGGAATTGACGCCACAGGGCTGCCACGCGCGGACAATCCCTAAGAACATGCACTGTAGTCTCGACCTGCCCACAAATCGAACAACGGTCATCAACCGTGAGATGCCTCAACACTCGGTGTTGATTAGTTAGCAATCTGTCTTTGGCTACTAGCCAGAGGAATAAGCGAATCCGTTGAGGCCCTGGCTACTTCCAAATTACCTCCCAAATCTTGGTGGAGGAGTCCCTGGACTGCCCCATAATCATATCGTACGCGGAAGCCACCGTGTATCGGCCGTGCGCTGACGGAGCCCAAACCACCTTGTCAAACCTGAGGGCATCCTCCTCAGGGCGGCAGTGGGCAAGCTCCAGGCAAACCTCCGTCGGCAGTGGGCAACTCTTTTTAGATGCCTTGCAAGACCAAAGTGCAGTGCCTTGAGCATCAAGGGTCCCGCCAGAAACCGTGACGCCGGTAACATGCTCGAATATTAACCAGTTTCCTGCAGTGGCAATGGTCTGATGGAGCCACAAGAGTTCCATCTATCAGTACTACAATGGCACTGTTCTTGCAAGGACCTTGGAATGCGACTTTGTTAGCTATAGAGAACCTTCCTTTGGGAATATAAACAGTGGCAGGTATTGTTGATGCACAAGCTTGAGCCTAAGCTGCAAGAAATGCATTTGCGGAGTTGGTAAGGCCATCAGGTTTCGCACCATAGGTCAACACGTTGTAGTTTGCAGCCATTGACAAGGTGGAAGTGAAGGAAATAAAGAGGAATGCTAGACGAATAAGGCTCATCGTTGAAGTTGCCATTTTTACAATAGAACCATACAAGTTGAATTCTTTCGATATCAAATTCAAGGATTGCTTGTTGGCCTCTAAAGATCATTCTCATTTACTGATGTACAATAGAACCATACAAGACTCTCCTCAAAACGACAACTTCGTGCCTGAACTTGACTCACTGAGAGACAACGATGATCCTGACATGTTAAGACTGTGCATGGCCCGAAAGCTTCTAAACTATACTCTTGTATGATATGCTGGGAATCCTTTTCATTGCAATTCAGGGCATGGTTCCCTGCATCGGGAAACTTTTGTTTTAAGAATTCGGTATCGTGATAAGCTCCGTTGACATTCTCATTTCCTTAATTACGTTAGCATATGCAGGCTAGGCACGTGCTATTCCTTGTGATTTCAAAGTTGGTCTTCTTTATTCTATGGCTTATAATGTAGCATATATATGGTTAAGCAATCCTAACTTATGTAATATTTGGTAAATAAATGGTTAATAAGAAAAAGAGCTGATCTTAAAAAAGATATATGTCAAGCCAAAGCTTAGAAAACCTCTGTAAATAGTATATTTTAAATGTAAAAATGCCATATAGCTAAAAGATTAGTAATGAAACTTAAGTATGAATAAATCAGTTCTTATACCATGCATGTTCGGAGGGTAGGATATTCTCTTTTATATTATGATGTTTTATTCTGTTCTATGAATCTTAACTATTCATTTTTGTGGGTCTCGCGTTTATTTATGTGGGACTCATATAAGATTGAAGCGAAACTTACATAAATAAATGACTAAGATTTATGAAATAAAATAAAACACTATAAAATTAAATAGACAATCCAAACTCGTTTGAAGTAAGCATTCTTGGAGAGGGAAATGACGGGTTTACCACATGGAGATTTCTTAGTGAACATTCCTGCTGAAACAGTGTAGGATTCAAGTCATTTCAAAGTTATTTTTCAAAACAAAATATTCAAATCAATTCGGATAATGATTAAGGATATTACCCACGTGCAAAGTCAATCGAGAAAGAAAAGGGCAATTTGTGAAAATAGTGCTTTTAACTAACCTAAGCGCCAAATGGTTCAATGGGTTTGAGGGAAGAAATGAAAATAAAGGTGCCTATATCTCTCTTACACTATTTAATTTTTATGAGAAAAACAAAAAGTTATCAAGTTTTTCAACTGCAAAAAACATGATTTTCTGGAGAAAATATAATATTACAAATAAAAAAGAGACTTTTAAGTTCAAACAATATGTTTCCTTATTTAAAAAATTGAAAATCTTGCTTTCGTTTACATATTTGATTTTGCTCGAAAATCTTAACTAGTATTGATTTATTACATTTAAGATTTTTATTCCTTAAAATGTTTTCTAGAGTTCTATGTGATTTCGAAGAACCAAACTTTCTGCAATATACACTACAAAAATAACATATTATTTGCGACGTTTTTTTTTTAAAAACGTCACAAAAAATTTAGACCTTTTACGACGTTTAGAAAACGTCACAGAACATTTCAATTTTTTAT
>JAOQMR010000001.1:12813721-12827855 GCA_027563865.1 Erythroxylum pelleterianum
CAGATTCTGCTTCTAGTTTGGATGTTTTGATGCATGATATTTACAGTATAAATGGAAGTTGTGATCTATACTGGTAACAGCAGGATATTGCTTATAATTCTGGCTTCAAACATATGGCATACAATCAGAAGAGGGGAAGTTCTGCAGTACACTCGATAGCAGAAACACAACCAGATGAACTTCCAAGAAATGGATATACAGTGCCACTGTTTAACACTCTTCCAGACATCAACGAGCTGCCACATTGATCTCTGCACAATTGAGCTATGACTTCCATTTATACATTTATGAAATGGGAAAACATATTTTGTTGCTTTTATTTGTCCAGAGTTAAGCTGGATTTATTGCCAGATGCAGGGACGAAGTCATTACTCGTTGAATCATGGTGGCCACATGGATCTGATAATAACAGCATGCAATCTCCTGTGGAGTTCAACTTCCAAGAAACCAGACATGGAATTATGAACTGATAATTCTCCCACAAATGAAAGCGAAAATGCGAACTGGTTAAGCAGGACAAGTATAAAAGACATGACAGAATATTTGTTACAGAAACTAGATCTTACTAAACCTTCCTATTTGGGTTAGATTTGGTTAACTCAAATTTCTGCAACTGTTTAGATGTGAAAAATACTGTCAATCTTCTGAAATTGAGGCTATGAAACTTGTTGGCAGCAATAATGCACTACTCAGAAAACACCATCATTCGCAATCATGGCCATTTCTACGCTTAATAAGGCATGCTTCTAGAAAGAAGATCAAGGAAGGATACAGCTTATTCCTAGTCATTATTTTCATAATTCCTTGGGTTGAGATTTTCTTAATAAGGATATTGTTTTCCTTTTTGCAATATTAAGAAAAGCTTGGAAGTTCTGTGTTGCTTTTGAAGAGTACAGCTTACGGGGCATATTGTATCAAATTGGATACATGAAAGCAGTGATTTGGTCTTTCAATCGAACAAGTTACCCCGAGAATTCTTTTCTCTATGAGCTCATTTTTACTACATTGCTTAATGCTACATTCTTTAGTTGGTAAAGTGCGCAGGTGGATGTAGATGATTTCTGTGGTCAACGCACTTTGCAGACATCATATATGGTTGCTCTCTCACTAAAGTTCTGGCTTCTTTGCTTTTATTCTGCCTTTATCTGTCAAGGCTTATAATACAATTTACTGAACTACCAGGTACAAACAATTTTTTTGTTTTGAAATATTAGTTATTACATTAACACAAAATCTTGGCAGAGAAAACCAAGCAAAACGGCATTTCTAGCTTCCTTGAATCTTGGCAGAGAAAACCTAGCAAAACGGCATCTCTAGCTTCCTTGGCATTTGTTTCATAGTGTCTAGAAGCATGAATCTCTGTGGAGCATGTACTTGTTGTGGCATTGACTCCATTATTATGGTGTGCTCGTATAAAGTCATTCGAAATCAGTTTCATGCACAATCCCTCCTCTCTCCCTTGCAACTACTCGGGCCAGCTCAACTGTCCCATTCAATTCTTGGCTTTGGTCAGCTAGAGGGCTAGCGGTAATTGAACTTAAACACTTTCTCAAACCTGCATTCTTTTTTGCTTGTTTAACCCAACCAACGAGGCCCTGTTGGATTTGTTCCTCAAATATTTCCTTTTGGAATGAACTTCCCATCTGCATTAGAAAAGTTTATCAGTCTGGATCAATCTCACACTAAGTAACAAAGGTAAAGTTTGGGTGGCAATTTAACTTGCCTGTGTTACCAATGGATAGAGAGGTAAGGTACTGTAGCTGCAGTCAAACTGACAGATGCCCTGTAAACATTTGAGGATCGGTGTTCTAAGAATAGGGTCGCAATTTATAACTCAAACGGAAGAACATTAATGTGGTAGAATATCAAAGAAAAATCTTAACTTTACCCTCTAACAAGCCTCGGGATAACATAGCTGACTTTCCCATAATGCAGGAGGGGAAACGATATTGCACCTGCATTTTAGCATCATATCAGCATATATTCCAGAAATAGTATGCAGGTAACAGCACATGTTTTATGGAAGTGTTTGTTTAATCTTACCACTATCCAGAAAAAGAATGCCAGTTCGAAGGAATTCTGGAATAGGATGACGTGAATCAAAAACAGCACAGGCTTGGGTTGTTTGAACCAAAACAAAATGTCTGAAGGTTGAACAACCAGCCCTCCTTTCACTGCCACATGTTTCTCAGCAACCTCTTGAGCCAACTGGGTAATTACATGTTCCAGTTTGGTGCACACGGCTAGTAGGAGCTGTAAAGGTAAAAAAGAAAAGGCAACAATTCTGAAATTTTGATATACTCTCTTTTCAATCCAGTTGCCTAATGCATTCGGCAAACATCAGGATATTGAATCCTTAGCTCCAACCTCCAAGTTCAGTAAGATCAGCAAATTTTACTATATATTGCATAAACAAAGCTCTCACATTTATATGAATACTACACCCAAAGAGAAATAGAAATCGTAACAAAATTAAATTTAAACACACTTTTACTACAGCAGCAGCAACTTCAACCACGAAAAATGAATAATAATGTGGTTGAGCCCTGGGAGCGAACGACTTACCACGAGGGGAATGAATGAGATGTAGAAATATGCATGCCAACCTACATAACAACATAGAATCATGTCATAGTTCTAAAGAGTCTGACTTGGATTTGGAGTTTTACGCAGCACGAAACGAAATAAACAACACAATTCCAAAACCTAGAATTGTAGAAACTGATCTTGAGAGAATCAAGTTTTATTGAATGATAATATCGAATAGAAGTCCCCTATAAACATCACCAAAATCAAGTATTTATGGTCCTAAACATGTCCTAAAAATTAGGAAATAAAATATTTATTCAACCAACTCGGAGTCCTAAACAAATAGAAATCTAAGATAAAAACAAAATATGGGCTTCAAGTTACTGCAACATAGAATTTTGATGCCCATCATCAACCTCCACTTGCAAAGAAGTCGACCTCAAGTCCTAGTCGGCATAACCTAACTCACAATCATGTAAATATGGTGAAAGATCTGCAACATTAAATGTAGAAGAAATGTTACCCTTCCATGATGGTAGCTCAATAACATAGACATTATCATTAATTTTCTTTTTAATCTTGAATGGACCATATTTCTTCTGCTGAAGCTTATGACTGGCCCCAACAATTCTATTATTACTCACGAACACCATGACTTCATCTCCAACATCAAACAATTGCACTGTCCTTCATGGATCAACATAGGCTTTGTATCTTGCATTTGCTTTCTCAATTTTTTCCTCCACCTCCACTTGAATTTCTTGAGCCTCTTTAGCTAACTTCTTAGCACAAAAAATAAATTTAGAAGATTTTGACAATTTCACAAGATCAAGAGCATGATTTGGTACCTTAGTATAAACAACTAAAAATGTAGAATGACCAAGGCCACTATGAACAACATTGTTGTAAGCAAATTCAACTTGTGCAATAAGAAAATCCCAACTCTTTGGCTTGTCACGACATATACATCTTATCAAATTTCCCAAAGTTCAATTTACGACCTTTGTCTGGCCATTGGTTTGTGAGTGAGCTGTGTTACTAAATTGAAGAATAGAATCAAATAATCCCCACAAAGTCCTCCAAAAGTGAC
Source organism: Erythroxylum pelleterianum (assembly GCA_027563865.1). NCBI lineage: Eukaryota > Viridiplantae > Streptophyta > Magnoliopsida > Malpighiales > Erythroxylaceae > Erythroxylum > Erythroxylum pelleterianum. Next base: position 12,817,341 of record JAOQMR010000001.1, read on the forward strand.
TCAAAAATTTAGTGTCATGATCAGAAGTAATTGATCTAGGAATACCATCAAGTCTCACTACTTCTCTGAAAAAGAACTTTGCAATTGTAGTAGCATCTGCTGTCTTTTTACAAGGTAGAAATCTGTCATTTTTGAAAATCGATCAACCACTACAAAGATAGAATCTATACCTGTTTGTGTTCTTGACAATCCTAACATAAAGTCTATAAACAAATCTTCCCAAATAGCATTAGGAATCGGAATGGCATGTACAAACCAGCATTAGAAGCATGTCCCTTGTAAGTTTGACAAGTTGTACACCTTTCTACATGGAAACAATATCCTTTCTCATCTTTGGCCAATAGTACCTCTTCCTTACTTTTTCAAGAGTTTTGTCTCTGCCAAGATGACCAACTAAGCCTCCATCATGCAATTCTCTAATCACCTTCTCACTAAGTGATGTCCTTGGAAGACAAAATTGGTTTCTTTTCATCAAAAATCCATCGTTCACATAAAAATCATCATGGGTTTTTTTTTTCTAACTGCAAATTCCATATTTCCTTGAAGTCTCCATCATCCATGTACAATTCCTTTAAATATTCAAGACCCTTCACTTCCATACTCAAGGTTTTAATCATGACAGCTCTTCTACTTAATGCATCAGCCATAATATTTTTACTTCCAAATTTATGAGCTAGTTTATATGAAAATTTATCAACAAAAGCTTACCACCTAACATGCATCTTCGTTCTCAATTGCTTCTGACTTCCCAAATACTTTAAGGCTTGATGGTCTGTGTATAAAATAATTTCTTTCACAATCAAATTATGTTACCAAATCTTTAAAGCTCTCACAACAGCATAAAATTCTTTATCATATGTAGCTCATTTTTGTCTTGCATCACACAACTTCTCACTGAAGAAAGCAATTGGCCTCTTTTCTTGAGACAATACAGCTCCTATCCTAACTCTACTAGCATCACATTCCACTTCAAATAATTTATCAAAATCGGACAAAACTAAAACAGGTGTTGTGCACAACTTCTCTTTGATAAGTGCAAAACTTTGCTCTTGTTCCTCTCCCCATTTGAGTCTTCCCTTCTTTAAGCACTCAATTATAGGAGCCACAATGTTGCTGAAATTTTTGATAAAACACCTGTAAAATGTTACAAGTCTATGAAAACTTCTTACATCCCCAACATTTTTAGGTATAGGCCATTCCCCAATAGCCCTTACCTTCTTATCATCGACTTTCACGCCATTTTTCCCTATAACAAAACTAAGAAACAACAAACTTTTAGCCTAAAAATGCACTTCTTTAAGTTGACATATAATTATTTTCCCTCAATACATCAAACACACTTCTCAAGTGACCAAAGTGCTCTTCTTTTGACCTGCTATAAATAAGGATGTCATCAAAATATACCACCATAAACTTGCCTATAAAAGGCCTCAGAACTTGATTCATTAACCTTATGAAAGTGCTAGGGGCATTGGTTAGCCCAAAGACATCACCATCCACTCAAATAATCCATCTCTAGTTTTGAAAGCAGTCTTCCACTCATCTCCTGGCCTAATTCGAATTTGGTGATGCCCACTTCTAAGATCAATTTTAGAAAAAAAAATATTGCCTCATTAAACTGATCCAACATATCATCCAACTTTGTTATAGGAAATTTATACCCAATAGTAATTTTGTTGCTCACTTAACTATCCACACACATCCTCTAACTACTATCTTTCTTGGGCGTTAGTAAATCAGGAATAGCACATGGACTTAGGGTATCTTTAATATACCCCTTTCTAATCAACTCCTCCACTTTCTCCCTCAAAATCTTATTCTCCTTTGGACTCATTCGGTAATAAGGTAGGTTAGCCAAACTAGCCCCAAGAACTATGTCAATTTGGTGTTGGATATCTCATATAGAAGGTAATTCATTGGGTAATTCATCAGGTACTACCTCTGCAAATTCCTCTATAATAGGTTGTACCTTTAAGGGAATTTTGCTTTCTTCCTTCTCACTCTCTTCTTCCTCTTTTACTATTAATAAGTGTACCTCCCTTTTTTCTTTCATTTCATTCATAAGGCTTTCCCTGTTATTCTCTACTTCTATTAATGGCTTCTTTCCCTCATTTGGCTTTGATGTGTTTTTCCCACCTATAGGTACCAACTTATACCTTACTCCATCTTTCAAAAATCGATATATATTCTCCCTACCAGAGCGAGATGCATCAACATCATATTGTCATGGTCTTCCTAACAAAATTTTGCATGCATCATATCTATAACATCACAATAATGTTCATTTGAGTATTTACCGATAGAGAATGGTATCTTACATCTTTCTTTGAAGCGAATATCACCCACATTTGTGATCCATGCAATACTGTAAGGGTCCAGATGGGGTTCGGTTGGTAGCTTCAATTTATGTACTATTGATTTGCTGATGATGTTCTCTTGACTTCCTCCGTCAATGATAAGTTCACAATGATGACCTTATACCATGCATCTAGTGCGAACCAATTTATGTCTTTTCAAATTTTCATGTTCTTTCCTGGAAATCATCAACCTCCTAATGACACCCACAAAAGCATATTCTTCATACCAGTTATCATCTTCATCTCCATCAAGTCCGCATTCTTCTTCCTCATATGCTTTTTCAGTTTGCTCTATTGTATTAACAAATTTTCTTCTTGAACACTCATTAGAACGATGGCCAAGTTCTCCACATTTAAAACACTTGGAAGGAGCAGGTTTCGTGTAAGGGTGTACTTTTAGGAATCGAGGTAGTTTGTTTGCTTTAATTTCCACTACTATAATTATTTCCCTTCATGCCGGTACCTCACGTATGAGTGGAGTTTATAACTTCCTTTCCCTTTTCACTCATAGGCCTTTAGTTGTTCCATGTTTTTCTATTCTCTCTTGATGTTTGATTAATCAACATCTCAGCTTTTATAGCTAAATTCCTTGTATCATGAACATTCAAAGCCATCTGAATACCAATCTTTTCTCTAATTGTTAGTTCCAAGCCTCTCAAGTATCTAGCAGCCTGTTGTGATTAGCTTTCTGCCAAATTATTGTGAGCTTCCAATCTCAAAAATTTTGTTGTATATTCATGGATGCTCTTTCTTCCCTGTACGTAGTTTTGATAAGCATCGAACAAATACTTCTCATAATCTGGAGGTAAGAATCTCCTTTCCTAAGAAGACACAGGAGCTCACCCTTCTATTCTCCTATTGTCTTTCAATTGAGTCCACCATACTGAAGCTCCTCCCTTTAGCCTATAAGCAACCAATTTTTCCTTCCTCTCTTCTAGAATTTCTGTGTAGTCAAAGAACCCATCTACTTCCTCTAACTAATCTAGGAAGCCCTTTATATCAAGGTCACCATTAAAGGATGGAATATTTACCTTTAATTTGTATTCATGGTAACCTCCTCTTTGCTAACGACGGTCCTCTCTTTGTACAACTTCTTCGTCATCACTAAAGTTGTCAGTTGTCATGGCAAGTGTTGGAATTTGAGGTCATTGTGCAATGGCAACTTCCCTGGCAGCTTCATCCCTAATTCTTTGGTTATTGTCACCTTGTAACAAAGTTTGCAACTGCCTACTGATTGTAGTCAATTGTTGTTTGATGTTGCGAATAGACGTCCCATGTTCTTCGAGCTTTCTCCAAACAGCGGGTAATCCCCGATAATCCTCATTAGGATTATTAGCCATTGTCAAATTGAGCAAACTTTATGAGATTCAAGGCTCTAATACCACCTGACGCAGCACAAAAACGAAATAAGAAACACAACTCCAGAACCCAGGATTGCAGAAACTGATCTCGAGAGAATCAAGTTTTATTGAATGAAAATATTGAATAAAAGTCCCCTATAAACATAACCAAAATCAACTATTTATAGTCCTAAACAAGTCCTAAAAATTAGGAAATAAAATAGCTATTCTACCAACTCAGGAGTCCTAAACAAAATAGAAATCTAAGACAAAAACAAAATCTGGGCTTCACGGTACTGCAACACCTCTAGCAAAGAACTATGCTATTTTGATGCCCCATCAAAATTGATGTTGAGAATTTGATATAAGAAAGAGAACAATGTCAAGAAAGTGAGTGCCCTTCACTGCTTCAAATCAAAGAAAAACCTTTTGTATATGATCTACCATTTGGCAGGTTGAGCAAGAAAAAGGTTTTTGCTCTCTAATCCTAAAACATATTTTGTCAACATTGTCTCCAATTACTAGCGAAACCAATAAAAGCATGAATACAACTATTGTGAAACTGGATTGAGATCTGATCCCGACTGCAACGGAATAATTACGAAATTTTTTAGCAACTTTTGATTTCCTGAAAAACAAAATCTCTTTAATTCTATAAAATGACACAAATCATAATAAAACGGCAACTTAATTCGTACCTTATTCCGAAGCTTGATTTTTATCTTGTCGTATCCCTCGAACTATTACCGAAACCGATCTATTTCAACAACTGTAGTCACACAAATGCTCGACCTTTAACGGTATCCACAAAATGAGTTGAGAGAACTCTGTAACTCCTATAGAGAGGGTTAAGCAAAAAGTACTAGCTCCGTAAAGCTTAATCCTATTTATAATAAGCTTTAGATGTTTTAGTAATTTAATTGAAATTAAATTCTAATTTCAATTAAAATTTAATTAGAATTATAAATAATTCTTATTAAATACCAATTATGCCCAAATAAGATTTAATATCTCATACTGATCCTTATTTATTAAATATATCATATTTAATCATAAAATTTCTCAAATTTTATAATCTAGTCTAACTTGATTAAATTAACTTTGCTTTCTTCAACCCAGTTTATACGTGAAACCCATTAGGTTTTCAAATATATTGGCAATGATTATAAATTCTGATTCTAATTCATAATTAGAATTAGTAAATTAAAACTTTTTTAATTTTATCTTTAATTTTTTAATTAAATTATTTATAATCATAGATCAAGATTGGCGTCTAGCAACACATCATGAGCACCCAAATATTTAGAAATGTCGAAGTAGTTTTGACTAACTTTTTCATATATGATTTTTCCTTATAATTTAATCTTTTTATCATACAATGTTTTGATTAGACATAAAGCATGAAATTAATGTTTACTCTATTTTGAGTCTAATCATATTAGTTCTCTGTCATTATTTATTAATTTAATTAATAACATTTGTAAACTATTTATAAAATGTCATTCCACCTTGACCAAAGATTTTCTAAATCAATACTAATCGAGAACAATGGAACATTCTCCCTAATTACTTTAGGGTGATGAATCCTATCTTGATCACACAACTATCTCCATATAATTCATGCTACATCCAATGATTACCGATTGAATAACCCATGATTAAATATGTCATAAATAGTATCAAAACATAACAATCCCTATACAAGAAACTTTGGTGTTCTTAAGTCAAAGGACCACTTATACAATTATCACAATGAGAATTCCATAGACATACAAGTAATGTTCCAAATAGATTTCTCATTTTGGGTTTATTCAGTGAACTTGTTCTCTAATAAGCACCCACACGTTTGTTTAAGTATCTCTATACTTTAGCTTATGAAATCAACTACTTCCTTTATAAGGAAAATTAAAACGTGTGCTAGTCTTTTTACGTTCTATTAATGTCCAATCTTAATAGAACAATAACTAGGAATATTTAGGAATAATATATAAATGCAATATGAATATCATAATTATAATCTCATTATAATTTCATTTGCAATGTACAATTATCCTATAAACTTTATCATATACATCTAAATATATATAAGATAAAGAATACTTTTAAATAATTTGTCACTACACTACAACCAAAGCGATTGGCTGTAGGATATAAACCAACAATCTCCCACTTGCACTAAGCCAATCGTTTAAGCATCTCATACCATATCACCATATAATGGTTATTCTACTACTAACTTATTGATTTGATTAATCATTTCCACTAAATGAAAAATGTATTATGGCTTAATTAGCAACCAATTGCTACATTGGAACCTTTCTAATCCTAAATGATATTGTTCTAAGTAAATAAATCTTAATTAGGATTTACTTCTAAAGTTATATCCATATCATCTTAAACTCAAACATCAACTCATACATAGAATAATAGGTATCTTTAATACTTCACAAGTATTTGATATCTCAAATACTAAACATCTTTAGTACATTATTTATGTACTTGGACTTAGAATAGGTAAACACATCCAATCTATCTCTATAGGTCTAATTCCCAGAATTAAGTTGTAACCTTTTCTTATCCAATAAAAGTTGTTCTTAGACAATTATATTTTTAACAATTAAAAGTTAAAATTATTGTTCTTTGTGAACAATATGTCTCCACATACTCCCGCTGAAGAGGAAAACTATACTCCAACTAACCTTTTTACAGACATGATAAATTCACAATCATCTTCAAAACAAACTCTTTGAATTCATTATGAAAGTGAATCTTTCAACACCTCGAAACCTTTCAACTATAAATCAAATGTATCAATAAAGGCAATAGTTGCAATTAGATGTATTATCATGAGATTTGAACCTTTCAAATTTCATTTTACTCCCGTTACTTATCTTGAAAAACATTCTTCTATAAGCATACATTGAAATAAACAATTTGTTTAATAGGTCTATAAGATTATATCCAACCTTTTGGATATCTCTTAACCCTTTATTACCCATTTTAGTTTTAAACTTAATGGATTATATATATGCTTCAACTAAGCATCACATCCTTGAATAATTAACTTTGAGTCTTTCAAAGACTTAGTCTTTCATATATAATATGAAATCTTGCTAATTGATTTAATTGGAACAATAAGAGGTAAGTTATAGTACTATGCATAGCTATAGAAGAAATAATATTGCATCATACAATATCTCATATTATATTTTACTCCTTACATAAATGCATACTTTTTTATTTTAGTTATGAAGGTATTTACTAAAGAATCTCATTCTCTATAGATAACTGAAATTTTAAAAATTGCCACAAGGATCTCATCAATGTGCTTCAGCATTCTCAATGTTTAATTTCTGCTTATATCCAAACAATTTGAACTTTTCAAATTTTTAAATCATTATTTCATTTAATAAGTATGACTATATCACATAAAGTCATTAGCAATCTAAAGAAATATAAGTATTATCCTTTTTATGAATTGCTATCATATCCAATACATCACATGTATAAGATTTAACAATTTAATATCATCATCATCCTTTTACCAAAGGTTCATTTGACTATTCTTCAACTTGACAAGTTTCATATGATTCATAATCCAAAGGATATGTAACTTTCTGATTCTCGTTTTGTTGATTTAACCAACATGACATAAAAGGATTATCTCAGTTATCCAACTTTTTATTCTTTCCATTTATGTTAAGTATAAGTCTCCTTTAATCCAACACATACAAACTCTTTGTATAAAATTAGATCAACTACTTTTACCTTTTTTAACCATGCATTGAACATTACAATAATGTTGAAACTAAATTCAGTATCAAATACTTATAAGTATGAATTAGAAATACATATGATCTTATCATATCACATATAGGTAAAAAAAACATCCAATCATTTTCTTCTAATGATAACTATTATCGTTCTATAACAAAGTGTTTCATTGTAGTCCATAATTATGCTTTTAGTAGGTTAAATTAAGTGGAACAATTTCAACAAAGTACTATACCTTTTAACTCTACTTCATGCAGCCCTTTGCATTTTGCTATAATGGTGTTGACATACATCTTACATGTTGTCATCAAAGTTTATGAGACATTAGTCAACTCAAAATGTGAATACATTTTATCATATATATGATTTTGACATATCTCTAAAACTTTGTCACTGAATCATCAACAAGGATTATAGCATAATAACATAATGGACATCCAATTTTTGTCTAACTTTTGAGAACTCTTCTCAAACATATCTTATGTCCAAGAACTTGGATTCACTAACTTAGTATCAACTATACTAAATAAGGTAAATTCCACTAAGAACAAAATATAAAAGTAAGAGAAACAAGTCATCAATTATATTCTATGACTACTAAATAAGATTAGGACTTTAAGCATGCATTTGGTTACTCCCACTATTTTATTCGAAATAATAGCCCTCACTACTATTCGGAAAGATTACTCTAATCTTTCTAGTGGGCTAGGATCCCATTCAAATATAGTTGATCTTGAGTTTGCTCAACACAACAACTAGACCGAAATTAGGTAAAAAACAACTTTATCAATCATATCTCATATGACTCCTAGATCTGTTAGGTGACAACTCTTGCAAAAACATATCTAATATTTTGTTCCTAACTCTGCCTCTAAATTCATGTGATCATGAGTTTGCTCATCCAAATCAAACAAATTTAGTTAAGTAGAACCCATATCATAAGACTAAACATGTTTGAGTTAAAGCAATCTTGAGTTTGCTCAACAAATCTACAATAAATAGAACTATGGTTTATTCTTATAGTAATGAAAGGAAACAATCACGTTTTTAATGTGTAATTAATATTTTAACGAGGGATTTTAATTTCATTTGTCTCATCAAACACAGAATTGCATATAAAATATCACATATATAAAACATAAAATTTTAAATGTATTAAATATATATATCGACCATATAAATAAAGTATGCAACTTATGCACTTATAATAAAATTATATGCATAAAACATCAAGCTTCATTTGATTCTAGCTATTGATCTTCATAATCTAAAATAATATTTCCAACTCTTTGGAAAAATCAAATTAGATTAAACTCATTGATCCCTAAAAGAATTAAATTTCTATTCCAAATAGAAATTTAATTTGATTCGAAAACAATTCTCAAATCTAATTGGAAACTAATTCCAATTATTTTGACAAATTTAATCAAGTTTAATTGAAAACAATTTTAATAAATTGTTGTATTTACTTTTTATAATTGAGAAAAACTCCTTTTCAAAATAATATTAGTAACATATTCTAATCCAATTAGAAGAGTATTTCCAATCTCATTAGAAATTTCTTTTCCTTAATTAGAAAACTATTTTCTAATATTAAAGGAAACTACTTTAAAAATTAAATAAAATACTTTTATATTTAATTAAGAAAGTCATTTATATTATTTATTTAGAGATTGACTTCTTAGTTAGTTAGAAAATATTTTTTTAATAAGTTAGAAAACTATTTTCAAAATATTAAAGAAATCACAATTTTTTTAATTAATAAATGAAAACATTTTTCAAATTTTAACTACGAAAAATATTTTCTAAAAATTAAGAATTTTATTATTCACAAATAAAGAAACAATTTCTATATAAATTGAATAATAATTTTCTAAACAAATAAATTCATAAATTTAATTTATCTCAATCAAATTCAAATAAATAAATTTAATTTATCTAAGGAGTGTAATTAATTAATTTCAATATAATTGAAACAAATTACTTCTAATTTTAGAAACTATTTTTCTAAAATTAAATTAGAAATCAATCTAATTATTAATATTAATCATAATAAGAAAAATAATTAATATAATTTGGAATTGAATTTTATGATTAATTTAATTTAATGATTCAACTATTTGAAAAATTAAATTAAATTACAAAACATTCCTAATTTAAACAATCAGAAAAACAATTTTCTAAATTTATTAGGAATCTAAACCCAAATAATTTTAATTAAACAAATTTAATTAAAAGGTCTTAAGAAATTAAGATCAAATAATGGGTGTTGGGACCCTCTAACGCGTGCATTACACGTGCCGGTAAGCTTCCTCCATATGCAGTTTCTACGTCTATTTTCATATGCAACCACCGTCGATGGTCCTTGCGCCTGTTCGCCTTTATGCGGCTTCCTCTTGTGGGCGTGTTTTTCCCACTAAATTGGGCAGCTATTGCCACTAGTTTCTGGGCGACTGTCACACTCGACCAGTGGCTATCTCGTCACTATCTCCATCGCTTGTGGCGACGGAGGCTGACTGCAAGTTGTTGGTGATGTTCCATCGAGACAAAGCAACACCAACACATAGAATCAACCAGAATTCAAGCAACATATGTTGGGCCCCGATTCTTTCTCTTTGGTCAATAACTTGACTAATTTTATTTTGAGGTATAATTTGATAATTTTACTTGTGGTTGGAATAAATTGAGGAATTATTGTATGGGTTTTGATTATAAAATGAAGGGATTTAGTGTCATGTGATTAATTGATTTATTAAAAAGGATTATTCGAATTGATGGTCGTATGAATTTAGGTCATTGAGATTAAATGAGAGATTAGATTTAATTAGAGCTTGCATGGATTTTAGAAATTAAATGAATAAGAAGGTTTGAGGATAATTGCTTGAATTGATGAAATTTAGAAGTCTAAATTGGAATTATTGCTAAATTGTTAGAATTAAAAGAATAAGAGGGTGTTAGAATAATTTGGGATTTTTGTGTTTAAGTAATGTTTATAAATTGAAGGAATTTTATTAAATTAGAGTTTGTTTTATAAGGTGTTAGAT
>JAOQMR010000001.1:12827955-12847281 GCA_027563865.1 Erythroxylum pelleterianum
TATGCATGTCTTTTATATATATATATATATAAGACATGCATGTCTTATATATATATATATATATATAAAAGACATGCATATATATATATATATATATATATAATATCCTGGAATATGGACCACTGCACAAAAGCAGTAGCCATTTTTCTCAATGCAACTTATTAGAAAAAACCACATATTGCAACTCTTGTGAAAGGCCACGTGCCTCTGGGTTGTTGAGAAGGAAGAAGAGTTTTCTTCCTCTTTTTCTACAGTGTAGTTTTTTAATATATATATATATATATATATATATATATGATATGCATATATATATATATAATCCTGGAATATGGACCACTGCACAAAAGCAGTAGCCATTTTTCTCGATGCAACTTATTAGAAAAAAACACGTATTGCAACTCTTGTTAAGATAAAACATAATCACAAAGATCATGCTAAAATAGGATCATTTCATATGCATATAAAACAAAGAATCACGTACTTGGATTCTTATAGTAGTTCCACTTGTTAAAAAGCCTTTTTGTTTCGTTTTACTAGAGAGATTTTCTATTTGTGTGTAAACTTGATGGAAGAATAAGAAGCAAGCAATACATGCATCGGTATCTTCTTTGTAACATTTCATTCATATATGGTCTTCATATAACTACGTACCTTTGGTAGTTATTTCAAGAAGAACATTGACCCTAATACCTTTCATGGGGTGTATATGAGTCGTTAGTCCAAATCTTCACATTAAAACTCTGCAGTGCTCATACTTGTTCAATAACCAGTGTGATTAGCATACGACGAGAGCACATTGCCATATATCTCTTAGGAGTATATGACATCTCCAAATCAAAACCCCATACGGTGTAAGCCAGATATATTGCAGACGTGCATATGTAAATGCTTATTCCTTCCTTATCCTATACATACTTCAAGATAGTTAAATATCGTTTGAACCCAGATACTGTACTATACATTGAAAGGAGAAGAGAGTAAGCAAAGATCAAACTTTTTCTCAAAGTGTACATGTATGATATACCACCTTGCCAAGATAGTGGAGAATCCTTTCCACACCAAGAGAAATAGCAACAATAACAGTGCAAACCACTGCGACAACCCATTTAGGTGTATACTCCAAGTTCGCTCCTCCCTCGGCCATCTCCTCAAATAATTGCTCTTTTCCTTCTTCCTAAATGTTCTCTCTGAAACTATATTGCTGACAAAGCTGCTAAGTAGACTTTTCTATTTCTGGGAATGCATCAACTATATATATTTTCATATTCATCTGGACCAAAGAGGTCGTCCCTTTAAATCCCCTAAACCATTAACTTATCTCTGCTTCAAATATATATATAGTGTTAGGGTTGACCAGATCCTCCAGAGTTCTTGATACTTGGTCTATATATATATATATAGTGTTGGGGTTAACCAGATCCTCCAGAGTTCTTGATATATATATATAGTGTTGGGGTTGACTAGATCCTCCAGAGTTCTTGATACTTGGTCTTCGGCCTTCAAGTTCATAGACCAAATACCTAAGGAGACGGAAGTTACAGTTACGCAACTATGCAGCATGTCATTGCATAAATGACATGCTGCACAATATTATTTGGATATAAAATGATAAACATGCCTAAAATTTTAATATTAATAAGATCAAAATATAATAAATTTAAGTTAATTATTATTCTTAATCATAATATTTATTAACATTAAAATAATAATACATATAAATATTGAAATGTAGTAAGCAATATAATATAATGATATATGGTAAATAGTATGAGATTTTAATTAGAAGTTTAACAATTCTTACAGACAAAACAATAAATATAGTTTCATGCCTAACATTCCATTGAAAAAGAAAAGAAATAATTATTTTTTTGAATTCCAAGTAACATTAGACTCTGTAGAAAAGTAAAGGGTTCCCAATGTCTAAATTCTCAAGAAGGCTCCTTGTACGTTCCAAGGCATCAATTAAAACAGCCAAAGATCTTCCCTCAGGTGTTGGTTTATTGATACCCTCTTCTAACAACTTCTTTGCTTGAACTAAATTTACAGAAGATACAGTGAACGATTTCTCACATGCAGTATGGATCACTGTATTAGATTAATGCACATACCATGCATTTCAGCTAATGAGTAAACAATATAGAATAATCAAAGCTAAATCAAACGATATAAGGAACCCAAATTTGAACACATGCAACTTGATTGAATGACTCCATCATCTTCACAATGAATACACATAGTTTCTGCAATTGATGACTGTTCCAAAACAACCGATTTCCCTGATCTTGTACAGACCATCGATACATCGCCACCACCTCCATTTCCATCTATATATGTTCTCTTGAAGATTCGAGGAATACATAACATATAGTATACACAATCATACGTTCATATAATAGCTTCCTAGCAGAAAATGAGATAGAGATAATAAAGAAAGAGAGGTAGTTCGAATGATACTAAAAAACTTGAAGAAGAAAATCAACCATTGAAGGCAAGCAATGATTAGACTTTAATGAGGAGATTTGTTGTTCATCAATTTTTATCTTCATCAGGGAGAATTTTGTGACATTCCTCTAATTGAAACTCACTTTATCATTAGAAACTAGTTGCCACGTCGACATTTTGCGATGAATTTGTGTGAACAGTTTTATTCTGAAAGGTTAATAGAAGACTTCTTATTTGAATGTTCCAACATCTGTATACTATAAGGGGTAAACATTTGGTGTAAAAGCAATCATATGGTAAATATGTACATAAACATCTGTTGTAGAAGTAGCATTAATTCTCTAACATACCTTTCATCAAACAGTTAATAGGCTTTTCTCAAACAAGCATTAAAGGTGGAAAAAACAACGTGAACCCATATACATCCAACATAAAAACACAATCCACCATCTTCCAAACATAAACACAAATAACATCAAAAACCTATACACCATAAGCAGAACAAAAAACCAACATAAACTCCAAAATGTAGTAGAAAAACAAAGCACAACAAGGAGGGTTCTTGAGAACTAAAAAGAAGAATAGTATCAACAGAGGACAAGACATGACGACCAAAAGATAGGAGACTACCACAACAAAGGAGACGATAGTGAACAAAGAGGAAATAATGACAACTAACACGAAAATGAAGAAAGCTTCATTTTGGTGTTAATAACCTAGTAGAAAATGGCATCGTTTGTTGTTAAACTAAACGACATCGTTTTTTATTAATTCGGAAGAAACATACCATGTGGCTAAGATTTAGAAAATCATCACGAAATGGTGGCCCATTACCATTTGGCTTGACCTTTGGCCACGAAATTATATATAATATATAAATTTTATATAACGATGCCGAATTTTTATATAATAAATAGAATTATGATTAAATAGACTAATATATTAAATAAGTAAGATATGAAAAATTTATATATTATCTATACATTCATAAATCATTATACTAGTTACAATTATTATCTATACATTCATATAACATTATATTATTTATCATATATAATAATAATAATAATTGCAATATAGTAAAAAATGGAAATCAATATTAAATATTAATATCATATTCATAAAAATCAAATTTAATATTATTCACAATAATTGTAAGTCTAAAAATAAATTTAATTAACAACAATGTTATTGCAAAAATTTATAAAACTAAAAACACAAAATTAATTTATATTACATTAATTTATACTTTTATTAATCTCTTTTAATATATGATTTAATAATTTTATATGGTCTCACAAAATTGTATTTATTATATATAAATTCTATACTATTTTATAGACATGATATATTAAAAAATTTGCAAAATATAAATATCTATGTATATGTATAGTATTGGAGACAATTTTATAAATTCAAAGCCAAATATGTCCCTTTAGTGATGATTTCGAAAATCGTCACCTATTGTTTAACATTTGGCAACGTTTTCTAGAATCGTCGCCAATTGTTGCTACTTTTAAAAAATAACACGAAATCATTTTGGCTTCATTTTATACCTAAGAACCCAAGCCCCCCTCCCCAAACCTTCTACCTCTCTTCTCTCTTCGTTTATTCTTTTCTTCATCTTCCATCGCTGTCGACGTTCTTCTTCTTTTGTTCTTCCACTGTCTTCCATTGTCTGCTTCCATCATCTTAGGTGAATCGTCAGTTGAGGTTAGTCGTTGATGCTTTGGTCTTGGGTTTTTTTTGCTTTCATTGTTATTGTTAAATGCTTTGATGTTAGTTGGTTGTTCGGATATTGTTTGAGTTGTTTGAGTCTATTTGGAATGTTAATGGTTGAATGTTTTTTTGAATGTGTTAATGTTGGTGAAGAAAAGGAAAAGTCATGATTTTTGTGGATAGTTAGGGATGAATTTTTTAAGTTTATAAAGTGCTTGATGAAAGTTCTTTTAAGGATGAAATAAAACTAAAAGGTTAAATTAGTTCATTTATCGTAAAACTAGGTCAATGGAATGAATTTATATAATTTCTTCATATACATAATGGTAATTTTCTAGATTATTTTGTTGGTAATTAATAAAATGAAGTGTTATGTTGGATAAGATAATGCTAATTCTATATAACAAGGATAATCTTTCTTCGTAATATTGGATGCAAATTTGAATTGAATATTTTACTATCATTATATATTAACAAATATTTGTGAGATATCTATTTAGAATCCTAAAGAGAATTCAATGGTAATCAATTTGTTTTGAAGATTAGTTGTCCAGACATTTTTGTTTACTATATGATAGGAATTGAAATGTTGTTATGATTGTTTGTATTTGTGAAGGTAAACAAATGAATTGTCTTAAATATTTTGTGGGGAATAGAATTACCGAGAATAATTGAATTTGTTGTTGTTTTTCTTGATTAAGAATAAAGATTTGATAGGACAAAATTTAGAAGAAATATAATTTAACCGGAGCCTTCATACACTTTATCTAGAGCTTTCATCATCATTTAATGAATTTTCCTATAATTGTTTTGGTTGTTGTTGACAAGTTGTTGAATCTCTTGATTGTGGTATTCAAGGGAACAAGCTATATATATGTAATTTAAATTGGGATTATTATATCCATTGATAGTATAGTAACATTGGCTAATATTTTTGTAATAAGTATGTAAGTCTTTCCTTTTATAGAATGTAAAGATCCTCACTAATCTAATTGTTTATTATTGATGTTAACTTCCTTTATATTGAGTTAATTATCCCACTCTTGAATCCTTGCAATGAAAATTTTGAGCTCTAATATGATTATCATAGATTGTGGGTAATATCATGTCAACATGACATGTTACTTTATAATGTTGTTATAAATATTTTTTTCAATAGATTTACACTCTTAAACACTATCAATTTATTTTTCTTGAACTTAATGTTTCACTATTTTGACATTCTTAATTTATCCAAACTTCATTCTTATCATATACCTATCCTTATAATGATGCTTATTATGTAGGGCTACTCCTTACTTTCCTATTAATCATAATGATTATCATTCTAATTTTTCCTACTTGTGTTGTCTTCTACTTATCATGCATATTGAATTTGTTATAGGTGTTTTCAATTAAATTTCATGTGGTCCATATTAGTAATTAATACTAATCATAATTTTTAAATTAACTTCTATGTTTTGTTATCTTAAGACTTATATTACGTTTTGGTTTTGTTTTGGATAGGACAAGCCACATTTTTAGTAATAGCTAGTTTCTTGATCAGTTAATGAGATATTTATCTTACATATTTCTTAAGTTCTAAATTATAGCTTCATATGCTTTGGTAAGTGTATTTGACTTGCCATTTTATTAATTTCAATTTCAATTTATTATGAAAATCATTCCATTAGTTAAAATATATATATATATATTTCTCAAATCCTATGTTTTAACTTCGTTAATTATCCCTATGTTTACTTTGTGTCATCCAAGTATAGAGTTAGGGAGGTAGGTTGGAAATGTAATAATGGAAGGAGGGTCTTAGTTTTATGCGTTGCTGTTTGGAATCAATATGTATATGGAGCAATTTCTCTAGACTAATATGTAAAGGTGAAGATGAAGTGGATAGAAATTTTACAAAGCTATAATTTTTACTGTGGTTAAGAAACTATTGACGTTGATTATTTTCATTTTGAAGTTTAAGGATGTAATTAGGTTATCATTCTTAATATTGAACATGTGTATTATATTAAATAGAAAATTTTCATTTTTGTAGGCAATGTTTTGGGTTGAAGAGCGTCAATAATCCTCCAACTTCGTCATTCATCTTCGTCGTCTCCGATTGTCTGTCTGTCTAAGTAAGTTGTCCAACTTTTGTCTATCATATGTTATGCTTTAATAGTATAAGTATTTGTTTTTGGGTTTTGTGTGAATACAAAGGAGGTCTTGGTTTTGTGTTATTGTTTGGAATATTGTTAGAATGGATATTATAAGTAGATGTATGAATTACATAAGTATTTACTACATGTGAAATGAGTTCGGTCTTTTATGGATGATATGTTTACTAAACCCATAGGATGGTATATAGGCTGGAAACTCATAATGTAGCTCCGATGAGGCTTATTGATGAAATATTCCATGAGCCTATGAGTCACATTAAGAATACCTTTTCTCGATTCATGTGGTCTAACAATGCCACGTGCCATTTAGTTTGTTAAGTTATCAAACTTGGTATATCAACTTGTATTTGATAATTTGGGGCTAGTAACATAAGAAATCCACTTATAATTATAGATGATCTGATGCATAATAAACCCTTAGGATGGTATATAGGCTGAAAACTTATGATGCAGCTCCAATGAGACTTATCAGTAAAATATTCCACAAGCCTAGGAGTCACAATGAGAATACCCTTTCTCGATTTATACAACAGATTGTTGATGATTAAATTATATTAATGCGGATTGTTAATGTTTGAGTTACATTAATTCAGATTGTTGATGTTTGAGTGATGTTAATGTGGATAGTTGATGCGTGAATTATAGATATCGAATATAATGACACCTAGTAGAAACAAAGGGAAGAAGATGACAGGTATCGAAATTGTTCCTACTCAACAATAACCATATCAATCATATCATACTCAACGACAACTACATCAATTAAATCCTAGCCAACAACAACAATCAACCTCATACATCAATGAACCAAGTCAACAATAACCTCCATTTGCCACAACTAGTACATAGGGACCTGCAGGTTTGTTAATCTTTAATACCTACAAATGGACTTATGCTCAAATATATATTTACCATGTTTAATGTGTATGTTCTTATCATTATTCATTTATCGTCAAGTTCCAATACCAACGTCAGAAAAAGAGGTAGAGGTATAACTAAAGGTTGTGAGCTGCAACGAAAAAATGTTACAATGAACAGCAAGTTGTCTGTTCATATTGATACTTTGCAAGGTCATCCTCTAGATGAGATTCAATTGGTAAAATTGTCTAGTGACTTGGGGGTAATTACCAGAACTGAATTACCTTGCTTAAAGCATGTCAATCAGTTGAAGAAAGACAATTTGCTACAAAATGCTTTATATAAAGTTTTGGTAAATTTTCAATTTATTTAACTATATGAATATTGTTGCAATTATTTTAATAATAATTACACTTTTACTTATTGTTCAAAGATGATGTTGAATATTGTCGATATCGACAAATCTGATGTTTCAAACTATGTCATTTCACTTTTGAAACAAATGATCAAGGATCGTCGTTATTGATTGTATAAACATTACAAATCTTTTCATTCAGATAAGGAAGCAAAGAGATATGTTATGGAACAGATGTCTCAAAAAAATTGGAACAATTTATGTGATTATTAGGCCCCTCCTATCATTTAGGTTTGTTTTCTTTCCCTTCACATTTGCATCCATTAATCTTGTTAGATGATTTAATGACTACTTTTTAATTTAGGAAAAATGTGAGAAGGCTAAGGTAAACAAAGGACCAATGAAAACTCCCCACAACTAAGGTCCAAACTATTTGTTGTTCTACGAAAAGTATATGTAAGTTCTTTGTTTACAAGTTATAATTATATCAATAAACGCTATTATTTATTGTACATAATTTTTTTTCCATAAAACAAAGTAAGAAGGAATTACACGGAGAACAGTGTGATAGGATCATACTCTACAAACTTACTTACTATAAGGAAGTTCAAGAGTGGAAGTTTGAAGAAGCGAACAATAACTATGTAAATATAAAATTTTGTTTATATTTTAAGTTTATTTATTTATGTAGTACTAACTAATAAGATTGCATTTAATATTGATTTCGTTTTTTAATTTTTAAAATAAGATGCAAGAGTTGTTGTAAATATCAATTTATGACAGAAATGAGTCAAATGTGGAAGACATTTGCAACAAGATGCTTATTACACAATCTGGTTATTTCAAAGGTCTTGGGTTTGACCCTACGTCAACTACTTCATCCTCATCAAGACCACCATATGTTAAACGTCTCGAAGAGGAGAACTAGTTGCTTAAGGCTAAATTTGGGGAAGACATGGCAAAACGTTGCATATAGTTTTTCGCTACGAAAGTAAAGAGTAGGAAAAAACAATTAGCAACGAATAGGGAAATACGTCATCTATAGTTTTCTGCTACGGAGATTCGCCGATTTTTTTGCAACAAAATTAAATCATCGCTAATGAGTATTAGCAACAATTTCAGGAGTTTTAGTGACGAATTGTTTTGTCACTAAAAATTCCTTCTGTTGTACTACGGGGAGAATAGATCAAATGAAGATAGTTATCTTAATTTAGTTAAAATTTTCCGGTGGAATTAATGTATACTAACTTAACAATAAAATTCTAACATAGTTTTATATTTGGTCATCTCAGGCATAAATTTTATTTGAAGTTTTACGTTCTTTTTTTTAATTATTAGCTAAGTCGTGAATTTACCGGATTAAGCCATTAGACCAAAAAAATTTAATTTTAGTTGATATTATGATTTTTTTCACATTGAAGAACTGGAGTTTCTCTTTATGCCTATATGTAAACTCTAATTATAACGTGAGTTTAAATGCTAAGAAATCTTATTCAAACTCCAAGAATTTTTCAAATATTAGAATTGTTAATTCTTTATTTTCTTATGAATCATTTTAATTCTTTTTTCACTTTGCCTTTCAACAAGCATACGTAGGTATATATTATATCTAGAAATGTATCGTGGTGTTTTAGTTCTGCTAAACTAAGAATGTGACTGTTCTTTCAAATATATGCAATTTCAAGATACATTTGACTTAAACCAACCTTAGTAATGTTAAAATGTTTTTTTTTTCTAACCCCAAGGTGCAGATGAGTTGATAAGGGGCTCTTTTGACTTAAGTGAGGTTGTGGATTCAAACCTCTCTCGTGTATGCAACTGTTTAAAACTTAGAGCAAAATCTTTGCCTCCCGCAAAGGATCTATCTGGCTCCAGCGGGGATTAGTCATGAGGAGAGTAACATATGTAATTCAGGTATTGTATCTACGATACGATTCAATGTTTAAGATTGATATATTGGAAGATTTTATTTTTAGCGTTATTTATTAAGTTTGATTGCAATTCAGGCGTGTCTACGCAACTACTTGAACTAGTTTCTACACTTCATATTCATCCTTAATTAGGATGCATATGAATCGTATCGCAGATACGTCGGCAGATTTTGTTGAGAACTTGTATTTGATTAACTTTGATATGGTCCAATTCAACCAATTAGTAATAAGTGTTTTTAATTGAGAAACTTATGTTTTAAATGTATATGACTAGGAAGTTAATTAGCATTATAATAACTTATATTATAATAATTATTATAAATATAAAATATAGGAAATTAATCACATTAGTTATTAGTGTTGTTATATAATAAATAAAACTTTAATAAAACGTATAATTTATTGTTATATAACACCAATGTTTTAAAAACCGAACCGGTTAAAAGAAAGGTTTAAAGTTTAAAGTTTCAATTGGTATTAAACCGCTATAAATCGGTATGTAATAAATAAATAAAAATAAAAGTTATAAGTAAAAATAAAATAATTTATTGAAATAAAAAATACTCAAATATTTATTATTATATGTTGAACTAATTAAAGTTTAGATATCAGTTCTTAAAATACTCTAAAATTATCTTAAACAAATTTCTTTATCTATAT
Organism: Erythroxylum pelleterianum; assembly: GCA_027563865.1. Taxonomy (NCBI): domain Eukaryota; kingdom Viridiplantae; phylum Streptophyta; class Magnoliopsida; order Malpighiales; family Erythroxylaceae; genus Erythroxylum; species Erythroxylum pelleterianum. The sequence continues at coordinate 12,838,083 of JAOQMR010000001.1, forward strand.
TAAATTACTAATTAATAATTTTTAGTATTCTTTTTTAAATATACTTCTTTAAAATTTAAATAAAAATTTGTTATCAGCAAATACTAATATTCTTAGCATCTCAAAATAATTAAATATTATATTTTCTTTTTATTTTTAAAATTTACTATTTATTTTAAATATAATATAAAATATAACATAATAAGTTCTAATTATTCATAAATAGAAATTATAATTTATTAAGTATGCTTTCAAAACCAATGTACATCGATAACTTATTTATGCGACACACTCAAAAAGACATCACCAACAAATAAAAACTCCTTTTTCTTACACGTGTCTCGAGTTATTGATTGTCCCAATGCTTCAGGTTCCATTTAAAGAAAGAAAAAATGAATTTTTATGTTAAGCACTCAAACGCACCGATATTTTTTTGGATGTTTGTGTTTGTTCTGCGATAGTTGTTTGTTTTTTTGGATTGTTTTGTCTAACCTCTTCTCTCCTTTAAAGCTTAGGCGTTTGATAAGGATTTTAGGAGAGCCACACCCCAAAAGCTAGCTTATAAAGATATAGAGTCCAAAGTCCTTATAAATTTCATATCAATTTTGTATTTAACCAATATGAAATTCAAGTCTCTTACTTTGCAATTAGATCAAACCGTAACATTCATCCTCTTATAAGGACCAATGTCCTCATTGGTCACGACCATGTTAGTCACGGCTGACACCTTCAGGTCACCACTCCATGGGCTATTACTATGAGATCCTTGTTAGTCACGGCCACGTTGGTCACGGCCGGCACTCCCAGGCCACCACTCCAAGACTGACTCTGACACCAATTGATAAGGGCTTTAGGAGAGTCACACCCCAAAAGCTAGCTTATGAGGGTAGAGAGCCTAAAGTCCTTATAAATTTCATATCAATTTTGTATTTAACCAATATAAAATTCAAGTCTCATGCCTTGTAATTAGATCAAACTGTAACAGTATTTTGTTTGATCTACTATCCAATGGACATTTTGAGAGGCTCGTCACTGATTATAAGCGGTTCTCTTCTCCCCTTTGGTGTTTTATTTGTTCCCTATCCCGGTCCCCTTTGGGTTTTGCAATTTCTCTTAGTACATTGCGAAGGATTTTTGTTATATCCATGCTATTGGACTGGTAGAGGGATCAATGGTTCTTCACTCACTTCATATGTAACATCCCACCCCCGACGGGAATGGTAGAAGAGTAATTTGGAAAAGGGTGAGAGTGATTAGGACTGATTAGAAATCTTCATGCATATTTTTATTGGTGAACAGTGAAATCTTGCACATGAAAAATAATTGTACATGCATACATTGTAACGCCCCAAATTAGGGGTTAGAATATTAACGAAAATTATTACATATGTGCTTAATTGTGCAGAAGTATTTTGGCATGCATTCATGGCATTTGTCGGGTACATTGGTTTAATGAAACTTTGGCTTGATTCGGACTGTATTAAGATAATTTTAGTAATTTTTGGATACTTTGATGATTTTTAGAAATTGTTGGTGACGTATTTAGTATTTTTTGAACAATTATTTGAAACATTTTCCAGTATTTAGGTCTAAATGAAATTTTGTTGTGGATAATGTGGTAATTGTGTTTGAAAAATTAATTGGAATGATTTCTTGTGTGTTTTCCATTTTAAGGAAATTTTAGGAATTTTTCTGGACTTTTCCGGGAAAAATTTTCGGACCGGAAAAGTCGCCAAGTGGCGAACCGGTTGGTTTTCGTTACCGAAAATTTCTGTCAAATGGCACTGGAATATTAGGTACATTATTTTGGGATCGAAATTGGGACTCTTGGAAATGAATTAAAGATGTAATGTTATATTAGGATTATTTGATTAAAGCTTATTAATTGAATTTTTGTCTTTTTCCTCTTTATCTTGGACAAGTGACATAGTGACACATCTCCACTTCATTTAATGCTTCAAGCATTCTCGGTTGTTCCTTGATTAAAGAATGAAAAGAGGAAACTTTCTTGCTTATTTCCTTTGTCATCCGAAGCCTTCTTTTCTTCCTCTCCATCGAATTGCTTTAAATTTCCCTAGTTAAATTGCTACCTTCCTACCTTAAGTGTTACTCCCTATATGTGTTTAAGTGTAAACCTTCTACCTCCCTTGGTATGGTGAGTGTCGTGTGTGATAGTGGTGTGAGTGGAAGTTGGTGATTTGGAGTATTAATTGAAGAATTGAAGAGTTGAGTTAGGTAAGACTATGATTTAAGCTTTGATTATTCATTTAATGCATAAATTGGTAGTTAGATGCATTAATTGTGAATTATTGTACATTAATTTCATGAGACTTGTGGTTTACTTGTTTGGGTATGAATGTATGTATGTGTGAGGGTGAGTGAATGAACATGGTTTTAGCTTGGTTTTGGATTGACTTATTATGATTAATGATGAATGGAAATTATAGAAATCAAGTTGAGTTAGGTGCTGCCATTTATGGTTGTTTACCCAAGTGAAAGTATTGATGATATATTGGTTGTTTTCTTGCCCAATTGGTATGTTTATTGAAGTAAAATTGGCATTTGAGTGATAGGAATTGGATTGAGAATCAAAGCTGGAAATTTTACCTTGTATATGGTTCAATGTTTTTGCTATAACTAGTTGTGTACTTAAGCAATTGAGGTGAGGTTTGTCTTAAATGAAAATTGAGATATTTGGTTACATTTTATATGAAGGAAGTTCTGCCCAATTTTGCTTAGAAGAGTGTTGAATTTTGATTTGAAAGTGAATTAGATGAGCTGTGTGAACAGTATCCGAGATTGATGACCTGAAACTTTGATCCATTTTTCTAGATTGATTTAGGGTGTATTGGTGAAATTGGTCTTCATGAAAGTTGAAGAGGGTTCTGTCATATTTTTATTGCTACTAAGTATGCAATTTTTCGATATGTATGTTGGGAGTTATGACCTGTTGAATGTTGGCTATTTATGAGCATTGTGTTGGAACCTAGCCTTAAATGTAGGTTTTGTGAGTATTGTGCTTGGAAGCTAAATTAGAGATTTTTGTGATTCGAATTGGTTCAAGTGACCTTCTGGAAAGTTGTTGAGGAAGAAATTAGCTTGAAAATGAGATATAGCATGTTAATTTTGGATGTTAGAATTGGGAGTTATGAATTTTCAAAGACTGGACTTAAGTTAGGTAGTTTGCTAATCAACAGGACAGCCACCTTCATGGAAGAAATTGACCTACTTGGAAACAGAATTGGCTTTTAAGCCCTTCATAAAAATTGAAGTATATTGTCTGATCTTTCCAATGATATAAGGTAGAGAATTTTTCAACATTTTTGCAAGGAGTTATGATTTTTAGAAAATGGTAGTACTGTTCAGGTCAAATGTAGGGACAACATCATTACTTGAATTTTTTTGACCCATTTAACAATTGAATTTAGTTCCATGTTGTTCATGAAAGTTGGAGGACACATTCTGACCTTTCTTTTGGCAAAAGCTTGTACTTTTTAGCAAAGGGAATGGGAAGTTATGGATTTTGCAAAAGACTGCATTGGTTTGAGACACATTGTGAAGGCAGTAGCTTTGAGTGTATTTTTGACACCCTTAAGGCTGAAATTGATTTTTGTGTCCTACGTGAAACTTGTAGAGTTTTTCACGATCTTTCTAACAGATATGGCTTGTAATTTTCTGATATGTGTGTAAAGAGTTATATAAATTTGAATTTCAGATGGAAATCAAAGGGGGAAAAAGAACTTGGAAACTCGCGACCGCGAGATGATAGCCTTTTTCAGTGGCTTGCGAGTGCAAGTCGTCGCAGTCGCGAACGGCTCGGACGGGTTTTTGCATCTCACGATCGCGAGCAGCTTGTTTTGAGCAAACACTCGCCTCGCGAGTGCGAGGTAGTCGATTTCTGCGCCGCTCCTCGCCCTCGCGATATAGCACTTGGATTTTAATTATTTTTTATTTTGGTTTTGCCTTCTTTTGCTTATATCTTGTCCGTCCGACATCCGATTGACCTAATTCTCGAGGCATCGGATTCGTGGAATATTTAATTTCATTTTATAAGAAATTGGGAATTTTTAAAAGGAAAATTGACTTGGGTTCGGGTAATTGATTTCTGGTCATTATTTTATTAATTTTTTGGACCTATAGAGGTCCAGATTGAGTAATTTCGGTGTAGTTAGACTTCTAATTTTTAGACGGAATTTTATGATGGAAATTTGTGGATTAATACCAGGAATCTCATGAACATGCATTGTACACCTTTTAATTGCTACATGTGCATTATTAAATAGTTCTGATTGAACAATTGATAATATTTGTACTCTTTGATCATTATAGAGGCACATTTGGAGCGTCGACCTACCGACGTTGCAGAGACTTCCCAGCATTAGCTCGGAAGTTATAGGTGAGTGACTGAGATGACTTTCTCTCAATTACTATATGCTCACTGTGGAGATAATGGTGAGATTAGTAATTATGTTTGATTCTGACAGGATTCCGGACAGATGGTCCGATGTATTGGGAGATCTGACATAGAAGTGTTCATGATGTGATAATTGTGAATTTGCTTGCTATTACTATGATCGATTATTTTGCCTCTGATGTGAAAAAGACTGTGATACATTTACTGTTTGTGATACATTGACTGTTAAATGGGGCATATGCATTTCACACACAAATGCATGAACTGATAATAACAGTTGTGACCGTAGTAGCCACCGATACTGAAAAAGAGCCTCGAGCTTGAAGGGAAGTAGTTCATACCCAGAGGACTCTCCTACTCCTAAGACGCGTCTACTGCTTATATGGGACAGTTAAGGCACTCGGTCGCAACACCGTAATAAAATGGGAAGAGTCACATATGCATTGCATACATGATTGATTGAACATTTGTATATGGGCAAAGGGCAAGAATGCCTTGTATAATGTGATTTGTTGTAATCCAATCATGTGGTACTTCTGAAGATGTTTTTGTGAAATACTCTGTGATTTGCTTAAGTGCTGCATGAATTGAGCGAACCATCACTGAGTTCGCAAACTCACCCAAAATTGCAACCTATTTTTCAGGATCGAGAGTAGACCCCTAGCTCCAGAGATACTGTTCGAGCCGTGTAGATTTTGTTGGCGAGAGAGGCTATGGCTCACAGGTCGGTCAGTTGGGATTCTTTTTGGATGACCTAGTTATGACTGCTATTTTGTCTTGATTGTATATAGTAGTTATGTTAAGTTTTCAGAGTGATGTATAAACAGAGAAAACTGACAGTTATGTAAATTACTGAGTTTGATTAAATGAAATGGAAAAAGTTTGGTTTTAAAAAGTTGCGATTTAATATTAATGTTTTATTATTGTGATGCCATGTGGAGTATAGTGAAGTTTGTTTGTAGTTCTCTCTTATCGTAAGATATTTACCGGAATGACTTGCGGGCGTCCCGGTGGGTACTCTACGGTAAGGAGGCGCTACATCATAGTTAGAGGAAACTTGCTCAAACTTTCGAAGTAAGACCTCTTATGTTTATGATGACTCGTCGTGAAAAAGAAGGAGAACCGAATTTATGATATTTAATCGACCGGTTTTTATTCCTAGAGGTTAATAATAAAAACCGAACCGAAAATAAGGATGGTTCAAGGTCAATCTGGTCGAACTGGCTATTAATAGAACTAATAAACTTATTATCAATTATTAATAAGATATGATAAATGAATATGTGTTACTATTAATAGAACTATTAGCTTAACATATTAAATATTATTATATTTCTTCATTAGAGTAATGGTATATAAATATGATAAATCAATAAAGTAATAAGAATTTTATATTTTCTGTTAACGATAAAAATTCAATCGAATTGTTACTACTGACATTTAAGATAGATTATAAATAAAAAATTAGAAAGACCTTTTGATTAATATATTAATAATTATTAATAAAAATAAATTAACATTACATATTAAGTAATTTTTATTTTATTTGATATTAAATTAATTTTATTTATTAACTGTTAATTATTTATAAATTATAAACTGAAAATAAGAAAAACTTAGTAATTTTATTTGCTGGTGTTGTTATGTAATTTAAAAGTTTAATATATTATTTTATTAAATTAATAAACATATTATTAATAACTAATAAATATAATCAAAATTTCAAAAAAAATAATCAAAGTTTTAAATTTTAATAAAATAAATTAATATCGTAAAGTCAATACTATTATAAATTATATTAAAAATAATAATTTAATATATTTTACACATGCAACTGATACAATTTTTGTAATATATTAATTCTCCATAATTTCCTTATGATATGGTTATTTAAGTAAAAATAATGTTTGCCAGGTGTAGTTTTAGTGGAGAAAGTTATATTTGATATAACTTAGATTTACTAACAAAAGTATTTTTCTTAAGTAAATTCAATATAAAATAATTCTTACTTCACGTGCAGAGGACTTATATAAGAATCTTTTGTAGACAAAAGTACAAAACACAGTATCACTTTAGCTTTTCTATATGGAGGATGCCTTGAGAAGTCCCGAAAGTCAATAATTGTAAACGAGTGGACGGTCTCATCTCAGGAACCAAACTGCGGATAGATTCTGTCTCAGTATTGTCGATCCTGACTCGGAAGGATAAAATGCTGACTCGGAAGGATAAACATAAAAACACCTATTTATTGGACGGATATGGATCAGAAAATTTTGTATTTTATTAAATTCTCATTCACAAAATAAAATTAAATAACACAGTTAAAATACTATGAACGATACAGAAGACTTTATGTGATGGATCTCGTCTTATGGAATACAGTAGGAATAGACAATCTGTTCCTAATTTTGTGATTTCAGGGTTAAATAATTTAAGATTCAGATCACCTTTTTTATTATTCTGTATTTATATCTATTTATTTTTTTAAGTCCCACTTATGTTAAATGGATAGATGATAATATAATGGTTTGTCCTTTTATGCATCCCCAATCTTGGAGCAGAAAGGTTGAATCTTCAACCCCAAGGGTCCCCAGTCGCAGGTCCGACCATTGCTGGAGGATTGAATCAGGTACTCAGCGACCCGCTAAGGGGGAGGTGAGTAGCCCACAACCTACAAGGAGCCTCACCCTCAAAGCCCACAAGGGCAAGGGCTCAAGTATGTGACTCCTACACTGCAAGCCGTGGGAATTGAACACCTTGGAGCAAATCTGCCCTTCCGGAACCAACTGAGCTACACCCTGCGGGCTTATGCATCCCCAATCTCGTCCGACATAAAGTGTGCCTATAAGACATAAAGCTTAGTTGTCAATATCGTGGCCTGCTAGTTTTGCAGAAACCTATCAGGTTTAGGCCTTATTTTAGAAAAATATTCTTAGGAAATAGGAATATATGATAGTTGAAGAAGATAGCAATAAGTTGAATTCTAATACAACAAAGAAAAAAGAGACAAAAATATTAAAGAAAAGGTTTTATTACTTTCGGATAAGCTTTATAGAGACACTGTTACAATGTTTATATAGAGACCCTATAAGGATAAGTATTCACAAGATAAGGACGCGTATACCTAAAGTAATTACAGAAGAATATTCTAGATGATCTAATTAGGACTAGCTGTACAAGATGTTTGGATTATTGTATTATTTGTTCTAATACGCCCCTTCGGGTCCAAATGGACAGGATGGACATTGAGACTCGATCGTAGCCAAATAAACTGATCATTGACAAGAGGTTTGGTTAATATGTCAGCAAGTTGATCTTTGGAAGATATTATAGCAATGCGAAGAGATTTGGCATCAACACATTCTCTAACAAAGTGATAATCCAAAGCAATGTGTTTGGAACGTGAGTGAAAAATAGGATCGGTAGCAAGGTAGGTGGCCCCTAAGTTGTCACAGTACAAAGTTGACGCCTCAGGGAGAACAATGCCAAGTTCACCAAGGAGATTTTGAATCCAAATTAACTCACAAGTGGCTATAGCAAGAGAGCGATATTCAGATTCAGTACTAGACCGAGAGGCAGTTGGTTATTTCTTGAAAGTCCAGGAGATGACATTAGGACCAAGGAACACAGCAAAGCCTACTATAGAACGAGAATCTATTTGACATCCACCCCAATCTGCATCAGAATATGCCTCAAGGAAAGTAGATATGGAACAAAGAGTGAGATGACTGGAATGTTTGATATGTAACCCATAATTATATGTGCCACATAAATAACGTCAAATACATTTAACTGTTGTCCCTTATCAGACAGTTTGGTTTTGGCCAATAGATCAAATATATATTTTCTTTGGCTAAGAATAAGACCATCAAAGACTTTATGGACCTCAACACACAAGAAATAATTTAAGGAACCCAACTCTTTAATAGGAAAGGATGAACCCAAAGTAGAAAGTAACTTAAAAATTGCATCATCAGAACAACCAGTGATAATGATATCATCAATATATATGAGAACATAGACATGATATTTGGATGAGTTAAAGATAAACAGAGATGGGTCTGACCTGAAGGCAGAGAAACCAAGATCTACTAAGCGGGCACCAAGACAAGCAAACCAGACACGAGGGGCTTGTTTGAGTCCATAAATTGAGTGACGAAACTTATAGACATGATTAGGATAGTCAGGTGAACAAAACCTTGAGGTTAAGATATAAAAACATCTTCTTCAAGAGAACTATGTAAAAAGGCATTTTGAACATCAATTTTCCTTAGAGACCATCCTTGTGAAACAGTTAAGGAGAGAATAACACGGATGGTGATTGGTTTGACCATTGGAGAAAATTTTTTTGAAAATCAATGCCTGAATGTTATGAAACCCTTTGGCTACAAGCCGGGCATTCAATCTATCAACATTTTAAGAGGGAGCATACTTAATACGGAATATCCACTTGTAGCCAACAATGTTTTGAGAAGAAGAGGAGTAACAAGCGTCCATGTTTGAGTGTGAAGGAGAGCATCAAACTCTTCAACCATAGCCTTACCCACAGTGGACTTTGAGAGCTTCAAAAATAGATCTAGGTACAGAAATTGAGGTAGTTACAGTGAGCACTTTTGGAGGAGGCCAAGGAATCGTATCGTCAGTAGCAATTTTTGGTTTGGAAATATGAGCTTTTGATATGATGATCATGTGTTGAGTAGGGGGAGGAGGTGTAACACCCAAATACCCTCTGGGAGGATACATGGATGCCACCCAAAACAGAACAAATAAAACCATACATCACACTGATTTATTTTATTTAATAAC
>JAOQMR010000001.1:12883281-12894644 GCA_027563865.1 Erythroxylum pelleterianum
CTGGTCAAATCAGCTGATAGAATCAGCTATCAGCTAACAGCTGATAGAATCAGCTATCAGCTATCAGCTATCAGCTGTTTGCCAAACAGGGCCAAAATGACGACAATCCTTTCCCCGCAAACAAAGATCGGTTCTTTCTCTCTGTTTAGTTGAAAGTAAAATTTTTAATAAAATAAAATAAAATGAAAAAATTTATAATAAAATAGAATATAAATAAATATAATATTAAAAAATTATTATTTAAAAAAGATGAAAGTATTTATAATATAATATGATATATTATTTTATGTTCTATTTTAAAATTATTATTTTTTTATTTTTACTATTTACAATAAAATAAAATAAAATATAAAATTATCCTCTTCCGTCCAATTTCATTTCATTTTATTATAAAAGCTTTTCCTAGATTAAATCTTTTGCTGATAAATTCCCAAACCGACTTAGTTTATAGTGGTTGTAGTTGCTACTTTCTCTTTATTTTACAACACTGCATTCATTAGGTAATCCAAATTGAAAATATGAGGAGGGTTTGTTCCATTTTTCAATGATATAGTCAATGGAATTGCTGTTTGTAATTTTCTAGAGAAGAAGCAGCTTTGTTGTTGTGAACCAGTTTGCTTACATCTAATTGGAATCTGAATGCCTGCTACTGGAGTTCAAGTTAAAGAGTTTGATTGAGCTAAAAGATGGATTGTTCTACTGTCTTTCCATGATGTACTCATTTGGCTTTTTTAGTGTGGTTACTCTTCAATATTCTGCTTTCCAGTAAAGAGACTTTTCAGTTCCAAACGAAAAGAAAGCTGCAAAATGGAGAAACTGAAATCTTTGATTCCAAACAATCTTAAACGGTTGGTGGCAGATAGCAGTCCTGATGATCTTCCTTCAACATCGTCTTCTCTTCTTGACTTCATCCACAATTTGCCACAATTCCAGGAAGTTAATATCGCCTAGTAATCTTTTTAAAATTTCTTTTCTATGTAGAGGGTGAAACCTGTGGTTTTTGAAATCTTATCCTTAATATGGCCCCTTGCCTCATTATGAACCTTTTGGGTATTTTTAGATGATTAAAGATCTGACAGATCCAGTAACTGCTCTTTGTACAAAGAGTAAGGATGCTGCTTTGGAATCAAAACAAAAGGGCAACCAAAGCTTTTCAAGTGGAGATTACAAGACAGCTTTGCATTGCTATTCTCAGGTACTTCTTTAGGTCGTTTTCATTTTCTTTTCAGCTTAGCAAACTTCATCTTTTACAGTAGTCTATGGACCTTATTACATTTTGCAGATATGGACCTTCCTTATTATGTTTTACATCTGCAAATTTGCTTTTTCCCTACGGTTAACCATGACTAGGCTACTTCACAAAATCAAGAAAACCTTTTTATGAGGGCTTAAAGAAATTATTTTTGTGGGCAATTAATAATTCAAAACTGGAAATATGTGAAAATGGAATTTAGATTACAATGTATTCTGCTCAAACTTTTACCAATTCTCTGTTCGATGGATTGACCACTGTTGTTTTCAGCCCTTAACTGTTTGCCCTGTAATCTCGAGAAAACATGCATTATTATTGGATAATTATTAAGACCAATTGTGGTACATTCTGAGCACTGGTATAAAGAGGATGAGGCTGTGAATTAAATTAGGAGTAAACAAAATACCTCCTAAAAATTAACAAGAGAAAGATCTTTTTACTGATCAACATGGGATGATCACCAGGAGGCTATTCAATCCTTGTTAGTTATCGTTTGTTTGCAGACAAGGTAAAAGTTTAACCTTGCTTTCTCTTCTTTACATTGCCACTCAACCAATCAAGATAGGCACTACGGGTAGCTCCAATTTCTGCTGCTGATATGGACAAGAATCTGGTGGCAACACTGTATCTAAATCGGGCTTCTTCACTGCATGTGAGTTTTTCGCTTTTCCTTACCTTCTCAGAAAGGAGACAGCTTTTGTTTTCTTCCATTATTATTTCTATTTTTCTTTTTCTTTTTTCTTTGGTGGGTGAGGAGGGTGTAGGGCGAATGAGAATAAATTCTGGCTAATTCTATGACTATCTACTGGTATAACTGTTGGTATAGAGACCAGATGTTTTTGAATTTGTTATAAAAAACGTAATGGAATGTGCTATGTTGAGTCATTTTGTAGCACTGGGTTTACTGTGGACTCTAAATCAAAAGATTCGTGTGTGTCTCTAGAAAATAGGTCTCCTAACAGAGTGTCTTCGAGATTGCAGCCGGGCCATTCAAATTTCTCCAAACTATTCAAAGGTGATACATATGATCTTTTCTTGTTCTAATTTTGCTATTTCTGCCCTTATACTTCTGGCAGGTTTTTGCCTTTTGTGTTGCTAGATTTGTACTTTCATCTGATTGCCACTATTCATTAAAATCTAGTCCAGGGAAAAGATGCTTCCAATCCCATGAAATTTCATGATGGCAATGATTTATCTTAATTTTGGAGACAAACAAAAAAGAAAAAACAAAAGGAAAAAGAAAAGGGGATTGGGGTAAAACCTTGCTTTCAATTCCCTAATCTTTACTGGTAGATCTGCTCCAAACTTGCATTAATTATGTTATCTCTCATCCCTATGTCTGTTTCACAAATTTTAAAGAGCATTTTCTGTTGCTAGTATTATGATGTGAACTAGCTTGTGCCCTCTCCAGAGTGTCTTACTTCTACATTGCAGGCATGGTACAGAAGAGGAAAGGCCAATGATGCTTTAGGAGATCATAAAAATGCAGTCCATGATATGAACATGGCTAAAAGTTTGGAGTCATCATTGAGTGGAAAGAGGCAAATAGAAAGTGAGCTAAAGATTATTTTGCAAAAATATCAGTGCACAAGCAATAAGCAAGTTCAGCTTGGTGAGGACAATTTGAGAAGTTTTGGTAAGAGACTATCATTACCATTCTTCTTCTTTCCTTACATCCTGGTATTGAATATTTTGAAGTTAGGCTCGAGCATTTTGTTCCCTAAATGAAAACCGTCTGTTTATTGTAATTTTTTGCTCATTTTTATCCCTATTTTAGTTCTTGTTATTCTCTAACCCTATTCCATTTCTGATATGGCTTATAATCTCATCCTCTGCTTTCAAGAGTTTAGGATTGTATGATTTTGGTATGATTTTAATGAAAGTAGGCATCTGTATCTGCTTTACACTGCCAAGATGTAAGTTCGAAATGAATGATCTATCGATATTTTTTGACAGATGACTTGCAGCAAAAAAAGTTAGTACGTGTTGCCACGCCAGGTAAAGGAAGGGGCATTGCTTCCTGCAGTGATATTCCTCCAGCGTCCTTGATTCATATGGAAGAACCTTACGTTTTGGTATGACCATCACCATGACTTATTTGTTATGTAAATGCTCTTTTACTTGGTAGATTTTCCATGTGTAGTTTTCAGATATGCTTTTACTGGATACTTATGTTGAAAAATCTTTTGTGATCAAGATCCAAGCTGCATAAAGTTAGAGTTTTAGCCGCTGCATGTAGATAAGGCCTTTTTACCAGTTCACCTAAGGGCACAGTCATCTGAACCACTGTATATTATACTCTTTCGTGAACAAATCATTTATGAACAACAACAATAAAAATCTTTCTTAGCTGAAGGTTTTGCATAGACTCATTTTCATTGGGCCTTGTGCTGATTTGGGTTGGATAACTTGAAGAGTGATAATCTCTCTGTGTGCAGATTGTTATCCTCAGGATGCTCTTTATGAGGGCTACTCTTGCATTAGTCATCATTCACAATACTTTATAGCTGCTATCTTGATGCATCTGCATGCATTTGTGCAATGAGGGGCATATATTGGCTTAGCTTTCTCATTTACAGATGATATTGAAGAGTTGCCGTGAGACACATTGTCATTACTGCTTAAATGAACTGCCAGCTGATGTGGTCCCTTGTACATCTTGTTCTATACCACTATACTGCTCGGAGCATTGCCAACTGCAAGCTGGAGGCGAGACACTCAGTAGCTATCAAAAGAGAGATGGAAGTATTGGCAGTCAAAACTACAATCTTAGAGAGTCGATTGTGGAGGATGCCTTGTGCAGTTTTTCCAACTTTGATGATAAATGCTTTCCAGAACATAGGCACGAATGTTTAGGAGTGAACTGGCCTGCAATTTTGCCAACTGATATAGTTTTGGCTGGTCGAATAATTGCAAAATTTGTATATCAAAATAGAGTTGACAAGGAGGCTAACCTTCGAAGGATTCTAGTATATTTTGTAACCACTTGTTATGAGTTGCTTCACAGCTTTTCTGTGTGAGGATTTGACATTCTAGCCTGTGGTCTTTCAGGATCTTTCTCACAATTATTCGCAAGTCAGTCCTGAAGGCAAATTGGAATTGCATATATATGCCATTGTGTTGGTATACTGTCTTCAATGTTCTCTTGGGTTTGTTCTTCCAATAAATGGAGTCTCAACATCAGAGGTTGGACCCACCTTTCTCTCTTTGGTGTGCGTGTGGGGGTTTGCTTGCAATCATTTTATGATATACTTCTTTTGCTTATTGGCATCTATATCATTCCAATAGCTTTAAATTGCTTAAGTTGTTCATGTATTTAAAAATATTTTCCACTTATTCACATCCTTATATTAGTGATTTGTCATTGTTTGTTCCTTCTTAGTTATTCATGAAGACAAGCATTGAAACACCATATCAATCTCATTATTGCTACTTGATCTCCATCTGTCTTGAGGTATATTGATTTTCTGCTTGTAGATTGTCATCCTTCTATCTCAAATCAGGGTGAATAGTATGGCAGTTGTACGCATGAGATCTGCTAATGTGCTAGGCTCATCAGATCAATGGGGTTCTTATGTTCCAATAAGAGATGCATCAGCTTATAATGTGGAACAGGTTCATGTTTATGCTACAATTTCTTTCCTTTGATTAGACTAGTCACCATGTGGATTTGTTGATTCCACACTTACCAAACACATTTAATCTGTGTTGGCTTTTTCATCAGAACGTGCTTTTTCTGCCAATGTAAATAAGTTTATTCATCATCTAACTTGGATTGCTTACTCTTTTCCAGGTCAAAGTGGGTCAAGCTATTTATACTGTTGGTAGTTTATTCAATCATTCTTGCCGGCCAAATATTCATGCTTATTTCCTTTCACGCACTCTCTTCATACGAACAACAGAACTCGTTGAAACAGGCTGTCCTCTTGAATTATCATATGGCCCTCAGGTATTCCTATTTTTAACGTTAAAAATCATAACTACACCGCTTGATGTGAATGTGATGTTCATTCATTCATCAAAAGAGTACACATGGCTGCACTACACTGTTATAGGAGGGACAACATGAAGTAAAAATTGTCATGTTATACATTTCTACTTCTGGTGCTAGCAAGTCTAATGCGTGGATATTTGAAATGGTAAAATACTGTTCTGTTGAACAGATTGGGCAGTTTGACTGCAAAGAGCGTGCTAAATTTCTGGAAGATAAGTATTCATTCCGATGCCAATGCCCTGGATGTTCAGAGCTAAATATGCCTGACCTTGTTCTAAATGCTTTTCACTGTGCCCATCCTAAGTGCTCTGGTGTAGTTTTGGACAGTTGTAACATCGGTTTTGAAATGAGCAAGTTTAAGAATTTCATAGCTCGAAACTTGGGGAGACCTCAATTGCAGGTATTGCTTCTGCACCATCTTTGAAACTCGGGCATGCTGTTGATATGACGATGCTGTTGCATCCCAGGAAGTTTTGGTTGAGGAGCAAATGATTTAGCAGTTAATTGGGATTGACTTGTTGCATGAATCTTGACAATCTCCAGATGACACTACATTCTTAACTCAGGTTTATAGCCCTGCTTCTTCCTAAATTTGTTGATCTTACCAGGTTGACAAGCTTAGCAACATTAATATCAATGATTTGGCTGCCCGTGTTCTTGAGCAAGACAGTACTTGCCTTTGCGTTAATCCTGAGTATTGTTTGAAGTGTGGTCTTCATTGTGATTTAATAGCCTCTGAGGAAGCTGCAAACAAAACTCAGGTTTATTTTCAAAGGTATATGATATCTCCAAACCTTGCATTTGACATTTGAGTACAAAATCTATACGTTCTGCAAAAAGAGCAACACTTTTTGAACTTGGGAATTTGCCTTGATTATAATGCGCAAGTGCTTAATTCATGGAAGGTTGCAAGATGCAATGTTGTCCAAGGAAATTTCGAGCTCTGTCCTTTCAGATGCTTTAAGAGCTCTTGATGTTCTAAGATCAGTATTAAATGCTTATAACAAACGCATTGCAGAGGTGAGATGATTACAGCAAGAAACTCTGCTTCTTAAATTGTAGGGTTTGACTTTAAAAGATGCATCTTATTTTTTTTTATCATTCCTCTCTTATCATTTTCCATACTGCAGCTTAACGTACTATTCTATTATTCACTTCTCTGTATCATCCCAGGAAAAGTAAAGAAGGAACCTAACCTCTATATTTAGTCCAATTTAGATTGTCCTCTTCTATATTTGGCATGAACGTTGATTGCGTCATTAGGATCTATGAATAAACATTTGCAGATGGAAGATAATCTTGCAAAAGCATTTTGTATGGCTGGAGACATGGAATCTGCGATGGAGCATTGTGAAGCATCAATCAAGGTAAACAAATTTTTTGGTGCCACATTCTTTGACTTACTGTTTGGAAATAGTTTCTCTACTAATTAAGGGTAAAGTTGTACACTGTTGGACCTATCCAGCCCTTACGTTTGAGAGGGATTTTTACTGACTTCTTGTTGTTACGCTTTGACCTATTGTAATATATGGATATCAATTTAGGTCCCACATATTTCCCCAAAGTATCCCTCTAATTTCCAAGACAATATTTTAAAGTATGCAACTTCAAAACATCAACAGACTGCTTACACAAGTTTTATCCTGTAAATTGCTCGAGTTCTTGGATAATATAAGAATAGTTACCTCTTGATTTTAGATTTGAGTAAATTATTTTTTTCATGTTACATTTTTATTTATTCTATCCGGCGAAAGAGATAAGCATGTGATCTTTGCCTTTGAATGCCTTGGTTTTGATAAAAATTCAGATTCTCGAAATGCTGTATGGTGCTGATCACATTGTCATCGGACATGAATTGCTCAAGCTTTCAACCATTCTGCTCTGCATGAATGACATCTCCGTTGCAGACAGCATTAACCGGCTGGAGTTGATATTTAGGAAGTATTATGGTTCACATTTATTTCTTATTTTCCCGTATCTGAAAGCTCTAAAAGAAGAAGCTCGCAAATTTAGTTAAGTAAAATAGCTTTATGATAGCTGAGCCTGAAATGTACGAGTACATATCATGTAGGAACTCAGGTAAGTGCACAAGGATGAAGGATGCTTGTAAATGTTTACACTCGGAAAAAAAGTGCCACTTTGAACAATGCTTTACGATTTCCAAATACAACTTTAGTTATGCTTGTCTGGTGGAATATCAATGAATTCAGTGATAATTAAACTGAATTTAAACAATTAATACAGAAAACAATTAATACAGAAAACAATTAATAAACCTCCAATATCTGCAAATATATGGATCGTAAACTTGTAGTATTAAAGGTGTCGATCTCACGAAGAAATAGCAAGAACTAAGTGAACCTAACTATATGAATTGAATCAAAATAAAATATCAAAATCTTAAAACAATTAAATAAAACTAAGCAAATAATTAAATAACAAATGAACTACTACAAATATATGAGAAACATCAAGGATGAAACTTAGGATTCATTATATCGTTATGTTGCTCCGTAACTACTATTGATCCAATTATGTGTTGATTTTAAATATTATAAGGGATTGGCTACTCTTTTTCAGGACCTAATCGATTAACCCTAATTGATTACTAAATTCCAGAATTTGTAACCTTTCAATTCACAAAATCTACCTAACGTCAACTAGTTCTTAAGTGATCTATCAAATAATAGGATTTTCATACAAGATCTCTCTTCGTATAATTACCAATTTGATATTTGGGAGACTTATTAGGTCACTAACTATCATTACATAACCTAATCGGATTACTTTCGACTCACTCTCTCGATTTATTATCGAAATATTAGCATACCCAAACATCACAACACCAGAAATTGAATTGAAATTAATAAAAGTCAAGTCACAAAAGAACTCAAGAACAAATCCAAACCTGATAATTAGAGCATGCTAAACGTGAATAACATATTCAAAGCCAAGTTACACATCAAGTTTAATAAAATAAACAAAGAACAGAAATAAAGAATTTGATTTGAACTCAAACTTGAAATCTGGAATTTTTGGATTATTCTTTTTGTTCCTCCTTGTTCTCTCACTTTGGAAGATGGTGGCTGCTCTTTTAAAGTGTTTTTTGTTCTTAAATGATTCTTGAGGCTTCTTGGGTTCTTTTTAGGATTTACCTACTTAATTTGGTTAAAAAATACCTTAAAGCGTTAAAATTACAAACAGAGTCGCGTACTGAAAAAGTTGAAATTCGTTGGAATGGTTGTCTGCGCTCTCTGCCACTATTGTGGCAAGATAAGCCATGATCGTGGCCTGCTTCCATACTTCTAATTCTTCTCTTTTCTTCAATTTCCTGCTTCTATACACTCAAACATACGTTAAACACTTCTTGAAATATAAAATTAAGATCCAAATCATGCTCAAAACCATATAAACACTTAGAATATAAACAAACACTAATAATAACATAATTCTAAGCCTATATACAAGATAATCATCTAAGAAATACTCAAAAGTACAGTTAAACATCTATCAAAACATAGTAATTTACACCTATTAACATCCCCACACTTAAACTTTTCTTGTCCTTAAGCAAAAAAAAAAAACTCAAACTCAAACTCAAACAAACCAAACAATAAGACATACATTCATGCAATATGCACTAATGATACAATGGCGTCTAACTTGATGAAACCAATTTAACCTCAAACAACAATCATTCAAGTTGTTATGACATATTAACCTACGTAATTATGGCTAAGCTCTTTGGATTGAGTATACATATTAATCAAGACATTAACATTATATTCATTCACCTAAAGCACTTGTATAGATACATTGATAATTAGTAATCAACCAAAATTGCTACTATCATTAAGTATTCCTTCATGAAAATTTTTGCTATTTTCAAAGATCAATAGGATTTATTTATCAAAACACCACTTTTTTAATTTTTCTTTAACATTAACTTAGTCTTTTTATGCAAAAGCAAACATCTTGTCATGAATGTCCCCTGGTTACTCAACTAGGCCACATTTTATTAATTAGCTTGGTTGGAATGCCATTTTAGACTTTTGACGCAAGACAAACATTTTGTCGTGAATACCCCTGGTTGCTCATCCGTATCACATTCTCAACTAGCTACTAGCTTTATTCATAATCTAATATTTGTTTCAAAAGGGCTAGCAGAATAGTTATTCATTTAATAGACATACACAATTTTTTTCTCATTTCACATAACCTACCTCATTTCTTTTAGTCAATCATCCTCATGAAAGACTAGTAATGATACTAACATATTCAACTGACTTATAATTATAAATGTATGTAACAAATTTCCTAAGATGAACAAATTGACGTCAAATCCTAATTAACACACATATTTAACAAAAGATACTTAAAACATAA
Source organism: Erythroxylum pelleterianum (assembly GCA_027563865.1). Taxonomy (NCBI): domain Eukaryota; kingdom Viridiplantae; phylum Streptophyta; class Magnoliopsida; order Malpighiales; family Erythroxylaceae; genus Erythroxylum; species Erythroxylum pelleterianum. The sequence continues at coordinate 12,892,914 of JAOQMR010000001.1, forward strand.
AAGTACAAGCCAATATGCTTTTACAAATTCAATGACTATGTTCAAAACTAAAATACTTCCATCAAGTTATTGCCATTGACACATTCACACATTTCACACATATGCAACATATGTTTACACCATGTCAACCTAATAAAAAACTAACAATTTGGTATGCAAAATTCACACTCATGACAAGTCAATGCAAAATCCTCCCCACACTTAGAGAACACATTGTCTTCAATGTGAGAAAAATAAAAATAAAAAAATAAAAATGACAAGAAAAGAACAAAAGGAAAGGTTAAGAGCACAAAATCAAGAGATTAAGGTGGTGACGATGTTGGTGACGGAATGTGGAGATACTTTCGACTATGAAATTCCAACAATTATTTCTCTACAAAAAAAATAAAAATAACAAAATACTAATAAAATAAAATAAAACAAAAAATAAAACTTATCCTAATTCTTGGGTTGCCTCCCAAGTATTTTTTGGTTAACGTCATTAGCTTGACATGCTTTTCCTTTCACACTCAACCTAGGTCAATTATGAGTCCTGTAAATAAGTTACATATTGCAAGATAATCAAAAGGACATAATTAATCAAATCAAAAAAACCAATTAAGTTCAATAATGCCCTTTTAAGTAACAAACTATTAACAAAATAGGGAATAACAAAACTTCCTGAATCTTCTATCGAATCCAACAGTTTGTCCTGTAAGAGGATGAGTTGTCTTTTTTCTTCCTTATTCACCCTCATCTCCTCCTCTGCTTTCACTTCATCAACAAAGACTTTCATATCTTCTTCAACTTCTATATCTGTTCGCATCTGTTCTTCTTCCTCTAGCTCCTTTAAGGATTCGATCATATCAATTCTCCTAAATGAGTGACCCTCCTTCGGATTCTTTAATACCTTATTCATATTGAATTTCACTTATTCATCTCCAATTTGAAGGATGAGATTTTCTTTGTGGACATCTATTAAGGCTTTTCTCGTGGACAAAAATGGTATACCAAGAATTAGTAGACAAGTTTGATCCTCTTCAAAGTCTACCACGACAAAATCCACAGAAATGAAAAACTTATCCACTTTTATAGGCACATCCTCCACCAAGCTGACCGGTTTCTTTGTTGATTGTCCGCCAAATGAATGTCCATAAATGTTTCCACCAAATGAATGTGCATAAATGTTGGCTTCCTATCTCTTAGCCATAATTTCCTAAAAATCGACAAAGGCATAAGGTTTATACTTACACCTAAGTCGCATAAACAATTCGAAATCTTTAAATTACCAACTACACTGTTGTAAAGCTCTTTAGATCAGTCAACTCTGAGAGCATATGGTTGGTAATTAAGGAGTTTGAGGTTTTCGTCATGGCTACCGTTTGATTATCATCCTAAGTTCGCTTGCAGACAATATGTCTTTAAGGAACTTTACATACTTGGGCCTGTGTTTCAACATATCCACAAAGACAAGTCATTTCTTTAACTTTTCCACGAACTTTGTAAATGGTACATCTAATTCGTTCTTCTCAAGTTTTATGGGAGTGGTATTTTCGGTACATAAGGTGGAGAAGGAATGTATGGAGGGTCTTTATTCTTGTCTTCATCCTTTTTTTCTTCTCTTATTCTACTAAGTGGGTGATACGGAAACCCCAAGAAATTAAGGTTCTTGAAGCCCCCTAATCCTATTGAATCAAAACCCTAATCTTTCTATTCTAAGAACATGCTAGATCAAACCCCAAATCATAAGTT
>JAOQMR010000001.1:12909364-12919375 GCA_027563865.1 Erythroxylum pelleterianum
GCTATTCCCGGGTCAAAGGGGTTTGTCCCGGTTAGGTTTTCTGATCTCTGCGTGGATACCTTTAGAGATAGTCTCTACTGGCTATTTAGGTTTGAGTTTGTATACAGACACTTGGATCCTGGCTTTCGGGAAGGTCCCAGCAACAAAAAGTTTTGTTTTCCGCTCCCCGTGTATATGATACATGGACCGGGATTTTCCTACACTTATATCGTGACCAATTTCATAACAATGATGGCCTCTCATAGCTACTCCAATCTTGCTCAATTTATTGGGATTTCGAGGTTATTTAGTGTGATCCCCTTTTCTTTCCCTTTTCGATCTTCCAACCATCTTCTTGATTAGTGGAGGTAATATTCGCTGAAGATTTTCAATCTTTGGCTAAAATTTAAGATCACTAATAGGTTCTATAGCATATTGGTAACTCTTCAAATAAGAATCACACTTATAACATCGATTGACATAAGCATAGATATCCTCCCTTTGATAAGATATACAATCCACAACATGTTTGCATGAAATCCCAATTAAATCCTATAATCTACACTGACAAGTTCGTGCTTACAAGTCAACGATATACTTGTCCACAAAAATAGTGAGTTCAAATTTCAAATTTCCATTTGTCTTGATTATACAATGTCTTGCATCCTATTTTGCTACCTCTATTTCTTTCTCACTCTAGGGCATATATCATCAACGGACTTCAGCATCATATCCCTTTTTTTCATGTATTTGAGTTATTAAAGAAACTCAAATGTCTTCTAATATACTGATCAAGCTTTTGGTATAAGCTTTACAAATGAATCCATTAAATGTCTCTGAAATATTGTTATTTACTATTTCACACTTCAGTTTTGTGCTCACAATGGCCTTCATAATTGTCTTTGAATTCCTAATTTTGAAATCCTCATAACTGAAATACTCTTCATGTTGGCCCCTGAATTATTTTCTTATTGAATAAGCATGTTTTCAACTTTATTTTTGAGGTTTTGATTGATAAATTGCTTTTGGTTAGAGTTTAATTAGAATGTAAATAGTTGAAGGATATTATTGTTTAGATTGATGGAATTAGAGGTTATTAAATGGAGAAATTAAGATTAAGTTAGAGTATTGTATGGTGTTAGTTAAAATGAAGAAATAAGATTGTATAAGGACAATTTGGGAAGATCACTTAAGGTAAAAAGGTATAAGGCTTACAAGAAGGGGTAGATTGGTCTTTTTATCTTCATTAAAAGAAAGAAAGAAAACAAAAGCATTTTGTCTTATGTTTGAAAGAAAGGAAAGAAAATTTCAAGTAAAGGAGAGGTGAGTGTTTCGGTGGAAGGAGAAGAGAAAGAAGAAAGAAAGCAAAGGTTAAGTTTTTATTTTTTCTAAGCTTTTAAGAGGGATTTTGGAGTTTGTTTGAGAAGGAAAAAAGAAGAGGAGGTTTAGAGCTTTCATTTGAGCCAAGAAGCAAAGTGATTAGTGAAGATCCAAGGTAAGTGTATGGTAAATCTTTTGAAATTTTGAAGCGTTTTTGGTTCAAATGGTTTAGGAAAAGTATGGGTATGAGTGTTCTAGGATAAATTTCATGTTTTGTTTCCTTGGGTTTTCCAATTTTAAGATCTCTTTTGTTTTGGGTTTTTGTGATTGTGAAGAAGATCAAGGGAGGCAAGAGGAGCTTGAGGAAAGGCATCTTGAGCAAGTCTAAAGTAAGGTATTTTAAGGTGGGTAACATCTTTATAATTGAGAAAATGAGTTAGTACCATTATTGTCAATAAATGGAATTAAATGCTTTCCAACAACTTTGAAATTGTGTATTTATTACTCTTTAGAATGATTTGAGAATATGACATGTGTCTTTTTCTTGTTAATGAATTGTGAGAATGTTTTCATATTGTGTTGATGATTGTAAAAGATTGTGACTTTTGGAAAGAATGCAATGGTTATAAAAATTGCTTTCGAAAATGTGGCATTTTGGCCAATATGTGTGAAGAATGTGAAATGTATGCTTATATGAGTTTATGGTGGTCTCTTAAGTGAGTCAAGTACACTTATCTATAGGCTTTTCCCTCCTGCCCGCTAATGGCATGAAGCTCCTCACGGACTCCCATAAGTTCACGGCTACACATGACCGCTACGCAAAAATGTGTAGTATGTTCTGTTTTGGATTCACCCGAACCATTTCCGATGTGATTATGTGATTATGTTTTGAAATCATTTTGATGCATTTCGTTGTGTTGATTTTGTAAATGGCTTGATAAGTTGTAAGTTTTGGAACACATATGCGGCATAATTGTTAATGTAAATTTTGCATTTGGAAATAAAATGATTCAAGGAATTTTTGCTTGTGTTCTTGGTTATAAATATGTTACTCATGAGCCGTTGAGCTCACCCCCTTCTTTCCTCCCATCCACAGGCGATGAGCAAGAAAATGAGTGACCGAACCGAGGTCAAGGCATCACTCCCGTTGATTTTTGATTTTGAAGATATATTTTGTAAACAAAGCTTTAGTTGCAATTTTGGAGCAAAATCACTGTTCTTGTAGTTTCTTTGAAATTTGAATTTCCGAGACTTTATTGTATTGGAGCTAGAAATGCCCACTAAATCTTTGTAAGAATTCATATTGTGATATTAATGAAAGACATTTGGGTTTTATTGTGTTTTGCCGATGTTTGTTCTAAAGGTGACTTTGCATTATTTTGTAAATGTCCATAGGGTAGGTTTTGTGTATGATGTGCTTTGAGGCAAATTCTGGACTGATATGGATTGAATTGGATCAAGTAGCCTTCTTGAAAGTTTTAGAGGAATTTCATAGCTTTCCGATGATGTATAACGTGATATTTTTGGATGTGGGAGTTGAAAGATATGAATTGTTGAAGTTGGGTGTAGGTGCTGTCAAAAATGACAAATTTCGGGACAGAAATTTTGAGTAAATTTTTGACCCTTATAGAGTTAGAAATTGTTCTTAGGGTCTTCATGAAAGTTGTAGATTGTCTTTTTATCTTTCAATTGATGTAAAGTATGACATTTTTGAAGAATGAAGTGGAAAGTTATGATTTTTAGAAGTGTTGTTGCTGTTTAGGGTGACATTGATCAAACAACCACTTTGAGGTGGATTTTGACTCCTTTAGAGGCTGAATTGGTTTTTAATTCTCCATGGAAATTGTAGAACTTCCTTTTAACTTTCCATCGATACCAAATTTGCAAATTTTGGAGTTATGAGTAAGAAGTTATGAATGTTTGAAGTTAGGAGGTCGGTTTGAAAAATTTGCGAGTAGTTGGCGCTCGTGAGCGGGAGTGTTCGTGCGCTCGCCCACGCGACACGGTCGATTTTTTATTTTCCTCCCCGATCTGACTTCTCTCCACTCTTTTGGTCATAACTTTTTTGTTTGACTTCCGATTGACCTGATTTTTGAAGCGTTTAGTTCCTTAGACATTTCTCTACCTCTCCATAAAAATTTACAGCTTTTGGTATTAATTTGAAAAACATGGAATGAATCAAAGTGAGAGGATCGGTTGAAAGAGTATGAGTTGGATATTTTTCAGAACAGACTTCAGTATTTTGGCGATATCTTGATCTGTAGAGCTCTAATTGAGTTGATTCTTATTTCTAAACAAACTAAAGACATGGAGCTACAATTTATTTGAAGGAATTGAATTTCAATTTAGGCCCTAAGACCTTCAATTTCTGGAGTGAATTTGGGTGTAGTATTCATTATCGTTTAATTTTAGCCCGAAAGTGTTTTGGCCAATACCTCTTTATTTCTGAACCAAATTGAGCGTTTTTGGTGTCGTTAGAAACTTAAGGCAATGGGGAACAAATGTTGTGAAGAAGTCTTATTGAAATTCCTTTATGAGCTATCCCAAAATCTGTTCGGAATTAAGTGAGATGAGTTCGTTTTTTAGGTTTAACTTGGTGTGGGCACACCAACCTTGTGGGATGTGCGCCTAGATGTCACGTAGGATGTCAGCACGTGACTCACAAGGACGGGGGTCCCAACACTTCAAGTCCTCCATTTCCTCATCGAAATCAACTTCCATTGTGCAATTCACTGCTTTCCAAAATAAACTCCTATATGTGTGGATTTTATGAACGCTAGACTAGTTTGCATATATATGACAAGCACATTTTTTATATTTAGCTTCTGGAAACAAATTCTTTAATGCTTCAACTAAACCTTGTAAAAAAAGGTAACATAAATTAATAAAGTGTTGATCACATAAACAAATGAACATCAGATATATGGATATTTAATGTTTACCTTCTGCTGATCACTAACAAAAGTCCATAAATTTTCACTTATGTCAAGATCTTCTCCAAGAATGCTCAAAAACCAATTCCATGATTGGTAATTTTCTCCCTCAACTACACCCCAGCATACAGGAAACATCTGATTGTTTTCGTCAAGACCTATTGCAGATAATAATGCACCACTAAGGAAAGTCTTCAAAAAACATCCATCTAACCTAATAATATTACTGCATCCACTAAGAACACCATACTTCAAAGCACTAAATCCCACATAAAATCTTTTGAGCATTGGTTTCCCGGCATGCTCGTCAAAATCAATTTCAATAATATTTTTCCATCTTTGTCATCTCGTCTTAACTTATGTCTATAAGACCATAACTTCATATAATGACCTTCCATAGATCCTCGAAGCATAGTAATAGCTTCCCATTTAGCCCTATAACATTGAGATTTAGTGACCTGTAGTGCATATTTTGATTGGAGATCATCCATCATTTCAGTAATTGGACAATTCGGGTTCCTCCTAAACTTGTGTATGAATTCATTTGCTATCCATTTCTTGTTAGCTTGCCTGTTCCTTTGCACTTTACTGCAGTTACAAGTGTTTTCTACTCTCTTCACAGCAAATGTTTTCTCATTTCCAATCTAGCTAGTGTACACCAGGAAAGGACATTGTGCCTCATAAATTGCTTTCATTCTTACACCAGATCTGACCATCGAAACATTATACATGTTTATAATTGCATACTTCCTTATTGCTTCCCTTAACTACTTTTTGTCCTTGAACTTCATTCCAGATTTAAACTTAAAATCTTGCATTACAACTTTTGGATTCAAACGAATGTATTTCTTATTTGGTATCAATGCTTCATCATTATTATAAACTGGTGATTGAATGTTAGCATCATTGTCAGCATAACCACTATTTCCACAATGTGAACTTCCTTCTTCTCTTCCAGTATCTTTGGAATAATCACCAACTTCATTGAAATTCCTTCCACTACCTCCGACACCATTAACAACATTGTCGCATTCAAACTCACTTTGCAAAGTCTTCCCACATCTCTTCTCATTTGTTCTTGCAAAAACATATTCTTCATCATCAATTCCAAATAACTCCTCATCAACTAAATCATCTGCAGAATCACTATCATGCATAACAATGAAGTCCTCATCTTGCTTCAATTGAACCTAGAACAACCTCTCATCATCATCATCATCAAATTAATTGTGAATATCAGATACTAACTCTTCACCATCTGTTGCAGGATACTCATAACCATGATTGTAGTAGATTTCAACATTATGATAATTCAAATCTTCCATTTTTTGGAGTATAGCCAACATGTCCTTGTCATGCTCTAAGCTTAACTCCATCAAGCTTTTAATGGTCTGATGTTGAAATTTATTAAATGTAGAGATTACTCTATGTCCTTTATCTTTGAAAATCTCTTTTATAACTAGCATGCTTAGTTTATTAATACCCATATCCTTTTTTCTTTTAATCTTACCCCTAACATATTTATTTTCCTACCTTTCCAACTATCCACCATAATGAAATTCAAAATTTACCAACATCTACAAAGGGAAAGTATGACTAAATACAAAATGATAAATATTCCAAGAAAAAAAAGGAGCAACAACTATCAATTCTCAAATTGGGAAAATTAAAAGTTCTACAAACAAGTAAATCTTACTTAACATCACTATTTTTACTCCATATCTTCTAATATCAAAGTATTTCAATTTATATACTTTGCATTGTCTACGTTCTTTGTGTTCTTACATATGAGTCATCTATCAGAAGATTACCTTTATCATTTAGGTACAAAAATAACTTCTATATTTCTTCAAGCATCCTCCTCTATCACAAACCTAAAGATAAATATCCATTTTTCATTAATCAAAACCTGTTGAACGAAAATTCAGTACCATACAATGTTGTTTATACTATATTTCTCATCGTTTTCCACCTTCAGTACCAACCTTTTATGTTGTGTATAATTGTTTGTTATTTTAAAATTGTAACTCAACCTTAATTAAAACAAAATCTTTAAGGTGCATCAAGACAACAAAAAGGAACCATCTCTCACGATTATATATGGTTTAATACAAACAATTAATACAGAATCTCTGTAGGTGGAGCCATTATGTTGTTGATTTGACATTTGAGTTGTGAAGATAAATATGAGGAGTCTCCATTCATAGGACAGTGTAAGAATTGTTGCAAAACCAGAAAAGGCATCAAATATGAAGCCATGATTTCATATAAGCTAACAAAAGCATTTAAGGTAACTTTTCTTATCATAAACTCCACAAACTAATTGGAGTGTTTGGCCTCACTCACGTTCCATTTTCTAGCTTACCCTTTTCCTACCTTCACTAACACACCCTACACATCAACTTACTTTTCTACCTCTTTCAAGATATTTCAAACACCAAAACACCCCTTCTCACTAAATGCTACTCTCTCTTTACCATGTTATATGGGTTGAGTTAAGTTAGAGATACCATACCAGATTTGTAACATAGGAGACAAGAGATTTGTATGTATAGACGCAGAAACTAGAGATTAGATTCCTAGTTTCCTTTTCTTACATTGCTTGATCAGACATTTTAGTATTACTTGAGATAATTGGAAGGAGAAATAAAACAACATTTAGTTTATCATTTTCCTATAACAACGTGAAAAAGCTAACCTTTACGTGGTTAACTGTGTGCAGGAGAGAAAATTCTGGCGATCTGAGATGGTGTAGGCGTCGGGAGAAAATTGACTGAGAATGCCAAAATACTTAGGGATTTCTTGCATTTGGGAAGAGAACATCAAAATACTTAAGGATTTATTGGGTCTAGGAGGAGGGATGAAAAAATGTCGAAATAGTTAGGGATTTCATTCGTTTGGGGAGGGGAGGACCTACAAACAAATTTACTCTTCTTGAAATGATGTCATTTTACTATCATCATGAAACGATTTCATTTCAGTAATCTAACCCACTTCTACTAATTACACTTATTTGTCGTATTAATTAGGATCTCTGGACACGTGGCATTGCCACGTCAGCAAAGATAACGGAGGCACTAACGTCAGGCTAGAATTAAAACAAATTAAAATTTTGAGCATTTTATTACCACTTTTTAAAGTTCGGGCTATAATTGAAATTTTGAAGAAAGTTTGAGATTTTTTTGTAATTAACGCTAGAAAGAATTACGTTTTTCATTAAATTTACTAAACAAACTATTATTTTAAGAAATACAATAAAATATGAGTTGATTATTTTAGATATTAAACGAGATTAGTTAAGAAGTTTAATGTGTGAGTTAACAATATTCATTAATCTTTTAACATTTAAATTTATATGTTGTGATTTTAAAGTTATATTTAACGTACTAGTCAATATTCATATACTAATAAGGCTATGAATGGATATTCAAATAAGACAAAAATCAACAAAGTAATAAGTTGTGGCTTTAAGTTTTGTTAAATCGAACAAGAACTTAGCAAACCAACTAGGTAAATGTCTTTTCATAAGTGGAGTCTTATAATCAATAAGAGGGATAAGTCTAAAGTCCTAACCCAAAACGGAAGAAAAATTAAGTCTTAAACTCATAAGGAAGTCATCTTCTAAAAGAAACTCAACTTCTATGATTGGAGATTCTATGAAAAAATTCAACGAGAAAACAATATGTAACACATGAATTGATAAAACAATTTCATGATTTTCATATATAACTCTTTTTTAAAAAATGAAAGGAATGATATTAAAGGACAAAAAAAAAGATTACAAATAGTCCAATGAGAAGATCCCAAACATTAGTAAAAAGATTGGAGAATCTTCCTACTATAATAACAAAAATACAAGCAATACAAGGCTAGCAACTAAACTTCTAAGAAATTGACTAACTTAGGTCTTAAGTAAAGGGTCTCTTTAATAGTTTGTAGGATCACAGTTGTTGTCTCCTTCTTAGTAGTAAATTTGTTTTTGAATCTCCTATTATTCCTTTCATTCTTTATCCCATGAATAGGGAACCTCCAATGCATGAAATAATCTCCAAGGTGTCATAATGGTTCCTAAGGCGATCCACCAAACCATTGAATGGTTTCTGATAATGAATTTCATGTGAGGTCCCATTGATAGTATCTTTTGATCCCTTTCTAAACTTAAGAAGCAAAGCAACACTCAAAAAATAAACGATACCTAGTTTCATCACAATCCCTGCATAAGAAACAATTTCTATCCACAGCTAGAAAGTGCAACTTATCTATTGTACTTAATCTATCTTTCATTATAAGCCACAATAGAAATGGGTTTCTAGGAATTAAAAACTTATTCCAAACAATGTTGAACCAATACAACTTGGTATATCAAGTGGTTGCATCGGATTCTGGTTTGCTTGCTGCTTCCCTAAAGAAAATGTCAGAGTTATGAATATGTGGTAGATATGAAGGTTTATATCTCAACAAATCTTGAGGAAGAGCTCAATTGTTGTTTTCTATCTTCTTGGAGATTTTATCAGACAAAGAACTAAGAGATCTGGCTGTTAAGGATCCAATTATGTGGATCAACCAACCATAGTTTGTTCAATTATAATACCAAATATAAGTTTTCTCATGCTTTAATAGTTCTAATGTAAGAGTTTTTGTAGGGTAGGGTCGCACATACACCTTTGAAAGGATCGCTGTCACGCCACAAAATATGGGTCAATCTTAAAACTCTCTTAAAAATTAATAGATGTGCACATAAGCTAACCAGCAAAGGAATAAACCCAGGTCAATAACATTTGCGTAACTAAGTTTGAGTTAAGAAATCTACTAACACAATGTCACTATAGTTTTCTCAAACATATATTCAAACTTGAAGGATGCATATCTCTATTACGTATTATTTTATTTATTTATTTTAGTTTATTATATTTTGTTTGAAATTTATAACTTATAGGGAATCGTTTAAAATTTTCCAATTCAATTTATTTTTATCTTTTTATAAGCCCTAATTTTGTCTTTTATTTCCGATGCTATTTAATTTGTTTCTATTTATTTGTATCTTACAAGTTGGAAGTAGGACAATCACAACAAATGTATATTCACCCTCTAAAAGCACCATTGCACCACACTTCTAAACAAATTTATCTCTTTTTTCCAACATTTTTTATTTTTTATTTTCTTTATATTCCTTTCACAACAAAGAGAATTTGTATTTCTTGAATCATGTTTTGAAATTGTTGAATAATCGTTAACAAACGTCTTAAGACATTGGTTTGGGCCAGGACCCTCACCCCTTTTTGGTGTGGATTGCGATCCACCTTGAAGGTATTGTCCTCTTTGGTGCGCCGGGCGCGTTTTGGACGCTTGAACCCGTGACCTCAAGGACCCTGAAGGTATTGTCCTCTTTGGTGCGACAGGCGCGTTTTCGGTAACACAATAGCTCAATGGTAAGAGGCGTGGATCGCAATCCACCAAATCCTTGAGGTTACGGGTTCAAGCGTCCAAAACGCGCCCGGCGCAACAAAAAAGACAATACATTCTAGATGGATCGCAATCCACACCAGACATAATTCTTCAACGATTAACTTTTGTTTTCCCGTTTTCTTTTGATTGTATAATTTACATATCTTTTACGTATGCTTTTATTTATTTTAATTAACTAATCCATAATTGGTACGTGTATTTTATGGGGTTATAACTTTTTAACATTATGTTACTTGTGTTAGTTTATGCCCTTGCAGCCAATTTATTTTGGTTGTAAATAATTTGTATGACATTATTATTAATTAATCAAAGG
>JAOQMR010000001.1:12919475-12936230 GCA_027563865.1 Erythroxylum pelleterianum
TAAGTTTTTCTCCGGAAAGCAAACAAGGTAGGATTTCTGATCCGATTATATTTTGATTCAAGTTTAAGCAATTATCGAGATCCGCTGGGAGTCCGAAAATTTTTAATTTCCGCTGCGCCCGTGATTTGATCACGGTTGGATTCCAACAACTTGACCTCGTAATATTTCTCTTAAAGCACCAATTTTCAGTCCAATACATCCTAACCTTCCCTGCTTAATTACTAAGACGTGGCATCCACTTCAGTTCAATAAGCTGAGCCAAGGGCAATGCATCACCTGACGCCTAATTGCTGTCAGTTTCATAAAGCAAAATTTTAAATATATTCTCTAAGCTCTCTTAATAACCAAAAGAAAAGCAACATTATTGAGTAATATCGCCTAAAGTGATTCTCAATTAACTGCAATTTAATCTAATATTGTAAAATTAAGTCAAATGGGACATAATGGATAGCATATAAATGATAGAAGCGGTTATATAACGGACTACCTACAAACCCTCATATATCTATTGCATATATATACAACATCCAAGTTGATTTACATAATGTAGTGTTAAGAATGTAAAACTTAAAGCTAATCTTTTTATCATGCCTAAATATTATTTATTATTACTACTCAAAACCATATGTTATAAGATGTAGTCAAGCTACAGCGATTAAGTCGTGTTCTTCCTCAAGAACTAGCTTTGGTTTTCTTCCTCTCTTCTTTCCAATCCGCATGGAGTGCAGAACATTCGTGAAACTTGTTCTACGCCCATCTGTATCCGTTGGGTCGTGAATTCATACCTAAAACCATTTTGATTAGAGTATAATGCTAGGGCCACTGAAGTGATCGTGGAATGCTTTAGCAATAGATGACAGAATCTTACCTCAGCATTTTCTGTTTTACATTTTTGAAGTTCTTCTTGCGCACGGATAAGCCTACATATAACAAAGCAGAAGTGTTATGAAGGAGGATCTGATGGCACCTTGTATAGAAATGACTCTGCGCATTGATTTTGAATGACTGAATTTATGCTTGGAAGCCTCTTAAGTTTAATTTGGCGCAAAACGTTATCTTGCATATGAACTGAGGACAATCCATGACGACAGGTATAGTTCAAAACATACATGAACCAATTTTATGCTAGACAAATGCACAGTTATAATGGGAGACAAATGTACAATTGTACAATCATGACGACAGGTACAGAGAACTTCTGACATCAGAATCAGAAGTTCTCTACTAAAGTGAACTTAAAAGGCCTTAATTGCAGGAGCTGCAATATTTTTGAAAACCTAGTTAATGCAAGGACAAACTAATGCATCCATCATTACAATTACCTCCATTGCAAGTCTGTCACCTCATGTAGTAACTCCTTTTCCCTATCATGAGCAGCATCAAGCTGCAAATCCAACAAAAGTTTTAGCTTCAAACTTTTCATATCACCTCATTTTTTAAAGGCTTGTATACCACATATGCAACTCTTCTTCCCAGAAAGAAATTTTAACTTGCCATCGACAAATTTTCTGGTAATAAATGACATTACTAATAGCCGATCACTAGCATATACGGGGATGGAACCAATTTGTCTTTTTATTGACAAGAGAGAAGGAAAAAAACATCGTTTCGGCAATAGCTCCCACTGCCTTGGAAAAGCCGCCACTACCATAACTCATTAGTCTGTCCAAACGTACCAAGTAGAACACTCTTTAAGTAATATAGATAATAGCTCAATCATTACATACCAAAGATTTCTCTGTTGAAACTAATTGAGCCTGTTTTGATCCTCCATCACCGGCATGATTTGCTAAGTGCAATTGAAACAACAAAGGCAATAAATAAGAACAACAACATTAAATAAAAACAGCATTTCAAAGGGCATTAGTTGCTTGCACCTGAAGAGTCGCCACTCGAGATCAGCTTCATTATATGTAGAATACATTCCTGTGGAAAAAAGAAGCTAATGAATAAGTTAACGTCCCAAACAGCAAAAGTTAAAAATTATGCAGGTGGAACATACCCTCTGAACAACATTTGTCTGCAACACAGAATGCATTAGCGGAAACAAAGAACCCACAGAAGGAACTACTGATGTGGCATCTAACTGTAAAGACATGCTTGGGTGTTGGGTGAGCGCCTACATGAACCATAACATTTCCATGAGAAATAATGCAGGTTGAACATGAACACTGAAATATTTGTCCGCAATAAAGAAAGCAACAACAGAAACAAAGAGCAAAGAGAAGGGGCTACTGATGTGGCTTCCGATTGTAAAGAAATGCCTGGATGTTGAGTGAGCACCTACAGAATCCACAGCAGAGACATTGCAGATTAAGATTCACAACCTCATTTTGAAGTGACACAGGCTATACACAAATTTTCGTATAAGTATGCAATTGGGCAGATATAAGATCAACAAAGTTGCAAATGAACCTCCGTGTGTCTGATTTTAAGGATACATGTATAGACATAACACATTAAGCATGCTATGTAAGAAAAATGCAGAAATTTTGTGCATGGGAGCAGAAATATTTGCATTTTCAAAACCCATGGTCTTGGGGCTGTTCAGTCATAAATTACCTATCTCCCAAAAAAGAACCTGCAACAATGTTCATTGTCCTCTGTAACTTTAAGTATTAACCATAACCCAGAAACATAAAGGGTAGTACACCTTTTCAATGTACAAGTTGCAGTATTCACATATCACATAACACATGCATACACCCAGAAAGTGGCCAAGAGAATATCTAGCAGGTCCTTTAAAATGTAATTTCTGACCTCAAAACTACCAACCTGCATGCTGTGACTCTTTTGAAGTATGGGAGTTGGAACCACCTGAAAAGAAACAACGATTTACACCCTTTCTACAGCAAAGTAGAGGCATAAAGATCAGAATCAGCAAAATCACCTTTTCTATATCAACATTCTCAGAAGTAACTTTAAAGCGTCCCCTTTGCTGAATTACTGGTGGCTTTGCTTTATCATCAGGTTCATCACTGTTTGTCGCTGCAAGAATACTATGATTAAATGGGAAGTAAAATTTCCTCGTCAGAGTAAGAGAATGAAGTTATAATATTCAACATTTAGAGAACAGGAAAATTTAACATTAAAAAAACGCAAGAAAAATGAAGTGAAAAAAATATCACTTGCCCGATGATTTGGATGCTTTAGAAGAAGACTCAGATGGTATATCATCTCCATCCAGAGTAACTGTTGATCCGTTGCTACTCCCATTATTTTGATGTTGATTTTGCAACTTTTCACTATGGATTCAGAAATTATTCAATGGGAAAGTTAAGTACTGGAAAGAATATAACAATATCAAACAATAACTCGCAATTAGCAAATATGATATCAGACATGGTAACCATGAGTCACTAAATTCTTCCTTTTATCGCTCTCTTATTACTCTTTCACCCAACTTTCCTTTCACCAACCCAGTCCAGTGTTTCAACAGTTTCACTTAAAAGACGGACATTTAAGGCATTTCAATTGCGAAATTCCAGCTTTATTCAAGCCTTCTGGATTTACGCTCAAATGGCCAGTTCATAGTCCAGGAATCATTTCATCACACTTCAGTGTCTTCATACATGTAATTGGTGAAATTTTACTGAGACTGACTATCAATTTCAATCAAGATTGGCTTCAAAATTTGTCAGCTTAGATACATACAAACATATAACTGACTATAGAGGTTAAGCCTATCTCTAGATCTATCCCAACCAAGATATGATAAAGAGAGACCGGTTTCATAAATTACAACTTTAAAAGGTTCTTCATGATACTAATTCCCTGCCAAGGGTCCTAAATATCATAAATTGAAAGGACGAAAATCATTAACCATCAAGATTCATAACCATTATCAAATGATAGATATGCAATGCACCTTCAACACTTTATCAACTGCAGTTACATTCCTGACAAACGAAGCCCAGATCATGATCCAGTCAAGAGGCCAGATTAGTATGGTTCAAGCATCAGGTTAAAGACTTAACTGAGGATCAATTTCCTATATATAAAATGTATGTACGTAAGTTTGTATGTGCATGTGTACACTACATAAACGAGAAGAAAACTCATATGGAAAAATCATGTAGTGGACAGCTCATAGAATTGTAGATATTATTGGTTCTCATAAATTTACAGGGACCATGATAACATCACTAGTCTTGACCAAGAATTCAGCAAGACAAATCTATTCATTCCAAATTAATTTATGTAATGGTTTGAGTGGACAAATTACCTCGATTATTTCAATGCCTAAATGTCAATCTTAATCGTAGAAAGGTCAGGAGATGGGAATCTCAGTAACGCCGATGGATTTGAGGTTGTGTTACAACTTACAAGGTACAGGACAAGTTACTTAAGACTCTCAAATAAAGTTGAAAGGGACTAAAAATAGTGGAATCTTAGGGACAAAAGTGGTTGGTCATGGATAACATAGTGGAGTAAGGCTAAATGATAATGAAAACAAAGGAACAGTGATCTTATGGAAGTATTAAATATAGAATCTCATTGAACAGCATAACACTACTGTTATGGAATGTTAGTAATAACTGAAACTAATACAGAAGCTCTGGCATCTGTAAGAATGTCAAACCTTTCTTTACTTGCACTTGCTGTAAAATTGGAACCAGATGGTGGACTTCTCATCTTCTGTTCACAATGAATAGCCAAACCCTCCATGGTTTTTGCATTCACCTCAAAAACAGGCCTTTCAGAGACGCTGCTTTCACAGCTTTCAAGACGGGGAGAAGAGTTATGTGAAGGATGTTTTTCACAGTATGGGCTTGAAATACTGGAGTCATCATCTGATTTTTCTGCTCGTATCCTGGAAAGTCAAGCATAATACTTATTATCAACAAGTATCTATAAGGCACGTCTCTAATAAACATTTGGCATTGCAATGTAAGAATTAGCTTTTGTCTCAAAGTAGCAACGCCCCTTGCTCTGATCAATTCTACTGAGTAATCTATAATGATCATGAACAGCATATAAACTATATATAGAGCATACTTGGCTGCATTGGCACATGACACAATTATTGAAAGTGATCGATTTTGCCCCACAATATTGCTCTCCTGTCAAATTAAGGCTATCAGACTCTGTTTAAATGAAAATTTAAATGAAACGGGAAGCAATCCATCAACCCATCACAAATTTCTGGGTAGAGAGGTACCCCTTCTACTGCTTGTCCAACATGAGAGACCTGAAACTCTTGCTTTTCATGCGCATCAAGTGCAGACAAAGAATTCGAGCTTCCTGCTATATTACTATCAGCTATGGGATCCTCAATATCTTGTATCTGGCAACAAAGAAAAATATATTGATACTATCACAAGCTTGTCCATTTCTACTAATCCACTCATGAAACAAGAATTCTACCAGTGAAGCCTGAGCCTTTAAGTCGTCTAAGTTGAAGTTCCAACCACTAATTCCTCGTTTGTATTCGTTCTGCAGGATTATAAGAAAGCACTAAAATCTTATAAAGAATAGGCAAGTAAATTAAAGCACAACTTGCTAGGATGGCATTATAGTTTCTGGTCAAAGACTAGAGTGGACAAGTACATAGTGAAGAGGGGACCAATACTGGATGATAATACAATATTGCAGTACCATTAACTGAAAACGAATGTCCATCTAAGCAAGAGAGAATTTAAAAAAGACAAAAATCAAAGCTGCAGCAATATGAATATGATCTCTTCATTCTCGCATTTCACTTTGTTTTCCATCCTGATCATTTTCTATAAGTCTACATCTGTACTTTTTTTCTCTCATAAAGTCTAATTTAATGTTATAGGTGGTATATAAAAACTTTTGACAGAAAAGGATAATGAAAATCATTTATTACTCGAGAGAACTATAAAAAGTAGTAATATAAAACCAAACTTCAAAAGAATAAAACGTTAATAATTTGGGCTACAACATGCTATTACAATTTCTCTTTTTACTAAAGAACAAAAGTAACAACCTGAGATAGCTCCTCCTTTTGAACATCTGGCATCTTCTTCTGTGCAAGCATATCTTCTTCCTTTTTCTAAATTCAATACGGTACAATTATTAAGTATATGATCAAATCCGAATATGGCATTTATCAGTATAATGATACGCGTACAAATCAATTAACCTTCAATTGCTGAATACGATCACCAAGAGCAGGCAACCCTTCTAAAAGGGTTCGTGTTATATAGTCATTTGACCTCGCTTGCTTGAAAAATGAATGTTTCAACAACTTCCTTGCAGAAGGCCGTTTTGAAGGATCTTTTACCAAGCAACTAGCAATCATTTGCTTAAAAGACTGCGGAAGTAAAACGTGAAGACCATATTATCTGACATCATTATAAAGCAAATACAGGAAATTCAACTATTCATGACAGGCTACCTTTGAGAATTTTTTATCTCTTTCATAATCCAGCCCAGGTGGTGCATTTTGCAAGGTCATAAGCAGCACCTAACAAGATAAAATTTTCTTCAGATTGCAACAAAACTTGTTTCTAAAGTGTGTGCTAATATAGAAAGAAAATCATAAAGTTTGTGAACCTTCATTGGGGGGTATTTTGAAAAGGGAGCATGACCGTGGGCAAGTTCCAAAGCAGTAATGCCAAAGGACCAGATATCAGCTCTAATGGAAAATGCCAAAACATATCAACTTCATGCTATTAATCAGTAAGTGATGCAGGGACTCTTGACAGGAAAGTATATACTAACTTGAAGTCATATCCATGTAACTGCTCCATGACTTCAGGTGCCATCCTACAAAACAATCAAGATCAAGAACTAAGAAAACTCAACACT
The DNA here is from genome assembly GCA_027563865.1 of Erythroxylum pelleterianum. Taxonomy (NCBI): domain Eukaryota; kingdom Viridiplantae; phylum Streptophyta; class Magnoliopsida; order Malpighiales; family Erythroxylaceae; genus Erythroxylum; species Erythroxylum pelleterianum. The sequence continues at coordinate 12,926,253 of JAOQMR010000001.1, forward strand.
GCTTTTGAGCAAAAAAGAACAGAAATTCCAGGATGGATAAATGAACATGAAAAATGGAGCTGCATACAGATTTCAGAATCAGATTTTCATACGTTACAAAAGCCTATATGTTGTATACATATTATGAGGTGTAAGCCTAAATCTGAAAATTATAATAGTTCTTGAGTTCTTAAAATTAAAGAATACCAGCAAGGTGTGCCCACAAATGTGTTGCGCATGCGTGTCCTATCACCTGAATCAAAAAGGCAAGCAGAAACACCAAAGTCGCCTAACTTGATTGCGCCACGCGCATCAATCAGAATATTTCCAGCCTTAAAGAACAATGAGATAATCATAGTCAGCATATATGAAAAAAATTATACAGTAATGAACTGAAAAATCAGCTCAAGTTGATTACAACAGTTCCACACTTCTATTAATCCTTGGCCAACATTTTAAACAGTGAATACTGTTTAATAAAAAATTGACAGAGAGATAGGCAATGTGTTATAAACTTCAGAAGTTCAGTTGTGAGTAACTACTATAGAGTAGCTGGTACTTAGTTCATAAACACTAAATATTAACAAAGCATCTGAATAGTGTCATGCTCGCACTAAAGATTTCACAAGTAATTCTTAACCAATAACCATACATGCTGAGATGCTTACTTAAGAAAAGGATATAATTGTTGGAATGTTTATCGAGTATGCAATGGAACCAGCTAAGGTACTAAAATATTTTTAGGTAGTAAAAACCAGTTACTCACTTTAACATCTCGATGTATATGCCCATGATGATGAAGATACTCTAAGCCTTTCAACACCTCCCGCAGTATTGTTGCTATAACTACCTCCTCCAAACCATCTGGATGAGTAGCCTTCAATATGTGAAGGCAAGAACCCCCAGCCATGAATGGCATAACAATCCACAGGTTATGGTCACTAACAAAGGAGCAGTGTGATTTTAGAACATTTGGATGATCAACCAAAATCATCGTCTGTACTTCACGAGAAATGTTGCTCTGTATACACAGCCACAAAATTTGGATTAAAAAGGTCAAAGAAAGAAAAAGGAACAACTCTTTATGTAATCAATACTCCACAAGAACGGCTACACAAAATGCAAAATTTTAATACTTCCAGAAGCGATGCAAATTGAATTCAGAACACAGACTAAATTGCTCTTTACATCAAATAACTCCTGCGCCATCATCCCAACAAATCGGTACTAAGAACCTTATAACCAACTACAAATTTGAAAAGTAGAGACGACTCCTCCAGTTTTCTTTGACTATTATTAAACGTGAATTATTTAATTTAAGACCAAGCAAAACCTTACCAACTAGAAAATGCAAGCGAACTATAACAAAATCCCACAAGGTAAACAATAGAACATATCCAAAGTAATATTCTGCGGATTTACAGACTTCAAACTCTCGCAATCACATATTTGTAATTGCATACCATTATTTCATTTATGATTCCGCTCATTAGCCAATCACCGTTTTTCAAGCCTAAATAACTAACAGCTACGTAAAAATCATCAGAACGCAATCCCGGTACCTGATAAGCAAATTAAGAGCAAAAGAAGATGACAAAAGAGATATTCATATTGACGTACCAAATCAATGTTGTCACGTTCGAAATCGAGAATCTTGATCGCAACAACCTCATCAAAAGGCACACAGAAAGCTCGATGCACCGAAGCACTCACGCCCTGGCCCACCTCCTCATAGAGGACGTAATGCTCCCGACCAATCGGATATTTCTTCTTCTCCATTACTCCGACGATCACTTATTCTCTACGTTGTACACAAATAACATACGTACTTGATCAGATATTTTTATTTCCAGAGAGGAAAAACAATGAACAGGATTTCTCTAGAAACGGGAGATTTACGAAAAAAGGAAAGAATAGTAATAATAACGATAAAAAGGAAATCTGAGAAAGATTTTGTCGCTTGCATTAAACGAAATTAAACAGTCGAGAAAATTCGTTGCACCAAATATTAGTGGCTAAACAACAAGGATATCACATGTGTGCATCTATAAAGTCATAGAAAAAGCTCTGCGTTCATTGATTACAATGACGAGGTTGGCTCCTGCTTTCTCGTGAGGGAGAGAGAAAACGCGAGGGTCTCGGATCACCGCTCTTCGCTTCCCGCCATTAGAGGGTTTTCAAGGAATTTTTGTTCCTTTTATATTTATATATATATTTATATACACTCTTTTTTCTATTTTTGTTGATAATTATCTTTTACGTACAAGATTTCGCTTTCCCCCACGAGACGTATCATGTTTACTTTTTAATTTACATGGATAATATATTCCTCTTACCACTCCAATGGCTCTCTGTACGTCAAATATAACGTTTCAACTTTGATTACATAAAGTCATTATTGATAATGTATGTTGGAATAAGTCTCACAAAAGACAGTTTAGATAGGAAAAGAAAGAATATTTTAATATATACTTTTGGTTGATGTATATATTATTATTACGAGTAGAAGAGATCCCAGTTGCTTTAGTATAGAATTAATTAAAAAATTTGAAAACAAGTTTTTATGCAATTTAAGAGTCTTTAATTACAATAAATGCCCTTGATAGTTGTCTATTGGATTGTCCAACTTATCCCTCAACTTTGATTTCAAGTATTCAAAAATCAAAATCGTACATATAATCAAACCATCTCACCAAAATCGTTACATATAATCCTAGAGATTTTTTGAAAAAATAATTAGTTAAGATTTGAAATGATTATAAATTTGAATCTTTTTGTTAATGCTATATATTATTTGTATAAATCTTGAAACAAATAACAATTTATATATTATATATTATTAAAAATTAATTATGTGATAAATGAAAATATCCAATAATAATTTCTTAATATTGTGAAGTTATGTATGCCTATAAAGTATAAACACCAAATCTTAAACAATATAAAAAATTAAAATTTAAGCACTAAAAATTCTTCAAAATTATCCCTCATATAATATTTTACAATTATCACCTTCTATTAAGCCTTAATAAACCCAAAAATTTTCAAAAATTGCAGATCCAATTAACTGAGATGTTATATTTTATTATATTATAATTTTAAAATATATTTTATTTTTAAAAGTTAAGTTATATTTTATATTTATTTATTATTTATTTATATATTTATTATAATTTTATTTACATAATTATTTAACATGTCTGTTTTACTTTTTTACTCTTTAACTTACATCTCTTTTTTATTGTCTTAAAATAGCCTCTCTATTATACAGGGATAAATCTGCGTACTATCACATCTCTCCGAATCTTACTTTATTGTAAAATTTTGACCCAAATATAATAATGACAATGATATCATCCAATCAACTTATTAGTAGATATAATTATCAATAGTTTGATCAGTCATTTACGAAACAAAACTTTAGACTGCAATATTGTACGATTATCAATTATCACCAATCAGCAAAATCCATGACAGAAAATTTGAAGGCATTTTGTTTCAAATTGGCATTTGACATTTGTCCGTTGATCGCAGCGTTTTCTATTTTGTGACTGAAATGAAATAATGAACGTAGTCACATGCAAAACACGTGCGGGATGAGCAAATCATTAGGAAACAAAACCAGAAGACTTATTGCTCGCCTGTATCAGCAGAAAACGCTTTTCTGGTTGTCTGGAGGGCGATTTCTAGGGTTTCCCAAATTTGCTACCCAAATTCGCCGAAATGAAGCTCACTGTTAAGACTCTTAAGGGCAGCCATTTCGAAATTAGGGTTCTGCCCACTGACACTGTGAGTTCCCTTTTTACGTAGATAATGCATGTAGATTGTTGCGTGTGTTTCATAAAGACTCATGCTTTTTGGTGCTCTTTGATTAGGAGATAGTCTAGTTATAAAATTATGAGGGAGGATTTTAGTGGGCACGTTTCTAATATCGTTGATTCATTTACCTTTTGTTGCATTTTTGTGTTCTTTGGAAATTGAGCTCTAGGATTGTTCAGCAGGGCAGTTGGATGATTGTACTGTTAGCTAGCTTGTGGAACGGAAATGTTTGTGTTTTGGTGTTTTTCTAGAACACTTCCTTGCTTGATGAGGCAAACACCTTAAGTAGAGTTCATTTGGAGGATAGTATTAATCTGCTTTTTTTGTAAAGGTTATGGCTGTGAAGAAGAACATTGAAGATGTACAGGGGAAGGATAATTATCCTTGTGGGCAACAATTGCTTATTCATAATGGTAAAGTATTGAAAGATGAGACTACATTGGCTGATAACAAGGTTACTGAAGATGGTTTTCTTGTTGTCATGCTTAGCAAGGTATTCTTCTTGTACTCCACGTTTTGATTGTATCTATATTAGTCTATACTTTATTTGGTTAATACTTTATTTACCTTTATTATACCACCCTTTTACATTTGAAACTTGTAATGATTACAAAATTGAATCTTTTGAACATTAAATTTTTGTTTCTTAGCGAAATCACCTCTTATAGACTTGCATGGGGTTTATTGCTTGTGTCTCTTGTTGTCCCCATTGCTAATACATTCACATTTAGTATTCAACTTGTTAACACAGGATGGAATCTGTGCTTAAATAAGAAAACGTTGCTTGATGAGCGTCATTAAGTTTGTGACAAATATCAGCTACTAAAAATATGTGAGCTTCTTAGAAATTTCAATATAACAACTGAGACAATCTTCGTTTGATCGGAAGTGCAAAAGCATTGGGTCCTCTGATAAATTTTTGCTAAAAGATTCTTCTTTTCCCCTGTTTTGTATGGTGTACTATTGAAATAGGAAGTGTTTATTGGCTGGTTAGACTAGGCACACAAATGAGAGTACATGAGATTGCTTTAAGCTGTGAAAAACTTGACGAGAAAGAACAATTTAGAAGTAAAAGAGAGATAGATGAACCACAGGAACCAAACTCTCAAGCATTCAGATTTGTTTTATGCCATTGTGTTATATATCTGTCCTGCAGTGTTAAGAGAGTATCTCTAGTGTGCTTGGTCAAATTAGTAAAGTTTCTTTCATTAAGGGTTGATTTTTTTCGTCTTAACATTTCCTGTAATTGATTCATGCTTATGGATTTCCTTCACTGTTAATTTTGATAGAGCAAAGCTTCTGGCTCTGTTGCAAACTCATCCAACCAAGTATCTTTGCTACACTCCCTTTTCTGTTTTTCTTGTTTTTTTTTCCCATTTTATTATTTCTTTGGATCATATTGATTCTTTTCCTTATATTGTACAGCCTGCTTCTGCAACTCCACCTACAAGTACACCAACTTCAAATACAGTTCCCACACCTACTGTCCAAGCTCCGTGAGTCTACATTATATCTGTCTACTTACATTTTGAAATCAACTGGACTTTTATTGCTCATAGATTCTTAAGTTAATCCTGTTGTTACAGGGCCTCAAAGAGTGTAGCATCTGCTTCAGAGACAGTGACAGCTAAGTATGTCTATAGCTCTTCTTTACAACACTTTGGTTTTGTTGTGCTAAGAATGACTCTTTATTGTGATTTGTAGTACCTGTGAAACCAACCAACCAAACAAACATCTAAAATTAATCCTTGATAACTGAACTAATGCCCTGTTAGTTCTTGGAAACATTATGTTAGGATAACATGTATAAAGAATCAATACAGTTCTTGGTGTTTAAAATAGACACCACGATAATCTAGAGCTAGGCTATTTCTTTTATACAGTATGAACAGAAACAATTTTGAGAGAGAAAATACTTACAATTTCAAGCTGTAATATTCTTTTTTCCATATGTGTTATCCATCTCATACCTAAGAAACTTGTTGGAATTTCTAAATTATATTAACAGAAACCTGAAGATGGAATACTGAAATATCTATGAGGGGAAATTGTTGTTTTGGTTCTTTGCCTTACCCATTCAAATATCATGTGTACTTGGATTCAGGATACTATTCCAAATTTTGAGTTCAGTGTTTAATTCATCAGTTATTTTGAGATAAAACGTCAAGTAATTTCCATTTTATGGATTCATAGCATTTTCTAGACTATTCGTCTAAAGTTTCATTTCACATGGACATGCAAACATTAATTGACAAATCCATTTTAGGTATTAAAGTAGTTTTCCACTCATAAATAGAAATTTAATGACATTGGTACGCAGAGCTACCTGAGTGATTAGGCTGAATATTATTATAACTTGCCTGAATGTAAGGAGCGAGATTTCTGGCGAGCAACTTACACAAGTATGGTTTTCATTTTCTAATTTTTCTTTTTTTCCTGAGGGGTTTACAATTTTCTTGATTTTGAGAAAACAAAGATAACAGTTTGATGGTTTTTTGATAGCATCAACCCACCACCTGAGATGTTTAAATTTGTATTTAGTGTCGTGAGATAATGTTGATGATCTTGTAATCTTTTGCTCTTCGAAATTCATATGGGAGATATTTTACTTTGAAATTTAGTACATTTACTCCACTGTGATGGCTTTAGAGCAGTTTAAATGTTTAAAAAGAAAAACACTGTATTTTTTTCAGTGCCTATGATCAAGCGGCTTCCAACTTGGTTGCTGGTAGTAACCTTGAGCAGACTATACAACAAATAATGGATATGGGTGGTGGCAGCTGGGACAAAGAAACAGTGACTCGTGCCCTTAGAGCTGCCTATAACAACCCAGAGAGAGCAGTGGATTATTTGTACTCTGTAAGCCTCGTGACATATTCTACTGGAATGTTTTCTTGATTTGAGTATTGATGTTGTTCTGCCTTCAGGGCATTCCAGAAACAGCAGAAGTTCCCGTGGCTAGTTTTACTGCTGGTCAGGCAAATCAAACAGGTGCAGCTCCTTCTGCGCCTGTATCAGGAGCCCCTAATACATCTCCCTTGAATATGTTTCCTCAGGTAAAGCTTCGTAATCAGAGATTCAACATGTTTCTGTATATTATGGTTCTAAAATGAAACATTTCAGGAGACACTTTCTGGCGCCGGTGCCGGTGCTGGTGCTGGTGGACTTGGGTCCCTTGATTTCCTGAGAAATAATCAACAGGTACATTTCTAAGTTTGTCTTGTATAGAAGACTATATGATAGCATTGACAAATCTCTGAAAGTAAAAAGTAGCCTAAATTAGGGGATGATGGAGTTAGACTGTGTAAACCATGGGAATGTGTGAATTACTAATACACAATATATGTGTGCTAAAAGGTTTCCTATTACATTTGCCTTTCTTTCCATATATCTGATGGATGTACTACTCTTACCTACTCAAGTAATAATGTTGAATGCTCATTTGTTTATTGTGTGACACTAAATTGTTTCTTTGTTGCATTTTAGTTCCAAGCATTACGATCTATGGTTCAAGCAAATCCACAAATTTTACAGGTCTTGATCTATTCCCGTCCATTCATATTTTATCTGAGGTGAACTTATTTATGTTGGAGTTTAATTTGCCTTTTCTCTTATAGCCAATGCTTCAGGAACTTGGAAACCAAAATCCCCAACTTTTGAGAATGATTCAAGAACATCATGCCGAATTTCTTCAGTTGATAAATGAACCTCTTGAAGGTTCTGACGGGTGAGTACATCTTTTCTGTCACACATAACATTTTTCAAGTTTTGTGTTTTATCACGGTCTTTAATATATTCTTCATCATGTTTCTTGACCCAAAAGGCTATATACAGAGTCTCCATGGTAGACAAGTTTACTTAATTTGTTAATGGATAAACCTTAATAGTATTCCTCTAGTGTGGATATCTGTTGAATTGCTGATGCGAAGAAAGGCTCATTGTTGCGGTATCAGCCTGTCAAAAATGCTGACAACCCCAAAACATTCAGGAGAATGAACCTGTCTTGTATAGGGTGTGGGCAAGCGTCAATACAATTCAGAGAACAGACAGACCTGTCCCGTATGGGGGAGTGGTAGGAATTTGGTGAATGAAGGGTTTAGATGAGGGGCAACCGGATTTGAAATTATCTGAAAATAAATCTGTTAGAATCTGGATTTGAAATGCAGCTCATGAGATGAATTGCCAACACATGGGAGCACTTTAATGAGTTACAGAGTAGATAGAAGGTTAACTTTTTGTAGAATGGCTAAAGTTCTAAGTTGATTGTAATATGCATCTTCTTGAATGATGAACAAATAAACTGGCTATGAAGATGGTGTGTGGGCAAGCTGAAGGGACTTTTGTAGGCATGGCATGGCATTTCATATATTAAATGCAATCAGCTGGACAAGTTTTTACAGTGTACAACTCTAAATTGAAAGAATATCTGCAAGCTGATTCTTACAAATGCTTTTCAGGGATATGTTTGACCAGGCTGAGCAGGACATGCCACATGCGATCAATGTGACGCCAGCTGAACAAGAAGCTATTGCACGGGTTAGTTTGTCCCTTTTCAATTAGCAATTCCCAGTGAATTTGTTCCAGGAACTGCACATTTTTTCTCCCATTCTTAACAAGTTATAATTATATGTTCATAGTTGGAGGCTATGGGGTTTGACAGAGCTCTAGTTATTGAGGCATTTTTGGCATGCGATCGCAACGAGGAATTGGCGGCCAATTACCTACTGGAAAATGCTGGTGATTTTGAAGATTGACCGCTTAACTTAGCTAGTTTTGGATTCATGGTTTTGGTTTCACAGAACGGTTGGTTGACAGCTTGAGAGTAGAGAGTAGTGTTTTCCATTGCACCTTGTAAACTCTAATCATGAATCCTGGAATGTGATTTTGAGTATGGTCATAGAACCCAATTTAATTATAGATTCATATGATTTTCTTAATTATAGATTCATATGATTTTTCTCACGGTATATGAAGCCATCTCTCGTCATATAAGTGATGTGACTACTTTTGTGAATCTCATGTTTGCCTGCCTTGTGAAAGTCAATGTTTTGGAGTTATGAGCTTAATTTATAGCAAAATTTATAATTATCTTAAAGGACTAATAGATTAATTTGGGCACTTTTAGATAATTTGAGTTCTTAACGTATCTGAAATCGATCTTGTAGTGTTATTTACATATTTAGAATTCCATGATTCTCTTGATCATTATAATAATGTTTTAATGTTTTATTCCTACAAGAAGAATGATCATGTAATATATAGTTTGTCCATTGTTCTATCTATTTACTCAAATTCTTTATCCAACTTTCCCGTTTAAACTTCTCTTAATTTTGAAGACCATCTTCAACTTTGATATCCAAAAGCTATTATACACTTCATAGTTTTCTAATTATTCCATGTGTTCGGAATACTATCTTAGATGAAATGTTCTAAGTCGACAACTTTGGCCGTAGCTCAAGATCACAAATCCTTGACCTTAATACCAACTCGGGAGTTCCCAATTTTAGTTCTTCAAGGACCTATATAAAGTTAACTTATGCTGAATCATGCATCAGCTAATGACAGACACCAATGTTGAAGAAATGTAGAATGGTCCCAACTATGGAGATTTTGAGGCCAGTCAAGAATAACAAATGTCCCTGGCCAAGAGTCTATCTTCAAATATAGGAGTGATATGTGTCAAGTAGATAAATTTATTATATTTACTTATACTAAAAGTGAAATAATATTTAATATATATTATTTTATTTTATTTTAAATCCAAAATTAGATAATTATAAAAGTATATTAGAAAATTTTATATGAAAGTAAGTTAAGTCTTCAATTGAAATTTTATTGTTCACATGATAATATTTAAAAATATCATTAATTTCTTATTTTTTATGATTAATTTGATTAATTTTTATATTAATAAATAAATTTCTACTATTTATTATTATTATTTATTAATTTATCATTTTTATATCTCATATGTAACATTAGTTGATTTTATTATATTAATTTAAAATATTTTAATAACATATTAATATTGGTTTAGGTGAGCCCGCACCGCTTAGGTTTTGTCCCCTTTGGTGCAGCGAGTTGAACTACAACCATTTGCCGCTGTGGGTGTATGGGGCTCGAACTCGAGAACTCAGGGTTTTGTTGGGAGCAAAACCCACGCCTCGTGAGGCGTGGGTT
>JAOQMR010000001.1:12936330-12946637 GCA_027563865.1 Erythroxylum pelleterianum
ATGTAATATATAGTTTGTCCATTGTTCTATCTATTTACTCAAATTCTTTATCCAACTTTCCCGTTTAAACTTCTCTTGATTTTGAAGACCATCTTCAACTTTGATATCCAAAAGCAATTATACACTTCATAGTTTTCTAATCATTCCATGTGTTCGGAAAATTTTATTGTTCACATGATAATATTTAAAAATATCATTAATTTCTTATTTTTGTTTATAATTAATTTGATTAATTTTTATATTAATAAATAAATTTCTACTATTTATTATTATTATTATTTAATTTATCATTTTTATATCTCATATGTAAAATTAGTTGATTTTATTATTATTAATTTAAAATATTTTAATAACATATTAATATTTTTATTTTTCCATAAACTACTATTAATAAATAAGATGACTTAAAATATAATTATAAAAAATATAATCAATGTATCATAGATACGACTTTCTGAGTAATTTCCAACAGATTTTTTATTGTATTTGACAAAGTTGTTTTAACATTTGAAGGAAGGAAGATTAACTATAGAAAAAGTATAAGAAAGACGAACATAATGTGCAGGCAAGGATTCACTCGTGGTATGGGCAAAAGTAGCCATACGATAGGCGCATTCATCAAGAATATGTTCACATAAAAATATTGAAATATGTCGTAATATTAGTAAATAATATTCATTATATATTGATAAAATAAATTGATATTAAACTTATTATACTATTTCCTATAAGTGATCATATGTAAATATTATAAAATAGTAATACTTTATAATTTTATTTCTTAAAAATCAATTAAATTATCATTACTTACTTATATAAAATAATATGACATTAATTATCTTTTTGTTAGTATTATTTCATAGTACGATAAAATTTTAATCAAATACTTAATTTATTATCATATTAAATTGATTAATAGTTAATTTTCATTTTATACCTGGTGACTACGATCGTGGCGCCAAATTGTTGCCTCATCCACAAAACGGAGAGAACGGCCAAACAGAAAACGAAAAGGCAACGCCAAACCTCAAGTTATGGCTCTTATCAATACAATTCTCTGTTCATCCTTCCTAAAATCTCAATACACTGTCTCGACGCCTCCGATCGGTTTCCGGAAACTTGTTTGTTGCTCTAGATCGCCGATCGACGAAGGTGAGAGTATTACCGAGATTAAAAAGCCCAAGAGGAAACTGTCGGAGCAGTCTTCCTGGGAAGCGAAGGACTCTGAGGGCAAGGACTACCTATATCGGCTGGGGAAAGAAGCCGATAACATGAACATCGCCGTCGGAGCTAGGGATGGCATCATCGATCCTCTTTTCACTGGCAACTTCCTTGGACGAGACTGTAATGTTTCGTTTTCTTGTTCAAATTACTGCTTCTGCTCCTTTACTAGTTTTTGTATTCTTATGCATACAATCAACTGCAGCGGATATCGTGTTTGATTACCGTCAAAAAGTGACGAGATCATTTGAGTACCTGAAAGGCGACTATTACATTGCTCCTCTGTTCTTGGTAACGATCATCTTTGCATGTTCTTTCTTTTTCTTATTGGTTGTAACCACTAGATAGTTCTTGAAAAATAGAAGAGAAATGCAGTTGTATTTGATTACCAGAGCGATTGCTGTACTTGTAATCACGATGAAGTTTCAAGTAGATAGGTCAAGTGCTTTTGCTTTTTCTATTTTTTTTTTGATTTGCAAATTTCTTAGATTGCAAAATCTAGACGTTTACTTTTATGTCTCTTTTTCTTATTTCAGGATAAAGTTGGTAAGTTCAATAGTTTTGGACCAAGGTGAAGAAACTATGAGTAATATTGGTTGCAGAAAAGTTGGTAAAAGTTAATGACTGCAATTTTTTTTGTCTTTCTTATAATTTCAACCTTTTAGTTCCTTTATTAGCATTCTTCAGTTATTTCTGAGAATTTAAATGCTTGATATGAGTCAAATTTAACCTTCATGCCTGTTTGGTATATCTGGTAAAAGGGAGATGTTTTGGATTATAATCCATTTTGTTGGTCAGTGTGTATAATTAAGTTGCTGCAGCTAATTAATCGATGTTTTACCTTTACTGCAGTAGTCCACATTGTGAAGAACTACATGGCTCACCTTATCAATGCCAAAGTTCCTCTAATTCTAGGTACTTATTTGCCAAAAGTTTTGCTAATTCTCCTTTTTGGTACAGGGGAAAGCATTTTTAGAACTGCTCTCTAGCTGCCATGTTCTCTTTTAACTGCATAGTCTTGCCCTTTTTATCTTGTATAGTTGTTTCTATACCATGGTGACTTTACCATTTAACTTCAAGTATATTTAACGTTTTGGTTTGTGAAGTTATTTTCCTATTCATTTCTTGCATGAGTACCATGAAGATCTAGTTTCTCCTAGTTTATAAGATAATATGACGCAAAGATACCAGCATCTTCTCTTCCAGGTATTTGGGGAGGTAAGGGGCAAGGGAAATCCTTTCAGACTGAGCTAATTTTTCAGGCCATGGGAGTTGAACCAGTAATTATGTCTGCAGGGGAGCTAGAATCAGAAAGAGCTGGTAAGGCTGTAGTCTTTAGTTTAGAGCATAGGTTAAGGTTACATTTTCCTATGAATATCTGATGAGGATTTTGAAGTTCCCTGATCCTCTTTTTCAAATTTCTTACTGAAGCTTTTTGATATGTTTTACTCTCATTTCGGTTGGAATATGGCTTGGTATCTTTTTCTTGTATTCTTTAATTGGGTCTAATGTGAGTTATCTAGCTTAAAAGCACATACGATTTGAATTGAATATGTTACTAAAAAGCAGCAGAAAAGGAAGCAAATGATAGAACTAGTTCCTTTCATTACTTATGTTTAAAATTTGAAGCTAATAGTTGTTAACTTATGTACACTGTTCCTCTTCCTTTTGAAGGAGAACCTGGAAAATTGATTCGAGAACGATACAGAACTGCTTCTCAAGTGGTTCAAAACCAAGTTAGAAGCTTTACCATTCTTATTTTTGGTATATGCATGCCTAGGATTTTGAATCTTATGGACTTATTGTGCCTTTTCTTTTTCAGAGAGTATAAATGGCTGTTGCAATACCCAAGTTTTGTAATTGTTTATCTAAAGGACAAGATTTTTCATATTTTGCTGTTTCTTATTGAGAAACCTCAATTAGTTTCTAACTTACTGGACATTTGATTTTTGGGTAGGATTTGATGCTGTTTACCATTTCGACTCTTTTCGATGTGCATTCCACTTCCATTCACATAAATTAAATCCAGTCAAACAGATGATTGTGAACCAAAATTGGATAAAGTGTAGAAAGCACACTTAGTTTTTTAATTTTTGCTTGTAAGGTTCCATCTTGTTGAACTATCTGTAAAGCATTACCGAATGCTAGGAAGCACTTAGTCATTGAAGGCATGATGGCTCATCAAATGTACATAATTACAGAATGGAGAATGAAATGGTTAGCTTATCATCAACCTTATTCCATGTTTTTCTATCAAATCTTTTGATATTACCAATGAAGTTGCTTTTCTTCTTTTATTTTGAATTTGTCGCAGATGAACTATTGATCTACTTCCTTGAAATTTTTCTGGTTTAGTGAAATTTAGGCGCCCTATATTTGGTTAATAATTGGAAAAGAGGATTCTCTTTTTACATTTTGTTGGGATACTATCTCATTTTGTGAGATCCTTTAGTAAAATTATTCTAACTAGTTGTTAGCTATTAGCTTCCATATATGGTAATCAAGTTCAGCATATTTTCTACGACTATTACAGGGGAAGATGAGCTGTTTAATGATCAATGACATTGATGCTGGCATCGGAAGATTTGGTGAGTTGCGGCCCAATTTCTACGTGAATTGAATTCGATGTGTCAAAAAAAAAATGCAGTTTCAGCCCAACAATCATAACTCTCCAATCTCTGATTGTATTACCGATTGTGTTAAAAATTCCTTTCTTGCAATTACAGCGTTCCACTATAAAATGTTTTTTCTTTTGCATAATACAGCATTTGCTGTTCTTCTCCAGGGAATACTCAAGTGACAGTCAACAATCAAATTGTTGTTGGGACATTAATGAATCTGTCAGATAACCCCACTAGAGTCAGTATTGGACAAGACTGGCGAGAATCAGATATAACAAACAGGATTCCCATTATTGTTACGGGAAATGACTTTTCAACAATTTATGCTCCCTTGATTCGTGATGGAAGGATGGAAAAATTTTACTGGTACATAAAAGTGATATGGTTAGAAGTTAGGGTTCTCTTTACTTCATAGGTTGTAATATTATTAATGTGCAAGACTTTTCTTTCTGCAACGATACAATATATTAAACACAACATCACTTGCATTGCATACTATGAAGTATTTATTGATGTGTCCTTCTGGAAGACATGTTGAGCCATCCTTGTGAATTTGTCATCTGATTGTAGCATTTTGAATAACCGTTTGCAAGGCCTTTAGTTTATTTATTCCATGTTTTAGGTTTTCCTGTGATTTCTGTTAAAATTTTGGTGATGCTATGGTAGTGATTAAGCTTATCGTTAAAATCCTCGTTATATTTTTTGTCGCAGGCAGCCTACGCAAGAAGACATTGTTAATATCGTTTATAGGATGTACGAGAAGGATGGAATATCTAGAGATGAGGTTGTAAGCATGGTAAACACGTTCCCTAATCAAGGTATGGTAGCTGCGTTCTAACTTCCCTTTTCCCTTAAGAACTTCTTCTGACCCTATAATTCCAAAAACCATTAACCCTGATTTTATGCCTACATCAAATTCTTATTAGTCCACAAGGTTCTCCTTTTTAATGTATTGATTAATTCTAAATTTTACAATAACCTGAATACCAATAATATAGACAGTTCTTATTTATTTTTGGGGTGATCGAAGCAGCTTTGGATTTTTACGGAGCCGCAAGGTCTAGAACATATGACAGGTCAATTTCTAAGGTATTTTATTTCTTCTCCGGAATGTTTTCCCTGCTATAGTAGTCGACTCCAGTCCAAGGAATTTTCCATTGGGCTCCCCTCTTGGGTTTGGAAAACGTCTAATTTGTTCTGCTACTGTTTGTCAGGTTGTCATCTTTTTGTTATTATCCTACTTGGTGTTCCTAAGAACAGCCCATTATTTGTTATTTGTAATTGTTAATTTGCAAGTTAGAGCTGATATATACAGGTAAATCTATTAAATTTCCTATATGCAGTGGGTTGACGAAATTGGAGGATTGGAAAATCTCGGGGACAAACTCATCAAAAGAAGAAAGAACCAGAAACTTCCCGTGTTTACACCCCCGAAGGTAATAATAAGTTAATAACCAAAATTTCCTTGTTTTTCTTCGTCTTTTCCCCGAGTGATTGACTAGGAACATAGGGTCATAACTCATAACTCATAAGTCATAACTAATTGTTTTATATCTCAATTTTCACATTTACTCTACAAAAGGTACGAAGAATTTATTTACGGATCTTGTATAAATAGAATCATTGATTCTTACTTTTTGTCAAACAAATTTAAGAATCTGTCTTTTCTATTAAAAAAAAAAGGTTAGAATCTGTCCTGGGCCTGGCCCTTGGGGGAAGTTGGTTTAATGTTTTGATTTATCTATGAAGCTGCTAAACGTCGGTTATGTGAAATTATTGTATCATCTATTTGAACAGCAAACAATGGAGGCTTTACTTGAATCAGGCTATTCTCTCCTCAAGGAACAGCAACTGATAATGGAGAACAAACTTTCGAAGGAATATTTGAAGAATATTGATGACTAGAATGAGAGACTAATAGTTTGTTTTCAATTTTCATGTATAGGTTATGTAAGTCGTAGTTGCAACTTGAAGA
The DNA here is from genome assembly GCA_027563865.1 of Erythroxylum pelleterianum. Classification (NCBI taxonomy): domain Eukaryota; kingdom Viridiplantae; phylum Streptophyta; class Magnoliopsida; order Malpighiales; family Erythroxylaceae; genus Erythroxylum; species Erythroxylum pelleterianum. The sequence goes on from JAOQMR010000001.1 coordinate 12,942,148, forward strand.
ACTTTTATCTTTTAAAAAAAAAAAACTTGAGCTGCCTGGGTTTTTGAAATTTGGTTGATCCGTGTTGATTAATATCGTCAATTTTGTTCATCAGAATATTTTTGGACCATTTAGCGCTGAAGTGTTTTTAAACGTCACATGTCTATATTACGAGGTCCTCAAGAATGTATAGGTTTCAGGTAAGTAGCATATCCATAATATTTCTGTTTTTGTAATTTTCACGGTATCGAGTTCAAGTTTTATAACAAAATATCCAATCGAGTGCTGTTGTCCCCGAATTATTTACACTGTTTGAAGAATGCTTAGGAGAGATGGAAGAAGGAACATTTTTTAGTCTTTTAATTTTTTTCAAAATTTAAATTGAATTTCAACTTTTTTTCGGTATTTAAAAAACATTTTACAGATTATTATTTAGTTTTAAGATGGATTGAATTTTGAATTTTTGTTAATAAAAGTTGCAAGACTTTTTAAAATTTGGAGTCAATAAGTCCTTGGATTTATAGTTTTGTACCCATAAAATCCTAAATTCCCAATGATATTTTCAATTAGCATTAGCACCATTTCCGGCCACCACACCAGTGACCGCCCCAGTATTTCCATAAAAATTACAGCTACTATTAGGCCTTTCCGGAACCAGATTATCCCCAGTCACCATACCTGTCTTGACTTCCACCAATTGCCAACTGTGTGTGCTCGCTCTTGGAACCTAGTAATACCTCTACATCTTTACATTCCCATCAACCGTGACGTTACCGTTCGTTACAATCAAATCCTGAAAGCGAACGCCGCAACCACCAGATGGGGAAAGGGAATCCAAGCAAGAGTAGGATGAGGATAGGCAGCAGAAGTGGCAAAGAGTCTTCTTTTACAGTAAAAGTAAACGAAGGACACAATTTTAACTTTGTCGGCTGTAGGGTTAATATTGGAGTGAGAACAGAGGACTAAACCAAAGGAGAAAAAGGCACATAAGGAAAGTGGAGATAAGACAGTTTTGGATGAGTAGACTGGTCATGGAAGTTGCATGCATATCTTCTACGAGAGAGATGAAATCATAAAAGCCATATTGTCTTAGCCTTTTCTTCTTCTCTGTAGTACTTTGTCATCACTTGGTTGGCTTGTGAATAATGAAGGATTTGGATATATGCTTGTCTTCTCGAGATTTCATTTTGGAATGAGGCTTTTAAAATCTTCGCTCTTTTTCGCAAGAGGTCAAGAACTAATATGAATATCTCAAAGTGCGGTAGTCTACAATTGAATAGTATCACTATCAGTGGATGGATAGACATGCTAATGGAGACTGGAGAGGACATCTTTGTCTAGAAATTTGGCGATGCAAAAGGGACAAGAAGTTTTTCTTATGCTCACTTATTGCAGGAAAGGTATTGATGTGTGGAGAAAAACAATGATTGTGGCTGAGAATTGAGATTCCATTGGGAATTAAATGCTCGATATGCTCCTAATATCGACCGCAACGATGATGTGGTTCAAGTTTTCTCTATCCTTTATTTAAAATACCGAAAATCAAACTTAGTTCCCAAGTTATCTAATTCCTACTAAAACTTCATCTTTAGTAATCGTTTTGACATAGAAAAGAAAAGCAAAATTGATGTTGACCATGAACAGTTGACGGAACGCTTAATCAAAATGAGGACACAAAATATGAAACTTTCCTCAAAATTGCTTCCTCCCAATATTCTCAATAAAAAACAGGTATTGAAGTTGTTAAATGTCACAAGGGGATAGAATATCAAAAAGGAGATAGAAGAAGCAAGAAGCAAGCTTTCGGTGATCCCAAATTCTCTTACTGCTAGCCCAAGAGCTTGCACTCTAGTTGTAAGGATAGAAAAGCTCTTAAGACATTACGTAAATAGTGGATAATTATTATTTCTTATTGAAATAGGGGCAAAATTAATTGGATTAAGAAAAGAGATAGATGTATTAAATTGTTCTTCAATACAGCGATAGCTAGAAAAAATGTAAACATAATCATCTTAGGGAAACTTTATTTGGGCAATCTGAGATTGCTAAAGAAGTTAGGAAATATTTCCAAAATCTCCTAAGATCAAAAGGTAATACTGCAGGAAATGGAGTGGATCTTAGGCAATTTGTCATAGCCAAGATCTCTGAACAAGAAGCTTCTTTGCTAATTAGACCAGTCACGGATTAGGAGATAGAGAAGGTGGTGTTAAACATGAATGGCTCAAAGGCCCCCGGTCTAGATGGATTGAATGGTCTTTTCTTTCAAAAAACATGGGATAAAATAGGAAGATTCATTAAAGATGTTGTGTAGGAGTTTTTCTAAAATGAAGTATTGCTTAAGAAGATTAATAAGACTTTTATGTGTTTAGTTCCCAAGAGTTATAACCTGATAACTTGGAGTGATTTCAAACCTATCTCCTGCATTAATTGTCTCTATAAGATCATCACCAAAGTTTTGGCAAATAAGGTAAAAGATGTTCTTCACTTCCTCATTAATGTGAATCAAAGGGCATTTATGAGCAATAGGCATATTGAAGATAATATCCTTATATTGTAGAAGCTTTTGAAACGGTATACTTGTAGTAAAAGCCCTCAAAGTTGTACTGTTAAAGTGGATCTACAAAAAGCTTTTGATAGTATTAACTAGAGTTTCTTGCTACTAGGGATGACAGTCTTGGTCCGACCCAGCCCGACTTTGGCTCGAGTTGGCCTGGCCACAGGCTGGGTCACAGACCAAGATTACTTGGCTCAAAGGGAAGGTAAAAAACGACGTCGTTTTTTCAAATTTATTTCACAAAAAATATAAAAGGGTTAAGTCCCGGGCCGATTAGCCTTGGGTCTGGCCAAGCTCAACCCATTGCCATTCCTACTTGTTATACGTCGTTTTTTTTTCAAATTTATTTCACAAAAATATAGAAGGGTTGAGTCCCAAGCCGATTAGCCTGTGGTCTGGCCAGGCTTGCCCATATTCCTACTTGTTACAGACTATGGTTGTTATGAGATTTTCTCAAAAGCTTATCAAATGGATCCAAGAATGCATTACCATTGCTTTTTATGGGATATTTGATTAATGGAAGCCTAACAGAGATGTTTAAAGGCAAAAAAGGACTTAGCCAAAGGGATCCTCTTTCCTTTTACCTATTCCTTATTTGTGTGGAAGTTCTCACCCTTCTGCTAAAACACAAAACTTCAACTGCCTCCAACTTCAAATATCCTTCCAAATGTAAGTTGCTTTCACTTACTAGCTTACGTTTTGCGAATGAGTTATTCTCTTAAGTAAGGATAATACTCCTTCTGTTTCACTACTGATGAGTACTCCTCATAGTTTTAAGGAGTTGTCCGGTTTCTGTATTCAAAAAAGCTATTTCTTATTGTCCAAAATTGCATTTTAACTCTTAGATTCTTTGTCACAAGTTACTGGAATGAAACCCTCCTCTTATGTATTTGGGAATTCCTATCACTTCTAGGAGACTAAGATTTCTATAATGTCTTCCTCTAATAGAAAAAATTAAAAAAAAAAGATTAGGGTCTTGGACAAATAAAACCCTTTCCTATAGAAGTAAACTATAACTTTTGAAGTATGTTATTATGTCAATGTAAATTTATTGGTGCTCTTATATAGTCCTCTTTAAAGGACTGATAAAAGCGGTGAAAAAACTGATGAAGCAGTTTTTATGGGGTAAAGGGAAAGGTGAGAATAGCGAAAGTGAATAGGAAGAATCTTGTTCAACATAAGGAGGCAGATAGGTTAGGTTTGGAGTCAGTTAGCAAGAGCAACATATTTCAAATGATAAAGAGAATTTGGAGAATCCTAAGCGGAAAAAATCATTGTGGATCAAATGGATTTACAACTATATATTAAAAGGAGATAGTTTTTGGACAATAAGAATTAAAGATAGCAACTCTTGGGTATTCAACCAAATTCTCAATTTGAGGGAAGAAGTATAACAAGGGATTCATTGGTTAGATTCTCTAAGAAAACTAAGCTTTAAGAGTTAATTCAAAATGGCAATTGGTCTCTTTCTTTAGAATAATTGAGATTATTGCCCATTCCTCAATACAGATACCATGAGGAGGAAGATATATACTAATCCACCCCATAAATTACTAACAGAAAAGCAAAGGAGCTAATGGATGGGGCAAGTACAAAAATAAGGTGGTGTCTATTACTTTGGTGCAAGGTTCTTAATTCAGATGTCAGCACTATGGATAAACTGAAGTTCCTATCCTCTTTTACGCATTGTATTCTTTGCAACTTAGAGGAGGACAATATAGAGCATCTCTTCTTCGAGGCCAGTTTCTCTAAAGAGGTGTGGATTAGAATTTCTAGCCTATGTGCCCCTAGCTCAAGCCATAGCTGTCTCATAGATATCATACAAGAGATATATCTGTAAACGTTCGTATAAGGGGGGTTGAATAGATCTTTAATCTTTATCGCAGAGTTCTACAAAAATTCACGGAATTAATACACACAAAAACAATTTAATCAAATTAAATTGAGAGTATAGAGA
>JAOQMR010000001.1:12957003-12970152 GCA_027563865.1 Erythroxylum pelleterianum
TTAACTAATTCTAGATATTTTATTATTATCAAAACATAAAGGGATTTAATTTGTCAACCACCATTGGTCCAACACATCTTATTATGACTAATATTTTTACGTGGAAAAGTTTTCTTAATAAAGGGTCCATCAGTGCATAGCTTTAATTGTGATATTTATTTAAAAGTTACAAATAATATTTGGAGTTATAAAAAAATTAAGTTTAATAGGTGTTGGAAATGAACTTGACTTTTGAAACTATGTAACAAACTTGAAAGATTAGTTAAATAGTGAAATTTTACTCAATTTTGATGAATGAAAATTTGTTTTAAAGCTTTGTATCTATATTCAGATGAATTCAATGTAAAACATAGCACATATCTTATTACGTACCCAGGATCAAGTATGAAAGGATTAAAAATGAAAATAATGCGGAATTCCTGATTTTGGTTCCATCTCTGATTCCGATGCCAATTCTGAGCTTCAAACAATCACGAATCTCCCGCGACCTTTATGGAAAGTGTTTACCGACAATGGTTTAGGTCTTTCTACAGTTTTCTCAATACGTAGCTCTCCTAATGGGTCAGAGATTCTATTGATATAAGCAACTACAGGAGACCTTAACCTATATATATCTTCCATATCGGGCTTCCCCATCACAAGGCTGATATGGGTCCAGTCCACACTAATTGGGATTTATTTTCCATTCGGACTTTGACCCATTGATTTAGATCATTTATTAGGACACTTTATTATCTTTATCTGGATTAAATTACGTAACTTAACTAATAATTTATTTAAAAACCAAAAAATGCAATTAATGTTGTCCACCTTTATAGAAAAGGACAAAATTGTCCAACATTTCCCCCTTTGGACCAGCATTAATTGCTATTTTGACTCTAGTTTAAAAAATAGTTTAAAAACTCGGTTAAGCCACGCTACTGTATTAGTCGACTAAGTTTTAAAAACAATGCATTTGATCCAAAGATAGTAAAAGTCCATCATTCTGTTCTGCAAGGCTTTTGATACCGAATAGTATCAAATGCATGTGTCATGTGCGACACAGATCCAATACAATCACGAATTTCTAAAATCTCACTAACATGAATGGGAAAATGGAGTGTGGAAAACTAGGATGATACCTTTATGATCTAAATTATATCATCTTCATTTGTAGGTCTCGATTTCTCCAACTTTATGCTAAACCGTATATGCTAAATTGTATTAGAGAAATCATGTTTTTCTCTCACTGAATGCTAAACAACATTAAAGAAAACCTTTATGTTCTCCAACTGAATGCTAAATTGCATTAGAGAACCGTTATGGGATTAAAAACTTATATCCCCCTATGTCATGTCAAATTCATGAATATCATACTAAAACTATATGTGTCTCAATGAAATAGGCACAAGTTCAATCTGCATTTATACCCAATGACCTTTAAATGCTTAAAATCGACACAAATCTTAAGACTTTTATACGTATTATGACAATGTATGATAACACGTATTACTGAGGATAAACGATGATAATCTTTATTGATGAACCATCATACTGTCATAATACATCAAAATGTACAAATGTACATGGAGCAAACATAACGATCCTCTAATTAAAAATGTCTAAGGACGTCAAAACACTCATACTGTATACTTGTGTCACGAATACAAGTGGGCAAAGTCCTTTAGTTAAAGGATCGACTCACAGTTCCTCAGTCTTTATATACTCCAAACCTTAATGTCACCTTTTGTATCAATACCTTTGTAGTCAAATAATTGAAGCTAAGACCCTATGATATTCTTTTTTGTTATCAACAACACGACAAGAAGATTACCACAGTACAACCAAATGGGTCTAGCTACTGAATCAACCACAAACAACTCAAAAATCAAGTTTCTGAGCTAAACTGTCTATGAAGCAGCCCCATAACATGCACTCTGCATCCATAGTCGATGAAGTTAACCGCGTCTACTTGACACACTTCCACGACATTGTATCATCTGCAAACTTAAAACTGTAACCTTAAGTGAATTTTTAGTCATCCTGACACATAGCTAAAAATTTGAATCTGAATTCCCTATGAGGTTTAATCTATTGACTCTGTGCTATATGTCAACATATAATCCTTAGTTCGTTTAAGTATCTCAACACTCGCTAGATTGTATTCCAATGCTCTACAACTAGATTAATCAGATATTGACCAAACAGTCAAATGGTGAATGAAATGTCCTGCCTAGTAAACAGCTGAGCATACATCAGGCTATCAACCGTACTAGAATACGGAACATTCCTCATAACCTATCTCTTTTACTTTATTCTTTGGATAATATACCAAAGATTATCTCTCACTATGAGAAATAGGTGCTACGATAGGTTTACTATTAACCGTATTAAACCTTTGTAACACATAATCAATGTATGCATTCTATGAGAAGTTTGATGAGTGTTGAGATCTGTCCCTGTGAATCTAAATACCTAGGACAAAAGATGCTACAACAAGGTCGTTCATGCTAAAGTTCTTTACCAAAAGTTGCTTAACCTCATACAACATGGTCAAGTAATTTGACGTAAGTAATATATCATCCATATGCAGTAACAAGAAGATAACTTTGCTCCCTTTAACCTCATTGTACAATCATCTTTTTAACTTTAATTTCCATGAAGCTGAAAAAGGTCAAACCTTATCAAATTGTAACGTATCACTTTTAGGAGGTTTGATATAAACTACATATTGATATGCATAACACACAAATCATATCAGTTCTATCTAGATCCTGAAATCCTCCATGTTATCCCTTATAGACCACTTTATAAAGGTCCTTATTCAGGAAAGCAGTTTTGACGGCCATCTGATGTAACTCTATATCATCATGAGCTACAATTACCTTAATCACTCAAAATGTATCCTACGAGGATACGAGAGAAATGGTAACATAAAGTCAACTTTTCTCCCTGAGTGAACGATTAGGCAATCGAGCAAGCCTATAAATCACTAAACTTTATCCTGAATCCTTTAGGTCCAAAACTTCATTTACAACTGACGGGTTTGCAGTTCCAATGCAAATCAACTAGCTCCCAGACTTTACTTTGCTTCATGGCTTGCATCTTGTCATTCATTGCATCACACCACACATCAACATAGAGTCCAGAAACAACTTATGTAAAGTAACTGGATCCGTAACATGTCTAATAGCATAGTCCTATTCACCTGATAGACTATGTAATCAGATGGGATAGCAAGTCATCTCACTCTAGTGGATTTACTTAACTATATTAGATCTTGTACCCCTAGGAACCTCGTATGTACAGGTATGGGTTCCTGTTCCTATATAAGCATGATACAAGACCTAGATCCACCAGATCTAATTGTATGAGTAGCGAATACGTGATAACTGCAGTATCCTCCTTGCTATCATCCGAAAGCTAAAGGGCCCACCATCATCATAGACATCATATTCCAAAAACTTAGCTGTTTATGATTCCACTATTTCGATCCCTCCTTCTTTACAATAAAAGTTGTAGCCTTAATGTGGTCGAGATATTTTACTAAATAGCAATGAACACAACAAGCATGCAATCTATCTTTATAAGGATTATATTACCTCAGTAGGGCAGCTCCTTACACGAATGTGTGCAAAGTTGTATTTTCAACTTTTAGATAATTAGGTAGATTAGTCTTGTTCTGCATTGACTTCTTCGAGTCCTTTAGGGTGCAGTTATGCCTTTCGGCAACACACTATTTTACTCAGAACTATTTAGCATAATGAATTAAGTCACTATTCCAACTGATTCCATATATCAGGCAAACGAACCTTGTAAAGTCCTAAAACACCATGTTTGTTATGATATTCTCCTCCACGGTCAAATCTGACTAACTTGATGAATTTTCCCTATTGGTTCTCAACCTTCTGTCTTAAAGTAAGAACACATAACTTTGATGGGAATAATTATCAACAAATGTCAGAATACATTTAAAATTGAACAATGCAACTGTATAAAGTCTACTGATATCTTTACGTATCAGACTTAACAAGTCAGAAGCATGAGTTGACCTCAATATCTTTATTAGTTAACTTACCCCTGCAATAGTCAGCACATGTTCCCATATCATCATAATCTAGAATTGAGAAATGCTTTCCTTGATCAATCTCTCAACCCTAGCTCTAGAAATGTGACTTAAACTTTTATGTCACACCATGTATGACTTCTCATTCATCAGAGTCCTTCATAACTTGTTTAATAACATACGAAGAAGCATATATCTAATTCGAGATAAGACACATTCTATACAAACCATATGACAAGAAAGTTGTACCATTATGTTTTGCATTAAACAATAATTGTACAACAGAAGTATTAAATGCAAAACATTAACCTTCTTTGTCCAAAATTGATCAAAAGATCACATATAAAATGTGTCATGTAAAATCCAAATGAACCTTACAATAAAGTTCAGTACATACATCCCCTATAGATACTACTTCCACTTCTTTATTGTTGTCAACCATCAGTTCCTCCTTCCCTTTATCTGGCTTTATCCTGGATATGAACCTTTGCAATATGGAAGTACCTTAACCAGATGCTCCACTAAATAGTCACTAAGTACTTAATGTGACTATTGCAAATTAGATTCATAAATTGACAAGCCAAAGAGTAACTTAATGGTCTTAGCCTTTCCTTTTAGGTCTTATACTACTGGTTTCTTTATGTCTTGTGGGCCTTTACCAGCACTGGTTTGACCAACATCAACATATGAAGAAGATTTGAACTTTCTACCTCTGATCTTAGTAGGCTTCATCTTTGTCTTTCCTTTAGTTGCTTCGAGGACTGTAGGAGTCGCAAACTTGAGTTTCTCCTCCTCAACAACTCAATGGGCTATCAAAGCATTGAAGTCCCAACTTCTTCAATCTACTGTGAAGATGAATTATTCTTGATATGTACTCTATTACTCCCCTTTTTCTCATATATACCTTATGGAGAATAATTCTTTCATCAAGGCACTTGTCTCAACATTAAGTGTGACCATATACCTCTAAAGATATTATCAAGAAACACCTTCTCTATGTCTATATCTAAAAGTCCATTTAGCATATGATTAAGAATGGATCTCTCAATGGTCACAGATATAATCTGTTAGACTGATCCCAAGTTTCATAGGCTACTTTATGAACTCTCAAGCTCATAGATGTAGTTGGAGATGGCCTATCCGTCCGTATGGTCATATCAACCATAGCTATCTCCATAACATTCAATGCATCCTCTGTCCACTCATTTGTATTAAAACCAGTTAGGGATTTAATGATGACACTGATTTAGTTTACTGAAAAGGTGACTTTATGAGAATAATATTTAAATCAGCACAAATGTAGGACAACAGCGATACTCAAAGCCATTTAATAGTATCTTTACTGAAAATCCGGTCACACATATTATGAAACACCTGTGGGCTGAATACATAATATATGCAACTAGACCTCCACACATAAAAGCGATCAAAGTACAAATCATCAACTCTCATGATACTACCACTTGTGGGCAAATAAATCATTCAAGCAACGACTTTCCTCTATCTTATGCCTTTATGTACATCTCAAAATCTCATGTAAAACCAATACCTGTGGGCAGAATAACCAAACATGAGACCAGAGACATCCCCTAATGTATAAGTAGAACAATTCAAAATACTGATTAAAAAGGTCACTGTAGTGACTACATCCTCATCAGCACTCAGAAAGTCCACAACACAAGGGATACATCTTTATGTTATCCTCACATTCTTTATTGGCATATGATATGTGACAATGCAACATCAATAAATTTAAAAATTCGAATGCACAATCTCATTGTCACACACTCGTGTTGAAGACAATCTCTAAAAACTTCATTTGAGACTTTCAAAAAAAGAAAAATCTCAATAGAGTGACTATCGTGCGTCATCAGATACTGAACCGACCGCTCGAGATATGAGAACCTCACGTATCTCCCTTATGGCAAGTTTGTTGCACAAAAATTCACTAAAATGGCTTCAGAATGCCTTAATTCCTTTTTTGATTGACTATCATGCAATCCCGAACATTGAACATGAGGCTCGAGACACAAAAACTTGAAGTATCTCCCTCATATGATGCCTGAAGCATGAAAATTTACTTGAAATCGGATTCAGAATACCTTAATTCCTTTTTTCTGGAATTAAACTTTAATTTATTACTAGTGTAATAAATCCAGAAAAATAGAAAACTTACTTTATAAATTTTTCGGACTCAAAAACTGACCCAAAATACCCTGGAGATCCCTTACGGGAAATATGAAAATTTGTGTGTTTTTTAAATCACTGTAGCTCCGTACGGCTGTCGTGGCGCACACGTCAGTGCACGTGGTGTGGGGTCGACGGGCGCCAAATGCATCTGGTGCGTGCGCGTCACGCTCTCCCCATGCGCAGACGCGGGTCTACTATACGACGCGTGCAACGCACACACCGCCATGTGTCCCCCATCTGGCGTGCCACGTGTAGGGCGCTCACGCACACGCCCGCTATGGGAATGCGGGTCACGAGTCTATGGCTACCCTGTTGAACATAATTAATGCACTTTTGATTTGATTTCATCACCTCTGTTATCTTCATTTATTGCGTTCAAATTCAGCATTGTGGTATCAAAGCACGAGGTTCTTTTCTCTGGGAAATAGTGGGTCTTCATCATGGCAACCAACAGAAATTCAACAAGCTTTGGCCAACCTCTCATTCCTGTTTTTAAAAGAGAAAACTTTGAATACTGGAGCATTAATGAAGACCTTATTCATATCTAAAGATCTATGGGAGCTGGTGTAGAATGGGTTTGATAATGAAGATGCAAACAACAATCGTCTAAGAGAAAACAAGAAGAAGGATTCTAAAGCATTGGTGTTCATACAGCAAGCAATTCATGACAACATTTTCTCAAGAATTGAAACAGCAAATACACCAAAAGAAGCTTGGTAGATATTGCACAAAGAGTTTCAAGGTTCATCAAAGGTAAGAACTATGAAACTCCAATCTCTCCGTCGTGATCTTGAAACATTATATATAAAAAAACAATGAGTCTACCCAAGATTTCTTGTCTAGAGTCACTGAAATTGTTAGTCAAATGAAGACATATGGTGAGGAGATAAATGATGAAACTGTGGTAGCAAAAGCCTTAAGAAGTTTAACTCCCAAATTTGACCATGTTGTTTCTGCAACTGAGGAATCTAAAAACTTAGCTGAATTTTCATTTAATGAACGAAAGAGTTCTTTGCAAGCTCATAAAGCAAGGATAAATAGATCGTTGGAGAAAAATGGGTTGCTGGAGAAAAATGGGTCGCTGGAAACAAATGAAGAATAAGCATTTCAAGTGAATGAGGAGTCTTTATCAAAGCAAAAATATGGCAGAGGTGGTGGAAGAAGTGGCTTTCAAGGCAGGGGCCGTGGTAGAGGCAGAAGCAGGGGCCAAGTTGCTTGGTCAAATAACCATAGAAATGTTCAATGTTATAACTGTCACAAGTTCGGTCATACTGTAGCATCTTGTTGGGATAAAAGCAATCAAGCTAGCTATACAGACGAAAAAGTAGTAGTAGAAGAAGAAAGCATGCTTTTTATGGCTCATTCTATAGCAACTAATTGTCAAAATATTGTTTGGTTTGTTGATAGCAGCTGTTCGCATCATATGTCTGGAGTGAAGTCATCATTTAAGGAGCTAGATGAATCAAAGAAGAAGCAAATTTGGTTAGGAGATAATAAGCAAATACAAGTTGAAGGTCAAGGTACAGTGGCTATTTCTACTTGTGATGTTAAAGTAAAACTTATTCAGGATGTTTTGTTTGCTCCTAATCTGGCATATAATTTATTAATTGTTAGGCAACTGATGAAGAGTGGATTTTCAATACTGTTTGATGATGAAACATATGTTATTAAGAATAAAAAAAATAGGTAGTGTCATAGCAAATGTTCGTATGACAAAAAACAAGATGTTTCCTCTTGAAGTTTCTAAAACTCAACATGCTTTGATTGCTACTCAAAAGAATGATGTTGAATCTAAGTTGTGGCATTTACGTTATGGTCACTTAAATATGAATGGACTGAGGTTGTTGAGTCGAAACGACATGGTCATTGGCTTGCCAAACTTAGAACTGATTAACAATGTGTGTGAAGGTTGCATTTATGGCAAGCAACATAGAAGATCTTTTCCCATAGGAAAGTCATGGACAGCCTCTAGTTGTCTTGAAATAGTACATGCAGATTTATGTGGTCCTATGAATACAAATTCAATTGGTGGGGCTCAATATGTTTTATTGTTTACTGATGACTATAGTCACATGAGTTGGGTACATTTTCTGAAGCTTAAATCTGAAACTTTTGAAAGCTTTAAGAAATTTAAGGCTTCTGTTGAAAAGCATAATGGTAACAAATTGAAAGTTCTTCGAACAAATGGAGGTGAAGAATTTGTGTCTCAAGAATTTAATCTTTTTTGTGAAGAACATGGAATTCACAGGGAATTGACAGCACCTTATACTCTAGAGCAAAATGGCATAGCTGATTAAAAGAATCGTATTGTTGACAAAAAATGAAGTCCGTCCAAGTGAAATCTCTTCTGTTAGTACACCAAGACATTTTTCCAGTAACAGCCCAACTAGTAGCAGCTCAACATTGATGGCACCAGAAAATTCAGATGAAACTCCTTTATAAAGGTTCAGATCACTGGCTGATATATATGAAACTTGCACTTTTTCATTATTTGGTGTAGATCCAATCAGCTTTCAGGAAGTAGCCACAAAGGAAGAATGGAGATGTGCGACGGAAGAAGAGATTTTGGCAATTGAAAAAAATGAGACATGGGAGTTAGTGGACCTTCCAGATTGCAAAAAAATTATTGGGTTGAAATGGGTGTTCAAGACAAAGTATCATGTTAATGGAAGGATACAAAAACGCAAAGCCCGACTGGTAGCCAAAGGATATTCGCAACAATAAGGTATTGATTTCGATGAAACATTTTCTCCAGTAGCTTGATTTGAAACTATAAGAACTTTTTTAGCATTGGCTACTCAATTGAAATGGATTGTTTATCAATTCGACGTAAAATCTACCTTTCTTAATGGAGATTTGAAAGAAGAGGTTTATGGGGCTCAACCAGATGGTTTTGTTGAAAAAGGGAATGAGAATAAGGTGTGCAGGTTAAAAAAGGCTCTTTATGGACTGAAGCAAGCTCCACACGCGTGGTACAGTAAAATTGATTCATTTTTTCGAGAAGATGGCTTTAAAAGAAGTGAGAATGAGCCAACTCTGTATGTTAAGCAGTATGGTCAAGATGATTTATTGTTGGTTTGTATGTACGTTGATGACATGATTTATACGGGCTTTTCTTATTCTCTGATTTATGAATTTAAATAATGTATGATGAAAAAGTTTGAAATGACAGATTTGGGTGAGCTGCACTATTTTCTTGGGTTAGAGGTGAAGCAAAGAGACGATGGAATTTTCATCTCACAAAGAAAATATGCTAGGGATCTTCTCAAAAGGTTTAACATGCTTAATTGCAACACTGATGCCACTCCTGTGAATGTGAATGAAAAGCTACAAGTGAATGATGGTACAGAAAATGCAAATGGAAGATTATACAGAAGCTTAGTTGGGGGCTTAATCTATTTGACTCATACGCGTCCTGATATTTTCTTCTCTGTTGGAATCATCTCCAAGTTTATGCATAATCCCACAAAACATCACTTTGGAGCAGCAAAGAGGATATTGCGTTACATTGTTGGAACAACAGATTATGGGATATGGTACACACATACACCCAACTTCAAACTATTTGGCTTCTCAAATAGTGATTGGGCAGGGTCGTTAGATGATGAGAGGAGTGTATCTGGAAATGTTTCTGCCTTGGATCAAGAGTCATCACTTGGAGTTCAAAGAGACAATCGACAATTGCGTTATCTTCATCTGAAGTAGGATATATCTTATCAACATCTTTAGCATGTCAAGCATTGTGGTTAAGGAAAATAATGGCAGATCTTCACCAAAAGCAAGAAAGAGTAATTGAAATTTTCTGTGATAATATGTCAGCCATTGCAATGACTAAGAACCTAGTTTTTTTATAGCAGATGAAAACATATATACATTCGACATCACTATATCCTAGAGCTGGTTACCAAAGAAATAAATATGTTGAAGTACTGTAACACAGGAAAGCTGATAGCAGATGTTTTCACAAAGTCTCTTCCTCAAGCAAAGTTTGAGTTCTTCCGTTCGCATCTTGGTGTTAACAATTTTAAATTAGCAATTTTAAATCAAGGGAGAGTATTAAAGAATGATTTAAAAATAATCAAGTCTTTTGTTTATTTTTAAATTATTATTTCTATTAAAGTGGTTCATAATTATTTAGCTATTAAATATTAGTAGGTTTAGACTTTTTAACGTTACGAGAGATGTGTCAATTTGTAAGCCTATATATAGGCTACCTTGTTGAAAGAATAATGCTTTTTTGATTTGATTTCATCACGTCTGTTATCTTTATTTGTTGCGTTCAAACCGCTTTGTGCAAGAAAGCAACAGGAAACAATTTTATACAGGCCCTGTTTGGCAAACAGCTGATTGCATTAGTTGTTAGCTGATAGCTGATTCTATCAGCTGATTTGACCAGTGGATTGCATTAGCTATTTGTTAGAGATGTTTGGTAAAATTAGTTGTTTTTTATTAGCTGTTTATATGTAAAATGACTTATAAGAATGTGACTTTTAAAAAATATAAGAGTATGAATATTATATATCTTAGTATTTCGTTGAATATTCTTATAGGAATTTAAATTTTAGATATTTAATTCTACAAAAAATTAATTTTATAATTTTAATAAAAATATAGAATATTTAAATAATGATATTGATGATGATGATGATGATAATAATAATAATAATACTTAGGATATGTAATGTAAATATCACCTGAGCAGGGAGGAGGCTAAAGAGTTTTCAGAGAAGGTAAGACTGAGGGGTTTAACATGCATGTTGGGGAACTCTCAAAACCAGCTTCTCTTGAAGAGATGGCAGGGAGTTAGCAATTTTATATTGCAGAAGTCATTAATGAATATGGTCGGAAATATAGTTATGAAACCTTTAGCTCAAAGAAATAACAACCTATGATCCACATTTTTTTTGTATAGAACTATATGCAGAAGAATGATCGTATCTCTTTAGTTGTTCAGTTGTTGAATTTAGATTGATTGATTGGTAGATATGGAATATAAACAAAATCTTTCAAATGATCTATTGTAATTCCTGTAACTCAATCTTTGAAGCAGACACTATGGACAATAATTCCATGTTCGCTTTGCCATTCAATAGAAGTTGTATAGATTTGCATAAGCTTGGTCTATAAAAGCTTTGAAATTCAACTTAAACCTTCAAAATCATACATTTCAAAAAACATAATCCTTATTTTCATAGGATTTATTTATAAGGTCATACAATTGTGGCAATCAATCTTAGCAGATACCTACAATCATCTATACATATGGTCCTAAAATAGTAGTTAGACTCTATACTTATCTACAATGTTATCTAGTTTAAGTGCAGCACAGACATTCGAGACTGCTCGAGTCTCCATTGGGTGAAACCAAGAGTGGCAATCGTCCAATTCAGTTAGGGGAGTAATCTTCTCTCTGATCAACATTTCAATAGTTGGGAATTTCCTCTTCCTCCCATCAACCCAAACCCATGATACGAAAAATAATTTGATTGAGCCAGAGGAGCAGTTTCAGGCCGTTGCCCAGCTGGGCGATTAGGAATATCAATACCAGGATAAGATTTGGAGCAAGGGTCAGCCTGTGTTTTGCCTCTTCCATAAAGAGGAATCAACTTTTCCTCTTAAATGAGAGCCTTACAAACTGGGCACTCATGTGACTGTGAGTGATGATTTAACCATCTATACAGGCAAGGCCAACAGTAGAGATGACCACAAAAGGGTCACAATTGGGTCTTGAGCTAATTCGAAGCAAATATTGAATTCAAAATCACCTGCTTCATCAACGTTGGTGCCCCAGAAACATGAGCTTTCAGGTGACATGTTAGTTGATTCCCCAAACCTAGTTGCCATTTCTTTAAATCTCAATTGCCAAATCTGTAACAAAAAACAAGCTAGGTTAATATTAGCATCGCTTAACCATCACGGTTGAGTTGATATCACAGTCAAACATGGCATATAAAACAACGATTTCATAATTTAGAGCTTAAGTGGAAGAACAACTGTATAGCAAATTGAGAAAAGACGAGAGATAAACCAAATCTATATTCCTCGTGTATATTGATTAACACAGTAAATCATGATAAACCAATTCGAGAATCGACATTATTAAAACCCTAGAATCCTCTTTAAATTAGATATCATAAACAAGCACCAATCAACGAGAAAATAGAACATCAAAATCCCTACACAAAACCCACTGAAAGCAAATGAAGAAAAAAGATCCAACCCCGTCAATTTTCAAGTCGCTTCTTCCACTCCCCATATCCCCAGAAACGGATACTCACCCAAAAATGAAAAGAGAAACAACAACGACAAAATGATACAGAGTAAGAAAGAGATATAAAGAGAAAAGTGCCGACCTTTCTCTTGCTGGTAGCTAAAGAACAAAGAGAAAACGAAGTCGTCGCAAATGGCCTAAATATCAGCCAAG
This sequence comes from Erythroxylum pelleterianum, assembly GCA_027563865.1. Lineage (NCBI taxonomy): Eukaryota > Viridiplantae > Streptophyta > Magnoliopsida > Malpighiales > Erythroxylaceae > Erythroxylum > Erythroxylum pelleterianum. Next base: position 12,969,663 of record JAOQMR010000001.1, read on the forward strand.
CCCCCGAAGATTCGCGAGAGTGCTTGTAGCTGTCGCGGATCCTTAAGCTCCAAAGAAGCAAAAGAGAGAGCCTAATGAGAAATGAGACCGAGAGAGAGCAGAGAGTGGCGAGGACAAGACGGTCATAAATGAATCAGCTGAATCGAAGCATTAGACGAGCTTGTAAAAAAAATAGCTGGTTGAGTTGAATCAACCACCCAATCCGCTCTTTACCAAACAACCAGCTCTTTACCAAACAACTAAAAAGCTTTTTAATATAGATCAAACAGCATATTTGAGCCAAATAGCTAATAAACAGCTGAAAAGTTGTTAACCAAACAAAGCTATAGTACTATTAGCATGCCAAGGTTGACTAGGTCCTGTTTAACACTTAGCTGATAACTGATTATGGCCCTGTTTGGCAAACAGCTGATAGCTGATAGCTGATAGCTGATAGCTGATTCTATCAGCTGTTAGCTGATAGCTGATTCTATCAGCTGATTTGACCAGC
>JAOQMR010000001.1:12981015-12991358 GCA_027563865.1 Erythroxylum pelleterianum
TCACTGCTGAAGCTCCGATGTCACCCATGGCGATAGAGACTAGCGGTGGAGTTGACAATGAAGTGATCGGTGGTGGCAGATGATGAATGATGGCGGTGAAGTGTCGGTTGATTCTCCGTTCTCCTCCCTTGTTACCGAATATCAATTCCTACTCTTAACCTCATTTGGTAAGGTTTTTATAGGATGGATCCGGGTCGGGCTAAAATAGTGAGAGGATTTTCCAATTTTAGTCCGGGTGTACGACTGTTCGCCTCGGCGACAGGCAAGATGTGTCACGACGTACGCTTTCTAGATCCTTTGCCACAGCGAAATAATTAATTTACGCCGCGACGAGCTTTTCCTTCATGGCGCGTCACGGTGGGATAATTAACTTTCGCCGCGGCGAATCACTAACTTCGCCGCGGTTCATCTCATGGCTTATATTTCTTTGTTCCACTTTGGTTATACTCTTCTTGAGTTGGCTCTGCTCTCCTTCAAATCTGCAATGAAAAGTAAATATTTGTAATATCAATTGTCCTATAATTTAAGGGAGTGCAATTGTTAATTAATTGTGACAATTTGACCCTCAAATCACATTAATTCAAAATAGGTACTCTTGGTTCAAATTAAGCACAATATCCAACAAAAGAGCCGAAAAGTATAACAAAAACTATGAAAATGTCAATAAATAATATAGCAAACTTGGGTTCAATCAAATTCCCCCACACTTAGATCTTTGTACTCCTGGATAAAGCTTATAAAAGTCAAAGAGATACAAGTGCAAAAGAAAATACCGTCCATGTTTAAAAATTTGAGTAGGAAATTGGTAAAACCACTTTCTCAAAAATCAACCAAAGTAGACTGGAAGAGCGCTAAGAAAATAAACACTCCAAGAATTTAATCCAGGAGATTGAGCAAAAGGGATTTCTCTCAAGTTAAGGTGTTTGCTCTCATCTCACTTGTCTTTGGGTTAATTTCACTATAAAATCTGCTTAGTCCATTCTCAACCATAAGCTTGTGATAGTTCTACCTCTCCATTTCAAGAACTATAATTTTGAAAATCAAGAGGGCTTTGCAAGGTTGTAATGTGCGGAAGGCTAAATGAATGGGTTGAAGAGAAGAAAGAAAAATGAGTATATGAACCACAATTATTTTCCTCATGAAATAAACACCAACACAACAAACATAATCTATCACATTATTTTTATAGCTTTTCTCCTAAGAGGCTTTTTTTTATAGAAAGCTTTCTACACTCTTCTTTCTTTCTTTTTTGAGAAAGCCTTTGATTATTATTATTATTATTATTATTTTCTTTTCTTTTCTTTTCTTTTGGCTTTTCTCAATAACCATACTCCTGTGAGAAAGCTTTCTGTTTTTTTTTCGAATTCTACTATCTACAAAGATCAACTTAAAGTAAGGAACTGGAAATGAAATATTTACATAACTATGAGGTCATGTGCATGCACTCAAAAATATGGCTCAAGGGGCTAGCAATGGTAAGTGTTTAGAGTTTTGTGTTTGGGAAAGTAAGGTTTTGAACGAATGCCTCTATCATGTTAACAAAATTCTAGTTCATCAAGCTTTGATCAAGAATTAAAACAAGTTTTAGAGAGATATGGAATTAAGCAGATACACACAAAAATGAAAGAATTCAGGCCCAAATATCCTTCCAGCAAGGTTTAGCATCTCAATTAAACAATCTCGAGGTTTAAAAAAGTAAAGTGCTACTTTTCAGCGTACCCTCATTTACTTCGTATTGAAAACATTGAAAATAGAATTAGCCAAAACCAACTTTTATTTAAAAACATAGATGGTGTTTTCAAAAACACAAGGACAACTTTGAAGCTTATAAAATCCTTAAGACACAGGAGTGAAAATAATCTAATTTGGAAGAATTGTTGAAGTGAGGGAATTAAAAGCAGTTTAAGGACAGTGTCGCTGCGGCGAAAAATTGCAGACACATAAGAAAAATACAATTCACCTCAATTCCCAAGTTAACAACTTTAAACACGCATATGACCTATTTAAAAACAATTAAGTGGTCAAAATTGATGCATGAAGAAGCTGTTATGCAGAATTCAAAAAGATACAAATTCCCCCCTCTACACTTAAATGAAATATTGTCCTCAATGTTAAACAAGCAAAGATAAAGCATAAGGGAAGAAACACACAAAGGGCAATTCAACACAACAGAAGGAAGGCTGGAGACAGAACTAAATGGGGATTTTATTGAATTGAAAGGTTACTGATTAAACTAAAAGCTAAGCTATTTTCCTACTGGGGTTGTTTCTCCCCCACACTTACTTAACAAGATAATGCACCAATATATGTCATGAGCAATCACAAAGAGTAAGTAAGTAAACAGGTGAAGGAAAGAAACAACCTGGGAGTTATGGAGGTTTCTGATTCTCCTGGTAAACCTTCGACAGACGGCAATGTTGTGGCGAAAAAACTTCATCCATTCCCATGTCCATGTCAGCCTCCACTATGCCAGATTCACCTGAAATGATTGTCGTAGAAAAAATAAGAGTTAGCCTCAGCGAACTTCCACAGAAGGTGTAATCTATAAAATGCTAACTATCAAAAATGAAGGAAAACTATCAACTAGTATGTAGCTAAACTATCTAGAATGCAATATAAAAGAAAAGACTCCTAACCTCACTTAGCAACAAAATGACAAAAGCTAACTCAAAGAACCAATTCTTGATTCCCCGGCAACGACACCATTTTGATCGGTGCCATCGTCTGATCTAAAAATCAGTCCCTTGGAAACCGAGTCAAAAATTTAAATTCCAAGGATTGCAATATAGGATGCAACCTCGGGTCGTCTCAGTTAATCGGAACCTAATGAAATGGACTTAAGCTAGCCTATATGTCATAAAATGCAAGCGAAATTAGTAAGCAGGGGGTTTCGATCTTGAAAATATTAATGAACTAAAATGCATTGTAAAAAGCATGTAAAAAATATTTTTGGGTTTTTGAAAATAGAAAATGAAAAGATTAAGACAAGTGATAAAATCCTCTTGAAAGTGAGCTTTGTCCATCATAGTTCAAAACTAATTTGATGGGATTAGAAATCACTAAGTTTGAAATGATAAACCTTATAAAGGACTCTCTTTAAGTCCAGGATCTTGTTTAATGAACTTCATTTCTCAAGATCACGTTAATCTTTCTTAAGCCTTAGAACCTTAAAAGACTCTTTAAGTCCAGGATCTTAATCAATGAACTCCATTTCTCAAGATCCCGTTAAGCGCATCTTAGTATGTGTAGTGGATTTGCTAATGCAATGGGTCAAATGAAATCTAGCATCAACTCAATATCAAACATAACTAGGCAAATAAAAGAGAATCAACAAGATCATAAGTGGACATATATGAGACTTCATATATTTAAGCTCAAAGTTCTACATAAACAAATCCATAACACATTACATTGTTCAACACTTGATTAAACTCTAATCAAGCAAATCTAACTACAAGCAATAAACCCTAAGTCAGAAGTTCATAACAATGTAGTTAAATGTGACAATGTAAACTACTAATCCAAACAACACATTAAATGTCCAACATTTGATTAAACTATAATCAAGTAGCTTCACTACAAGTTACAAATCCTAGACCTAGGCGTTCATAAATCATAGCTAAACTACGGATTAAGCTACTCCCCTTTGAAGCTCATTGAACTCTAGCCGTCACTACATCTTCAAGAGATAATGAATGCCTAACCACGCATTGCAATCGGAAGCTTCACAACTAGGAATGAATCTAAGCTACCAATGGTGGAAGTTGGCGGTGAAAATGGAAGAGAAAACCTATGAGAGAATTGTCCCCAGGGAACCCCGAATGGAACCCTGGGTGGTGAGGTCGTGAATTCTTTTATTCTCTCTTCGCTTGTCTGTCTTTTCTCGAATGAATGATCTCTCCTTCTCTCTGTCTGAATGCTCTCTATCTGATAGAATTCACTCAATATATATGTCGGCACTCTTTAACTTATCCGAAAATAGGTTTCTTCTCAAAACTGGTTGCTGGGTTGGGTATGTACAGTATGAGAATTTTCCAATTTTAGTCCGGGTGCCCGACTGTTCACCGTGGCGACAGGCAAGATGCGTCGCGACATACGCTTTCTGGATCATTCGCTGCGGAGAAATAATTAATTTACGCCGCGATGAGCTTTTCCTTCATGGCGCGCCGCGGCGGGATAATTAACTTTTGCCGCGGCGAATCACTGACTTCGCCGCGGTTCATCTCATGGCTTCTATTTCTTTGTTCCACTTTGGTTATACTCTTCTTAAGTTGGCTCTGCTCTCCTTCAAATCTGCAATAAAATGTAAAAATTTGTAATATCAATTGTCCTACAATTTAAGAGAGTGCAATTGTTAATTAATTGTGACAATTTGACCCTCAAATCACATTAATTCAAAACAGGTACTCTTGGGTCAAATTAAGCATAATATCCAACAAAAAGAGCCGAAAAATATAACAAAAACCATGAAAATGTCAATAAATAATATAGCAAACTTGGGTTCAATCAACAATCATATCAACATTTTGTGTTTAAATCTCATTTCCTTACCTCTATTTTCTTTTTTAAATAGAGAACATAAGGAGTCCATTCAAAGCAAAGGGATTATTAATGTTGAAGAACGACATAAGTTTAAGTTTGTATCATGGTTTAGAAATCAAGTAAGTTACATATTGATTACATATTATGAACTTATGACATTTTGTATATCAGATTAACTTCTAATTTCATTTTATCATACAAATGATACGATTACATAACCGTAAGGTGCAAGAGGCGACAATAACATTATATTGTTTAGCATGTAGACCTCATATTTATTGGAGAAAATATACAGGTTGCATTTTTAATAGGGTGAGATTTTACATACAAGATTGAGATAAAATACTTAAAAGCCAAAATTATGGGGTTATTATTGAGGGTGTCATCTATGAAATAATAGAGTTGCACTACATCAAGGATAAGAAGGTTGTTCTATTTAAGTGCAAATGGTTTAATCTTACTGATATGAAAGTAAACGGGAATATTAGTAGCATCAATGTTAGTAAGGCATGGTATGATAATGACTCTTTTGTCTTTGCAAGTTAAGTGAAGAAAGTTTTCTACCTCAACGATACCATACTCAGTAGCAATTCGAAGGTAGTTCAAAAGTTTTAATACCAAAATCTCTTCGATTTTTGTGAAAGGGATAATGGTCAATTCATAGAGGATGAAGATGAAGTATATCAAGAGATTAAATCAGAGTTCAATAATGAAGCCATTCGAATAGAAGATGTAAATATATCATCATTCCATAGGAGAGATGTTGATCCCAATATAGTACAACTGGATGAAATCTAAGCCAATCTTATCGTACAAACAAATGAAGATTATACTCAGGATGAATTAAATAACAATGATGATGCTTTAGCCGAATATATTAGTGACGAAGAGTCCAATGATAATGTAATTAATGACGATGATTTTCAAAATCTTGATCATGATAATTAAAGGTAAATAAATTGTTTATATTCTCTAGAATGTTATGTTGATGTTTGAGTTATGTTAATCCATATTGTTGATATTTGACTCATGTTAATGTATATTGTTCATGTTTTACTTATGTTTATGTGAAACGTTGGTGTTTGGCTTATGTTTATGCAAATGTTGTTTTTTTACTTATGTTTATGTGGATTATTGGTGTTTGCCTTATGTATGCGGAATGTTGGTGTTTGGTTTATGTTATGCGAAATGTTGGTGTGTGGTTGAGTTTTGTTATACAGAATGTTGGTATGTGTTTGAGTTATGTTTTAGCATAATGTTAGTGTTTGAGTTATGTTTATGTGGAATGTTTATGTTTGACTTATATTTTTTACGGAACGTTGATGTAAGTAGTAGTAACGATGAGGAGTCTTACTTTGTCCATAATTTTTTTAAAAGTTTTGTAATTAATATTTAATTACATTTTATTTTTTATCAAATGCATTTAATTTTTAATTATGAAATTTTAGTATAGAAATGTTCTTAGGAATTTTATATCTACATCTTAATTATCATTTGCTTGTTTCATTCTTGTTTATTGCTTTGATTAAGTATTTCAATTTAGTTTGGATAATTATTTCTTTTAAATAAATTATTTGTTTATTAAATTAGATATTTGTAGCCAACGGTGATTCCAAAAAAAAAAACTCCTAAAAATAATTATGATTAATTTACTTAGGATAGGTCTTAACAAATATACAATTTTAAGGGTCCATGCTTCTATCTGGAACGTTCTAGCACCTTGTGCGTCTATGATATAAGCAAAGAAGTTGATTTCTTATACCATCAGGTCAGCTTCCCAACAAAAAGGTCTACACTCTTACTTGAACGAACAAAATGAGGTAAGGAGATCATTTTTTCTTCAGTTAATTCTTAGCTTCATGTGTTTTCCTTCAGTCTGAAAAGGGTTTGCTTCATGTTGTTTCATTGCTTCTTGTGAACGTGGGACGATCGTTATGAACTTCACTTCTTATGTCTTTTTATTGTTTTGTTGGCTGAAAAACCCAGAAAGTTTTCATCTTTATAGAAAGCTACAAATACTTGTCTAAATGGTGATAACCTCCGTTATGAAATTAGTAGAATGATATGTTGTTGAGTGAAATGTATCAAGTTCTAGGTGATGATCATACCGGTTTCTACATAGATTCGGATGTAAAATGCGGAAAAACCAGTTAAAAGGAGTCAACTGAGGAGAGGGATTCGTCGGATTGATTTTACTTTTACAATTGATGTGTATGAAGTACAGCTACATTGATACTTTTTGCAGCCGACACCCAATTGTGAAGTGGGCACAAAGAAGTGACAGGATTGACATCACTATTGAGTTACCTGATGCCAAGGATGGGAAGCTCAAGCTTGAACCTGAAGGGAGGCTTACCTTTTCTGCCACTAAAGACGAGGCTCTCTACGAGGTTGATATCGAGTTGTTTGACAAGGTCAATGTTAAGGTATGCCATTCTATATATATATATATATATATATGCGTAAAGGTAGAAATCTGGAAGTGATTAATGGTACTTGAGCATTCATCTGCAGGAGAGCAGGTACAACTTGGGAGCTAGACATATTGTCTATGTCATTAAGAAAGCAGAAAAGAAGTGGTGGAGCAGGCTGATTAAGTGGGAAGGAAAGCCTCCAGCTTTCATTCATGTTGACTGGGATAAATGGATTGATGAAGACGATGAGAAGGGTACAGGATGCTTGTTTTATAGTTTTTTAAATCTTGGTATTACGCTAATTAATTTTACTAAAATCAAACCCTTCTCTTGTTATTGTGACAGTTGAAGGCAACATGGGTTTTGATGATATGGATTCTCGGTGAGTCTGTAGCTTACTCGTCTTGGTTGTTCACTCAGCGTTTCCCTGCTCCTAGTCGCTCTGATTAAAGCACTCAGTTGCTTGAAATGGCTTACAAACATGAAAATTTTCACGGGAATTAGAATATGTGTTGCATTATGTAGGACTAAATCTGCTTAATCACCAACAAACACTTGTTTGTTAAAAGGGTACAAGGGGAGGGACTTATGGAAGTGTGAAAAGTGAGCACGTTGATAGTTCGGAGAGATTCATTCGATGATCTATGGAGGTCTCGTGCACAGGAATTGGTTTTACTAAATCAATGAGCTTTCGATCATTTTCAATAGCTGATAATGGTACAATAGAAAGATTGTTGTAGCAAAGAGTCTAAAGTTCCTGTTTTTGAGTTCTTTAAAACAGAATGATAATGCCAAGAACGGTTTTAAGCACTGGAATTATACTAGTGTATATGTTTGGTTTTTAAGGTCAGAATAAGCAAACATTATTGATCTGGTCTATTCAGAAAGGTGAAAACTTAAACGATTGGACTGGAATAAAATTTAGTTCCTATGCCTATCAGCTTTGTCCCCTCCTCACATGTAATGGCTGGATTTAGAGGATACCTAATCATCAACATTGGCCCCCACTTGTTAATTGAGATTAATGCTATGCAGAAAATAAACATGGCTGATGAGGATTTTGACATTGAAGATTCAAAAGGTGGCAAAGGTTAGAACTTTATACGTAGGTGCATTCATTTATCGGCCTTCAGATGCCGCCTGATGCTTAGTTTTTTTTTATTTAGCAACAGAAATGTTGTATGAAATAATATTGTTGTTGTACTGCCTACATGTATTCTTATGTCTGCTTGAAATTTTCAGAAGGGGAAGAAACAAAGTAACAACAAGAAGAACACAATTCATCAGCTATTGAAGAAACTGAGACTTAGTTGCATCAGCTATTGAAGAAACTGAGACTGAGTTGTGTCTTGTAAAGCTGCCAAGATTACTTTGTGCCAGAGAGCAAAAGAGCGGAGAAAGTTCTCACACAACACAGAAATCTCGTAGCATAATTTGTATAATGACTCCAAGGTTCAATGGTAACTTGTACAATGTTTCTGTTGAGTGAAATAAATCAGCATACGATCCACTACAGGGTTCTAAATATGTTTCTATGAAGTGTCACATAAACTAGATTTGCTAGTTTTATTCACATTGAATGCCGCATAAATCGAATTCATTTATGCTGCAAACAAATGAGTTAGTAATAAATAGATTATTATATTTTTGTCAAGTAGCAAAAGTTCTGAACTCTTCGGTATCTATTTGTTAACTAGCAAAAGTTCTGAACTCTCCACTATCTAAGCAGCAAAGTTTAGGCCGTGACATAACCGAACGAGTCCTCTTTTAGTGACAATCGATTCTTCAAAATAGGGTTATCTTTATACGTCAACCAAAAAGGGATGAAAAGCAATTTAAGGCGACAAGTTAAATCATTCTATGTGAATATAGACTGAAAATCTCCAGCAATCATGACGTAAACTTAATCGTCTATTAAACAATCAAACAAAATACTTGCAGACTAATTTGGGTTGATTCATACACTTGATCATATATGGCTGAATCATGTATAACTGCAGCCGCAAAACAAAATTTCATTTGATGCTTCTGTCATACACAGTACACATAAATGCAAAGGCTCAATAAACGGTGCAAGCATCCAGATACAGTAAGGACAGGATACCAACTGAGACAGGCACGTACATACATGACTTGGCTATGCATCAAGTCCCTAACAAAATAGAGAGCTACAGTATTTGTCAAGAGCACTAGAGATATATTCCAAATCGTCATCCAAAAGGACTTGGTTCAAAACTATCAAACATGGCCTCTACTAGCCACTCCATCCCCATCAACCGAAGTGACCCCGGCATTTTGATGATCCACATAAGCATTTCTTTTTTCTGCATGGATCCGTACCTGACTGTGAAATCCCATAATCGTAGGTCAACTCCGTCATAGGAGGAATGTGTCTTAATGCAAAAAAGGCAATACAAAGGAAGGATTCATTACTATGTTCATACATGATTGGCTGCCAAAAGGTGTTTGGATCACAACTATGATTCATAAATCGAGCCACATTGCCAATGTTCTTTGCACTTATGAACACGGGTGATGGCATAGCATAGTTCTCAGAAGCATCAGTAGAAGTGTCTATTAACCCAGATTCACAATTCCAACTAAATGACTCATAACCACAGGTTGAATCAAACACATAATCATCATCTTCACTAATCTTGTCTATTAGCTCACCAGCATATTGACAAATAAAGGTCCCAGCTCGTACAGGATCCCATGATCGGAGGCCCCAGCCTCTCTCCTTTGTCTTGAACACTTCCAGGTGAATCTTCAAACCACTCTGAGATACCCGATTTTTGCAGTTAGCAAGGCATGGACAGGCTGAACCACATTCATGTATCATTGGCTTCCGACTCACAAGAATCCCATTGGCAGTATATGGGAAGTCACCTTCATTCTTTCTGATGCAAGAGCAGTTCAGATTGCCAGGTTGGCATGCATTCTGACAGTTACAGCCATAAGCTGGCTGCGTTAGCTTGAATGACTTGGGATACTGGACAGCAGCAAAATATTTAAAGCATGCAGGCCCCTTCTCTTCATCAACTTCGTTTACAAGAGAAACAGGTATCTTTTCAGCTCCTGAGGTGATGTCAGGAAGAATTAGTCCAACCCTTGAAGAAATCATCTCTTTCCACCTCTCAGTCGATTTCCAAATAGAAAAAGCACTTGGCTGACCAGGCACCCGAACCAACTTATACTTGAATGTACTGCTACCAGATTTTGCCTTCTCCAGCCATGACTCCTGGATTGTATAAAGACCATCATACACATAGACCTTTGCTGATGTATTAACAGCATCTTTCATGCCTCGAATAACTCTCACTTCACTGCCCCGGTGCAGGCTCCTCTCCAAAGCAAGGTTACCCCTCTCAAGCTTCTGATCAGCAG
>JAOQMR010000001.1:13020868-13032298 GCA_027563865.1 Erythroxylum pelleterianum
CTGGAAACGTCCCAGAACAAAATGTTGTTATTCCGCACCGCGTTCATCTGATGAATGCACTGGGATGTTCCATCTGGGAATTGTGATTCCCAACAGGTATAACCCCCAAACACACGTCGCAGTATAACGTGCAAACACCAAAGGGTGGGGTGTGGGGTGTGGGGTCCAACAAAAACTACTTCTGTTGTTCCTTTCAGTAGAATGTAATGCATTTAGGTCTTAAAAATGCCCCTTCAAAATTTCAAAAAATAATGGATGACATATTTTGATCCTATTATGAGTTTTCTATAGTGTATATAAATGATGCAATAATATTTTTTAATGGTTCAAACATATCAAGACATTTATTCACATTGTTAAAAATAATGGATTAACAGTTCCGAAAACAAAGTTAAGCTTTTTCTAGACTATAAATAGATTTCTAGCACACTGCATAATAATGTAAATAAATGTCTTGATATTATTGAAGTGTTGCTTTACCATACAAAACATGCACCTTGATCCTCCATCATCATCATCGCAAAACCTTCCCGACCTTGATCCAACGCCTACTCTAGTGGTTCTTCTCAGATCTTCTCGTACCATAAAATCTCCTGATAGGTATGGCTACTCTGCTACTTTAGTTGATAATGTTGTTCCTACTTCTTACTCTCAAGCAGTTAAACATACAAGTTGGGTGAAAGCTATACAAGAAGAACTTCAAGCACTCCAAGAGAATCATACTTAGGACATTGTTCCATATCCTAGTGGAGTTAAGCCCATTGATTGTAAATGGGTATAGTCCATCAAGCTACGGTCTAATACTTGATAGATATAAAGCAAGGTTGGTGGCACTCACCAATCAACAAGAATATGGAGTAAATTATGAATAGATATTTGCACCTGTGACAACAGTACGACTTGTTCTTGTTATTGCTGCTTCTAAAGGTTGGTCATTGCGACAAATGGATGTTAAGAATGGTTTTTTACACAGGGATCTTAAAGAAGACATTTATATGACTCCACCATCAGATTTATTTTCTACACCTTCATCTGATGTTTGTAAGCTAAAGCGGTCATTTTATGACTTAAAACAGGCTCCATGTGCTTAGTTTGATAAGTTTTGCTCTACGCTTATCAATTTATCATTCGTTCAAAATCAAATATGATTCCTCTTTGTTTCTTTGCAAGACCCCTAATAGCATTGTCCTACTTCTTGTCTATGTTGATATTTTTATTACTGGGATTTATTCTGAATTGATTTCTAAGCTTCAAGTGCACCTTCAAAATTCTTTTCACGTGAAAGGTTTAAGTCTTTTGCGGTATTTTTTGGATCTTGAGTTGCACTCTACTTCAGCTCGTATTTTTTTACACTAACATAAATATATTAAAGACTTAATTGCTTTAGCTTGTCCATAAGATGGTCATTCAATGGATACTCTATTAGCGGTAAATGTTAAATATCATCATGATGAGGGTGAGTTTCTCTCGGACCCTTCTTTATATAGACAACTTGTGGGAAGTCTAAATTATCTAACTATGACTTGGCTTGATATTTCCTTTGTCGTTCAACAAGTTAGTCAATTTATGCAAGCAACTCGTCATCTCCACCTAGCAACTGTTCAACGCATTATTCTCTATTTGAAAGGCACCTCAGCCTGGGGATCTATTTTTTCCTGTGGACACTAATATTCACCTGGTTGCATATAGTGATGCTAATTAGGCTGGTTGTTCTGATACTAGACATTCTATTACTGATTGCTACATGTTTCTTGGAACCTCTCTTATTTCTTAGAAAAGCAAGAAGCAAGATCGGGTATCTAAGTCCTCTACTAAGTCTGAATATAGAGCTATGTCCTCAGTATGTTCTCAAATTGTTTGGCTTCGTGGATTGTTAGGAGAACTTGGGTTTCCTCAACTTGATCCTACTCCACTCCATGCAGATAACACTAGTGCTATTTAAATTACAGTTAATTCAGTGTTTCATGAGCATATCAAATACATTGAAGTGGACTGTCATTCTATTCGCAATGCCTATGATGCTCATATCATTTCTCTTCCTCATATTACCACTGATCTCTAGACTATCGATGTATTTACTAAGGCTCTTGCCAAACATCGACATAACTTCCTTGTTGACAAATTGATGCTTGTTGATCACCCAACATCAATTTGAGGGGGATATCAATGGCAGAGGTTATGACAAGGATTATGCAAAGATAATAGCAAGGATGATTTGCGTATCAGTCATAAAATTAGATATGCATATAGACTTAATTTATGTACATATATGTGCTTAGGATAGATTATTAGTAATTAATTCACTAGTTGTATGTAAGGATAATTAGTTGTACAGCCTGTACTGAAATTCTATTTAAGAGAATGTATATGAATAGAAAGGCATTTAGCCATTTTACTCAAAACTTGACACAATGTAGGATCTTTGTTACGTAGTCATATGCCAATCCTTTATGTACACATTTTGATTTTGGAGTTACAAGGCTCCAGTATGTTGTCTTTGTTTTTAATGTGCATGTTCCTTATTTCAGTTTTTACAAAACTTAGCAAGTATGTAATTCTCTTTCAATTATTGGTGCTGACATTGTGTGCATATTTCTTTATTTGATAATGTTCAATCATAATTTCAATTGATCCTATTTAGCTACTGTACCATTGAATGCATAATCATAACTAACTCGAATAAATTATGTTGCAGTTGGTAGAGCTTTTGAATGTCGAAGGCTATAGTGACTAGATACAATTGATTGCGGAGTTTAAAGTCTTTACAATCTTGGCAAGTGCACTGATAATTTCCAGAAGTTTGATTTGAAATGATATGTATGTGCATTGTTGTATTGGGTTTGTCTGATGTAAGGTCTGCTTGGTTTTCCTGTTCGCCTTTGGTTGTACCTTGAATTAATTGGCTTCAGATTAAACATACTTTCTTAGACGTTGATTTAGTTTTTGTTTTTTTAAAGTGGGCTAGCAGCAGCGTTTACCACCTTTTAGGTTTATGGTCCGGATTGGTCACATCTGTACCATACCTAAAGTTTACTTGATGAATTTGTGCCTAAAATTACTGAAGGCCTCATCAAACATCCACAAATCATACATAAACAAGTGAGTTTTCAATCCGATTAATATCCGGACTACCCGACCCAAAAAAATAGATATGGAGGTTAAAAATAGATTTTAAATGGATTTTAAATGGATGTTGAAAAATGGATGTGGATATGGATTTGAATATGGGTCTAGTGATAACCCGAACCATGGATACCCATATCCTACCCGTTTTTTACTAACTCTATTTTTTCTATTTTTCTTGAATATTTATAGTTAAATATAATAAAACATTAATATTTTATGAGAAGAAACAACTTTAAAATCTCCACTTTACTCCTCAGTATTCACATTTTTCATCATATTTTATTTTCTTATAGGATGATAATAATGCAAATGATATAGAGATGGAGTTTTGAATGTTGTAGAGTTCATGCAAAAACAATTTGAAGCTTTGGTTATTTCAATCTTTGTTCTAGTCCTAAATTGTGAAAATGTATGTTATCTTTGTACTAGACATTATGATTTTTATTATTCCAATTTTATGGTTTTATAATACATACAAATCAAAATCTTGACTTATTATTATTAAAGTAATTTTGATTTGGAGCGTTCGCAAAAATCTTCTATTTATATTTTCTATTTAAAAGTTATATTTTTATGTGCTATACAACTCGATAGATATCGAAAAACTCGAACGGCCTAGGATTTGGATATGGGTAGTAAATCGTAAAAACCAATGGATATGGATATGGATATGAGTTAAGTCATAAAAAATGGATATGGATATGGGTAGAGTAAAATCCAAACCGAACCCTACCTATTGCCATCCCTAGACATAAACAATTTTCATTTTCAACAATTTTTAACAATTTTTATTTCCATTTTCAATAATCACAGTACATTCATAAAACAATTTCCATTTCTAACATCCACAAATCATACATAAATAATTTTCATTTCCAACATCCACAAATCATACATAAACAATTTCCATTTCCAACAATTTTTATTTCCATTTCCATTTCCAACAATACATTTATAAAACAATTTCTATTTCCAACAATTTCAATTCAAAGTTTCTAGCATGAGGATCAAGTTGAAGGGTATCATATGATTTACATAATTGTCAAATAATAAATGACATATCTTATACAATTATTCATACACATCTATTCATAACATGATAATCAAGTTGGAAGATATATTCAAAGTTTGTAAATTGGTCTTCTATCTTTCCCAAATTCACGGTACCAACCAGTATGTCCCGGTATTGTACTTACCGGCTAGTACCAAATGAAAAATACTGGTACTGATGAAAGGAATATCGTTTCGTACAAGCTGGTTCATTCCTTTGTAACCTATCGTATATGTTGTACCAACTGGTACAGAACGGTATTCGTTCCTTTGTAACCTACCGTATATGTTTGCCTATTACATCTCACGTCAACTGGGTTTCATCATTATTTGGGTAGGTGACACAAGGACATCCATTCACGCATCTCTCCCATTGGAGTCTGCAATAATAATGTGGTAAAAGACATCCGCGAAGAAAAGAGACGTAATAGAAGGGAAATGAATGGTTCTTTGTACACGTCACAACAAGAAATACAATAAAGAATGAGTTTTGGCTTCTGACAATTGTTTGCATAAAGTAGCTTACGAGCTGTTTGGAAACTTTCGAATTGAATTCATTAACGAATTGGATTCAATTACATTAATGAGATTGAATTAAATTTAATTTACACTGTTTGAAATAAACCCAGTAATATTAGAATTGAATTTAATTACACTGTTTGAAACACAATCAAAATAAATTCAATTATTTCATACGACATTTTTACTCTTAACTAAAAAATAATCTTATTAAATAATAAACAACATATTTCTCCCTCCAGATCCCAAATGGAACAAGATTCACTTAAAATGTAGCCAAAAACAAACAAACAAAAAATCTAGATATATACAAAAAAATTCTAGAAATGTAAAAGAATGTAGACAGGATGAGAAAATGAAAAGAGAGGTTAAATCGAACGATGGATTTAAAAGAGAATGATGATCATAAACAAAAAAACGAGAAAAGAAGCGACACCCATGAACAAGGAAAAGGGAAAATTTGGATATGGTGAGAGGTGCCGATTCGTGAAAAAGGTGTTGTTGTTCCGTTTCTTGATAGGAGGAGTTGTTTGAGGTGAGAGGTTGCTTGAGATGAAGAGATATATGGTAGGGTTAGATGGGTATTATTGGAAGGATATTTTCAACGTTCAAAAGAAGAATTGAAGTTTCAGTTCGTAATTCAATTCTGATACTTTTTTCAGATGAATTCAACTTATAAAGGATGACGGGTTCAACCCATCCCTTTTTTCTGTTTCCAAACACTTGAATTGAATTTAATGTTGCAATTGAATTCATTTCATACTATTCCAAACACCATGTAGTGATAATAGATAGTCACAAACTCACAAAGCATTTACCAACAAATAAGCGATCGAATCACGATATGTTGTATATGTAGATTCCAAAATGGGAGCATATAGGAATGCCAATATAGTCCCATTTTTCAAAATCTAGGTTACCTCAGCATAGACGTCTCTCTGTATTGCTCTGAAACATTGTTATCTTATTTATAGATTATTAAAAATATTAGAATTTAAAAAGAATTTCGATCTACTTTAATTTTAAAAGCGGGGTGTAAGGTCACTATCTTCGCTTTTCTTTTATCGTAATTTAGTGATGAAATCCCTAAATTAAATTCCTTACTGTCATCCCTCTCTAAAATCTCCTCCGTCTGTAAATCCTTACAGCTGATGCCTGAGACATTGATATTCCTTCATTATTTGGCTTCTCAATCCCTTGGTTAGGCAAATGAAACCAGAAATCGCCATGCCTTTATACATTTTGTTTGTTGGAGTGCAGGTTCTTACAATTCACAATAATAGAAATACTGCTGAATTTTCTGGAAAACAGGTGAAGTTGAACAGTCAAAGAATGCAAAGAAGAGAACTCAGACGAACACGAGGAAAAAGAAAGTCTTTTGAGAAGAAAAAGAACAGCATTGAAATAGCCAGCTAGCTTGACATCAGTAACTTGGAATTCTTCATATCTTGAACTGTTAAAACGATTTTTTTTTTATGCACTGAAAATTGAACGTACATATTGTTTTCTTTTCTTTCCTTTCCTTTTCAAGAGGAGCTTCTCATTTCCATGAACATACTGGACAACATAATCCGTCTTTTCTATTTTGATCAAGGAAATGAAACAACTCGTCGAGCCCTAACACATTCTTCCTCCTTGAATTAGCAAGAATGTTGTTTATATAATGAAAACAACTCAGAACTAAAAGGTATAATTGCACCAAGTCGGGAGTAAATAGATGAATATTCATAATACAGGATGAGAAAGAGTAATGGAAACAGGTGATTTGTTCCCCTCCGTGTAGCTTTGCCTTTCATTTTTGAATGCAGATCATGTTTTTTAGTACAAAAGAAATATCAGCTACATCACATTCTACAAGGTATACCACATGGAAGAAGGCAAAACCCTTCAGCATTAGCATGATCTAAAAACTAAGTCCTATGTATATTCCTCCCTAAAAAGTGCGGCAATTGAACCTCCAAATCAGGTCTTGAAGGCTTCCCATCCAATAACTCTCTATCTTTGAAAATGGTAAAACTAGAGATATGGCTGTCTTCTCACATACTTGTCCAGTCATTGCTTCTTGAGAAAGAGTAAGAATAGATTGTGACGAGTCACAGATATACTCGATCGTAGTTAACATCCGTATCATATCTATCAAAGCTCAAGGACAATCCAATATATTAAACCACAGTTTTCTTGCTTCGAAAGTTCTCTTTAAGAAAAGCAAATTTTTTCTTGCACTGATTCACAGACTTCCCAGGAACAGCTGCTGCAACCCTCTCCCATCGTTGAGTGGTTTCTTTCGGGAAAGTTTTTAGTGCCTGCACCAGCGCTCTCTCTTGCACAGCAGACCATATATCTTGTTCTGATGTCGAAGACATCCCGTTCACAGCAGATGCATCATTGGGACTTTTACCCACAGAGCTATCTGAATTATCAGCCTTTAAAACACTGCCTTCAGACTCCAGAGATGTTGATTTTCCTTTTATTTCATCTCTTGTTGTAAGTGGAGATGCAATCCCTTGACTGGGTTTCCTTTTTTCAAGAAAGGAATCAAAAGCTTTGGCAGTATCAGGTTTTTGCAGTAGGACAGTTTTGGTTGCCTTCAGAATTTCTTCGACAGACCTCTCAGTACCAATGTAGTCTGATATAACCTCCCACCTACGAGATGTTCCTTTCGGATATTTCTGCATTCCTTTCCTTAAGAGCTCAATCTCCTCCCTAACCCATGGCTTCTCTTTCTTGTCCAAGCCAATCGATGAGACACTTCCATTCGACTGTGCAAAGCCATTCTGCTTTACACTGTCGCTCTCATGTTTTTTATTGCTCTCTGAAATATGATCAGAACCACATGCATCCCTGAGATCTTTTGCTTGGTCTCCTAATTCTTTGCCTTCTATGTTATCGCATATACTCTTAAGTTGCTCAGTATCCAATTTCATACAAAGTTTTTCTACATCATCCTCACAAAGGTCAAGCAAATGCTTGGACAACACAGGCGCTGATAGTGTTCGAAGACGAGTCCGCTCTTTGCGAAGAAGTTTCTTCTCTTTCTCTTTAACCTTCTTTTGCTGTAAAGCAGCTTCTGCTACACGCTTTTCTTCTTCCTCTTTTCGACATCTCTCCTCTTCAGCAGCTTTTGCAGCTTCTTCCTCCTGTAACTTCTTTGCCAAAAATTTAGCTTCCTTCTTTCTTTGCTTCTCAGCTTTCTCTTCTTCTTTTCTCTTTAATATTCTTGGATCCCTTCTGTAGGCATTGTCAACAAGTGTTCGTATCCTAGCATATTCTTCCTTCCTAGCCTTTTCTGTCAGCTTTGCATTCTGTCTTTCCATCCACCTCCTGTGGTCACGAGATTCGGCTTGCTCAAGATCAAATTCATCAGCATGTGGGAACTCTCGCCAACTCTTAAAGCTATACCAAAAGTTATAAAAATTATAAACTTCACGTAAAGGAGTGTCATCATCACCTAAAGATGGGATTGGCTGGCTGACTGACCACCGCCCATTTCTCAAAAAAGCAGGACCAAACACCTTGAAGAAATCCTGTGGAGCACAATCACTAGGAATTTCATCATCAAACTCATCCGAGGAGTCATAAATCCTTCTCCTCACAGGATCAATCAAAACTTCATATGCTTCTTGGATGGCCTTAAAGTGACTCTCTATCTCATCCTTCTTTGCTTGTTTTGCAGCCTCAGTTTCCTCAGCAAGAAGAATGGCTGCCTGCTTGTCAGGATGATACTTTAAAGCAACTTCACGATAGCTCTTTCGTATTTGTTCCTCTGTAGCAAGGTATCTCAAATGGGCCAAACCTAACAGGGCGTAATGATCTTGTTGCTTGTCCCCACTACCAGATTTCCTTTTACCTTTACTGCTATATGAGTCTTGTGATGGCATATACGCCTGTTCTTTGTCATTATAAACTTTCTGATCTTCCTCAACTGCAACTTCTTCCTCACACCCAAGGAGTTTCTGTGCAGCAGAATGGAAAGCATGCCCAGCAGGCTCAAAATATGAGCATTTGACTGGAAAGCAGTTTGAAGACATAAACACTGGCTTTCCATCAACAAGCTCTTGAGAGTATGAAATAAGCCGAAATCTAGCATGGATTGCCATAATGGTTTTGACAGTCCCAAAAAAGAGTTATGAACCGCAACCTTATGCAGAACTTCACGCTAAGTCAGCACTCTGGTAATAATGCTTTAAAAATTTCCAAGCTTCCCTGCAATTAAATAGAAAAACTTCTAAATTTTGAATCCCAATAAAACTAGGAACCAAGGGTACATGGAATATATTAGGAAGTAAGAAAACTAAGTGACTCCATCACCAGTCCAAGGAGACCATTTGACAGGGATCATATGATACACAGCCAAGACATGACAAGAAAAAAATGAATTACCATTTACCAAGAATAAGAATTAAATCCTATCTCGAGCACAAAAGACCACCTTCAAGTTTATACATTCATAAGAATTTAAAAAGGCATACATACCACGTCCAAACAAGAATTCCACACCTATAAATTAAGGGAAACAATTCAAGGTCCATCTCAAAACCTAGAAGATTCCCCATAACCCTTAGGTAAAGCTTTCTTCCAAACCCACTTCAGAAGCAATACCAAATACCAGAAAAATCAGTTTAATTGACCTAAAAATCAATTCTTTTGGGAGCCAATAACAATAATTCCAATACTAAGAACATTTTCATTTGCCCTAGCGCCACAACGGCCAAGAAAAACTATTTATACATCTGTAGGTATTGAACAACAAATATTTCGGGGTTCCAAGTGAATGAAAGGTGAAGAAACCTTAATCGGCGAAACACGGCATCAGACAACAAACAGCGGTAGGAAAAAACAATAAAAATGAGGACGAAACATAGAAAATATTCATGAATTGTGTAAGAATCAGACAGACATAAAAAGGCATGAGATGATAAAATGAGAAGTGGATTGTTTACTTCAGCTGGGCTGCTGCGTTTTCTGCCTCTCTCTTGCTCTGTATATCGGCGAGAGACTCAGAAGGTGCCCTAGTTTCTACACTCAAAACTTATTAACCATCTTTAGAGTATTTGTAAACTTTATTATTTCTATTATTAAAGTTTTATTTAATTAATATATATTAAATTACTTATGTGTTTCACATTATGGTATTATACCTTTTTATGTTTTGGAAATTTTATTGAGGAGAATAGTAATTTACTTAATATGATGTGTATTCATTCATTATTTGTACGACGAATTCTTTTGAATGTAGATCATTGATGCGGGTATTGTATCGCATCAGTCAATACCGCCCGAAACGTATCATACCAGCTAAAAAATAGTATAGTACAGTGACATTTAGTACAGGCCAATACCAAAATATCGGTTATATACCATACTAAATTGCAATTTTTTAATAAATTGAAGGTTTAATTGAAATTTTTGAATATTTAGCCCTAATTATTAGACCTACCCACCCAACCACAACCATCGCACCAACCCACACCCATCACACTATCCCACAATCCCGCACACTTCGCACCAGTCAGACTGTTCCAGCACCAGTTAAACCGCTCATGCACTATTCATACCACTCCCACACTAGCACTCGCACTCGCACTCGATTATAATTTAATTGAATTCAATTATAATTAATATTGATATTTCTATATACAATTCAGGTTTTGAATATTAATTGCCCCAATTGTATTGAGAAGATGAAATTACGGATTTCAAATGCTAAGCCTAACATTGGTCAATATTTTTATAAATTTGTCAATGCAAAAGTAAATATTTCAATTATTGTTTGTAGCAATGCCAATCATATAAATTAATATTAATCAACATTCAAATTGAAGGTCTTTGGTAGGTACTTAGTATTTGTGAAAGACATGAAAGTTTGTTTTTGTCAGAAAATATATCAAATAAGTTCTGTGTGTTGGGATAACAGTCTTGTTCAGAAGTTGTATTGTTGTTCGCAAGAAGTAAGTATGTGTAAAAATATATGTTCATAATGCAAATTTGTCATAAGTTCTAATATTTGTGTTTATATCTTTATTTTGTAGGTCCCATAAGTACAAAAAAAATGGAGTCATTGTAATAGTTTAAAGAGCCAATGTAAAGGTTATGTTTATTGGGACTCTTTTGCCTTTTATTCAATCACCTGCCATGTTAGCCCCGAATTTTTTTTATGTTATTAAGCATGATTAGAAGAAATTGAAGTCTTAATAGATTAAATTAAGTTGGTAATTGATCAGTATGGTAACATTAATTAAGTTAGGTAGCATGAGTAGATACAATTAAATGTGTTAGTTGAGCTTAAGTGTTTAGAATTAGTTGGGCCTAAGTTGAAAATAGAAGAAAATAGGCTTTAAAGGGTTAATGGGCCTTGGGCCTTAATGGAGGAAGAAAGGAGGAGAAATGAGTTGGTTATAAGAAGAAAAGGGAATTAAGTTGGGCTTGGGCTTAAGTTATATTAGTAGAAGTATAAAAGAGGGAGAGTTAAATGAATTAGTAGGAGAAAGAAGAGAAGAATCGAAATTGAGAGAAAAGAGAGAGGGAGAGTGTTGTGAGAAGAAGGAAAGAAGAAGAAAAAGAGAAGGAAGCTAGGTCTTTGATTTCCAAGTGATCAAGAGGTAGTATGAAGAAAGTGCAAGAAGGAAAACCATAAAGGAAGAGCTAAGCTACATTTTGATACAAGAAATCACTTGGTTGGTTAGAGATTCAAGGTAAGTCTCATGTTTAAGGTTAAGTTTTTGTTTGGGTTTTGGT
>JAOQMR010000001.1:13032398-13049326 GCA_027563865.1 Erythroxylum pelleterianum
CACAATGAAGCTTCACTAACGACTACACAATCAGAGAATCAGAGAAATCAACGCAGCTGCTCCACAAGAAACGTTCACAGCAATCACCCAGCAACTGCTTCGACTATGCTTCATCCATGAACAGCGTGTTGGTGATAAAGTTAGCGTGAATATACTGTTTTTCACGCAAAACCTAGCAGCCACCGTTTTTTTTCCTGAACAAGAATAATAAACCAACTTGTCCCACACAATATTCAAAAAGTGAAAATTTTTTACTTGACAGTGCGGCCGCATAAATATATGAAAACCAATGACAAGCAACTACACTCATTTTAAAACTTGACAGCCGCACCACCCTAAAACCCATCTACACAACTCAAAAGAGTATAACCCTAAAGTAACTTCCACATCAGCACCAATTCCCAGCAATCACGCCACTTCAAGATAGCCCTTAGATAAATTCCAATTCAAATTCCAAGTGTTATCTACTTCCAAAATAGATCTTCAATACCCAAACCTCAATTAAGACACATCTTCAAGAATTTAAATTTCACCAAAACTAGGATTGCATCCTTATCACATATTTTATATGTCCAATTAAAAATGCCAAAATCAAATAAAGAATATATCAAATATATTCTAACAATAACATTTCTAGAAAACATTAAAAATAGTTTTGAGTGCAAGAAGTTACTGATTTCATATAGGATTACATAAGTAGATACATGCAGAAGACCAACTTATTGATATCAACGGTGTAACATTCCATGCTCTCACTAATCTTTGAATTCAACTTCCAAGGTCAGACTAATCTCATGCATTCACAAATTCGACTTCCATTCATATTCAAAATCAAATTGAAGACACAGTAGGCGAGGGTATGAAGAAGTGAAAATCAAAACATTTCACTCCATATCATTGCCTCAGAGCTGCACTCAAATGAAAGAAATGATAAAGTTAATAAGATTTAACAAAAATGATTCTAATAAACTTAGGAAATTGAAATCCCCATCCCCACACTTAAAATTGTAAATTGACCTTAATGTACATAATATAAGCACATAAAAAATAAAATAAGAACAAAAATTGAAAAGGGTTTATCGGTATTATGCAGAATAAGAATATGTATAAAGTCTTGAAGTGAAGAAGATCCATGATTATACATATCTATTCTTGCAAAATATAAACAAAAAGGATAAAAAAATGAAAGAAAAATAATAATGAAAATAACTAAAGGACATAGTAGTAAACATAATATAGATTAAAATAAAATGTCACTAAGATTAAAATAACATGTCACTAATGTTTAGACAAAAGCAAATAACATAATGAAGTAAACAAGAAAACACACAAATAATGAGAAAAAGAAAAGAGGAGACCAAAATAACATAACGAAGTAAACAAGAAAATACATAAATAATGAGAAAAAGAAAATAGAAAACCAAAATTAACATCCCTCAACCTTTCTATGACTTTAGCATGTCCTTCAATGAAGGGTCCTTAGGTGGTGAAATCTCAAATTGGGGAGGGCTAAAAACAATGTAGCCGCTCCAAATGGTGAAGTTAGGATAGACATCCTAAGATGTCCCACCATTTACTTTAATATCTTCTCCAACCATCTATCATGGGCTTCTCCCCTCACCAACTTCTCTGTTATACATCTACCTTGAGCTTCGAGCTACATTATTTGATCTGTAATTGCCTCCTGTTGTGATCAAATAGTATGTTAAATGCCCAAGATTTGCCCCATGTGTTTCTCTAGTTGAGGGATCTTCAGCTGGTCTTGGTGTGTTGTGGGCAACCTTGGTAGTCCTGCAGTAACCTCTTTTTCTATGACTCCTCCCTTCTGGGATTGTAGCCTCCCGATGCAACTGGATTTTTAGGAACCCTAATCAGGCAGTAGGTGTCTTTCGTCAACTTACTATAGGCATGTGTTTCATCACATCTAGATTCAGAGCTAACATGGTACTAAACCATTCACTTCGCTAGTAGTCTATCGAAAACCCTATCCTTTGTACAAGCCTCGTCATATAAGGCTCAATGTATATCATCCCAACTTTCTTCTCTTGACTCTAATGTCAGATGAATTGGGCTAAAGCATGCCTCAGATGTATTGACATCCGCTCCCTCATGCTCCACAAGTATAATACATTTAGAATCCTGACGACTCCATAACTGTCACCCTGCCTGCTTAGCATATGGCTCAGAATACCATGTATGTATATAAGTGTAGGGTGTCATAGTGTTGACGGCTTGGATTTAATGGGTCGTAGTCTTCCTCCTTGCTAATTGTACTCTTGAAGTGCTAAGGAGATAACCTATACGGGAAGTTTGTCCATAGGGCGACGTATTTCAGTGTCCCCACAAACTTCTAGTCATAAATACCTATCATAAAGGAGAACTCCAAGTAGCTCATCCAAACAATTTCCCATATCATTCAAAACTGGATCATATCATAGCTTCCTTTCTCCACAAAAAATGTGGAAAGTACCTTAAGTGTCAGCTCCCAGTACGAGAGCTCATGATCTCGAAGAACCAGGACCATGCTCCAATGTTGATGAGGTCCCGAACCTATTAGGCTAAGTCGATATGCTCTAGCACCTCTTAGTCAATGCATTTGCCGATCCTGAACTTTTTATCCTTAAGCCATTGTTACTGTTCTTCATAGACTTCGACATTGAATAAAATCATATTTGATTGTATTATGGGCAAGCTCCAGTCGAGTCTCTATAAGACCCTTCCCCTCGTTGCCTCTTCCTCCGTATCTCTTTAGGACATTGTTGTCCCATCATTATACCTAAAACTTAAAATAAATGTGAAAAATAGCAGATAAAGTATGAGAGATAACTGTTTCCCCACATTTATTTCTTGTGCTAAGTCATATAAAAGTGAAAACGCATGATAAAAAGGAAAATTAAACACATAAAAATAAATAATAAATAATCTAACATAAAAAATTAAAAAAATAATATAATATAATAATTATAAAATTAACTAATAGCCTAATTAATCACAAAATTAAAATTAAAAGCATTGAAACTAACAAATAAAACTAATTTAACCATTTAATTATGAAATTAAACTTAAAATTGAAATTAATATACCTAATTTAACCATTACCCAAAATTGTCTAAATTAAATAATGAATTCAAGTAAAAATCAAAATTGAAATAAAATTAAACTAGAAAATAACTTCAATTAACCATAGAAACAATTAGTTAATCGTAATTACATCTAAAATCATCACAATTTAACATTTCGTGAGTAAAAAGCACATATCCAATTGAAATTTCATCCAAATCTCATGCAATTCATCAAATAGAATTAATAAATTATATGGGTAATGACAAAATTAAACTATTAAACCACAATCAAGCACAAAATCAAGTAAATTTACACTAAATTGCAAAACCCTAACCCTAGCATTTTCAAGAGTTAAAATCTCTAAAAATTATAAAATACCCTAAGATTCATACATAAGCAAGTGAAATCGATGAAAATACTTACTTGGGTGTCACAAATTGGCAAGAAAAAAGCTAAAAAATAGGTTGGAGAGGTAGAGGGGTGATAGAGAGTGCGATGTGAGAGAGGAAAAATAAGACAAATGAAGAGATTGGGGCATTTTAAAGACTATCACGAGCTTACGTAGTTTGCTACATGGTCATGTAAGTCACTGCCTCTTTAAAAATCAAGGGACACGGGCGTGTATATATTTACAGACTTAAACATGCAATTACAATTAACGTATAACTCTTTATAAACATGTGTGAAAAAATTTTAAAAGATCTAAAATGTACACAGTCGTGTCTAGAGATCGTGTAAGTCTCTATGATAGTGTACAACATTAAAAATAGTTGGAAAAACTTAAAAATTTATCACTCAATGTTACAAAACTATAACACACATAACATAAACATGACAAATATGCAAAATAAACTCTGGATGATTAATGTCCAAACATAAAACACGTCAAAACTCAATAAAATCCTATGCTAACACCAAATAGAAACAAAATGAAATAAAAAATGAAACCTATCCTAGTTCTTAGGTTACCTCACAAGTAGCTCTTGTTTAACATCGTGAGCTCAACTTAACTTTCATGTTCAAGGCTGCTTATAAAGATTGAGTTTTCGTATTCTTATTATAAGTTCCATAACCTTTAAGTAAGCCACCTGTTGTTTCTTATTGTGGCATTTTTGCTTTTGTTTAATGGCTTAAATGCAAAAGTTCCTATAGACCTTTAAGAGAGGAGTCTTGTGAAATATCCAAAAGTGAATCATTACATAATTCACTAGATTCATTTACATCAATAAGTTCAAGGTTAGAATTCATGAAGGTAGACATTTTAAATATAACCTCTTCATCTCCTACTTTTAATATTAACTTGCCTTTGCCAACATCGATTATCGAATTAGCAATCACTAAAAAGGGTGGACTAAGGAGTAGAGAACCTCTACATCTTCTTCTATATCAGGAATCACAAAGTCTACTAGGAAGATCAACTGATCAACCTTAATAAGAATATCCTCTATAATGCCTTTAGGATGTTTTACTGACCTTTTGGCCAACTGTAAACTTATCATAGTAGGTTTTAGTTTACCTAATCCTAGTTTGTTAAATAACAAGTAAAGCAACAAATTAATACCAACCCCTAGGTCAGCTAAAGCATTATCTATTTTAAAACTACCAATTTGACAAGGGATAGTAAAACTCCCTCGATCTGTGAGTTTCTCTGGTTTCTTGCTTTTCAGAATTGTTGAGAATCTTCTACTTAGCCTTAAAGTGGGCAACTCCTTTAACTTCCTCTTATTTTCTAATCGCTCTTTCAAAAATTTCAAATACCATAGCATCTACACAAGAGCTTCAATAAGAGGCAAGTTAATCTGCAGTTGCTTAAATAGTTCAAGGAAATTACCAAACTATGCATCCATTATATCTTTCTTCATTTTGGCATTATAAGGGATGGCAGGTCGAAATTCCTTGACTTTTTAGAGGTGTCCTTCACCTTTAGCTTTTAATTGACTTTTGGTATTCTTCTTCTTCTTTTAGGTCATTTTCTTTTTTAAACTCTTCTTCACTCTTAAGGGTGATTTCCATTACACATTATTTAAGATTTGTTTTAGTGGTACTAGGTAAACTCTCTTGCGGTCTTTCAGATTTTTCAATTTGACCAATCTAAACCTCTGAGTTACAAATAGAATCCCTTTTGATATCTTGCATCTGACTCGTCAACGAGCTCAAACATCATATCTTTTAAATTTGACTTCTTAGTCTAAGGAGGTTATTGCGGAAATCTTGATGGAGAGTTATTCCTTGTTTGCCCTTGATTTCTCCATCCCAGATTATAAGTATTGCTATATAAATTATTTTGGGGTATAGGAGCATTCCTTATATAATCCACATGATTGGGCTACAATGCTTGACAATTTTGACCTGAATGTTCTAGTTGCATACCTCACACTACTTACTTAACACTGTGGATTCATAGTTAATCTATCTATCTTTCTACTCAAAGCTTCCACCTGGTCCACCATTTGCCCTAATGCAACCACTTCATATACCCCCATTGGCTTGTTAAGCCTTGCTTGAGAGGAGCACAACTAATAATTATTCATAGCCATGTTTTCAATAAAGTCATGGGCTGCTTCTAGTGTTTTATTATTTAAAGTACCCCCACCCACTACATCTATCGTCTGCCTTATATTCTAATTTATCCCATTCTAGAAGATCTAAATTTGCATCTATAGTGGTAGACCTTGATGTGGGAATTTCCTCAACAACCTCTCCCATGTGTCATATAATGCCTCTAAATCAGCCTAGGAATAGGAGGAGATATCGTTCCTCAACTTAGTAGTCTTTACAGGCGGAAAACACTTTAAAAGAAATTTCCTAATATTATAATCCCCAACAATAACATCAAAAACTTGATTGAAATATTTTGCTTATAAAGATTTATAAGTTTTAACCACAAGCGCACTGTATAACTATAGTTAGTATTGTAAGTATGGTTCGATCCTACGAGGACTGTAAGTACTAGTATTAACCTTTTTTCTATTATCTAACCATCAAACTGGATTGTCAATTTACTTGAAAATTAAAGAAAACTAATTAAACTAAAGTTATAATAATAAACTTAAATAAAGAAAATACTATGAAAAGTTAACATCAAATGAGTAGTACCTAGGTGATGAATCCTCTAAGATATCTAAACAATAACCCTTTATCATGCAATTAAATTATTGATTATTAGACCATGAAAATTCCTATCTTATGTTAATATCTTTCTTAAAACTATTAACAACTAACTCTTGGTTGATTAACTGAAATCTCTTTCTAGTTAAAATCCTTAAGTTTGCATTACTGATTTGTGAATTCACTATTAGGATTAACCGTAATCTAGATGATGTATATCGACCTATCTCTAGGTTTGCATGTAACTCTTTCTAATTATGGTAGATATATTCACATAAAAGGATTTTTTTAATCTCAATCATATAAAATCAAATATTGGACTAATATTTCAGTTATATTAGTTCAAGACTATAACACATAATTGAATCACAATAAATAAATCAATAAAAATGCATTAAATAAAATATTATATTATATTATCAACATAACTTAGGGTTCATCACATCTAAGCATTAAACAATTTAGTTCCTAAACATATAAAACAAATCTAATAACAAATATTCCGAAGAACAAAAAGAAATAAGATAATTCATATTCTAAAACACCCTTTTATCTCTAATGAATCTTCTTGCAATTTAGATTGAATGATGCTCTCTATCAGA
Organism: Erythroxylum pelleterianum; assembly: GCA_027563865.1. Classification (NCBI taxonomy): domain Eukaryota; kingdom Viridiplantae; phylum Streptophyta; class Magnoliopsida; order Malpighiales; family Erythroxylaceae; genus Erythroxylum; species Erythroxylum pelleterianum. The sequence continues at coordinate 13,039,172 of JAOQMR010000001.1, forward strand.
TCTTGTGACGTAATCATTGTATTTTCCTTGTCCTCTGTTTAGAAATGCCTCTTCTCTATGTTTCTTATGACTCTAAAAGGATTCTAATCTACCACCTTCTATATAACCTTTGACAATATCCTTTGATAGTAAAAACTAGGGTTTTTGGGATATACACAGTTACTTACATGGCTGTGTAGGTGACCTTGTATCTCCAAAAATACCTCAAATTGTGACTTTACATTATCACAGAGACTTACACGGATAACATACACGGCTGTGTATGTGGCGTGTAACTCCACACAAGCAAGAATTGTATTTTTAAAGCTCCACACTTTTACAAAGACTTATACAATCACTTTACACAGTCCACAATTGCTTCAAATCTTTATTCTATGCCACGATTTTATATGAATTCTTCTTCTTTTGGTTCATAAAGACAATTATCACCTAAAAACATACTTGAAGTGAAATAAATACCAAAAATACTATAAAAATATTAAATAACAAGCAAAACACACTAAAAATGAGTATATAAATACAGTCAATTAATCATTTATCACTAACATTGGAAAAGATAAATCATCTTTTACCTTGATTGCTTCTAATCTCAACTTATTCACTGCAATAAAATCTCAACTTATTCACTGCAATAATTTGTTCACGTTTGCTAAATATTGTAATTTTGACCAATAATGCTCTAATTTGATGTAATATTCCCTTGTCATCTCATAAAACAAAACAAATATAATTTTCTTATTTAAGCATCAGAATATAGTCGAAACAAAAGAGATAATTCTAATTAATATAACTAAATAACATCTTTTCAATGAGTGATAAATTTAGCCTATATCATGTCATAACTAGGCAATTTAGGCCTACCAAACATTGATGTGATCTTAAAAATAACTTCTTTAAACACTTATTAAAGATGTAATTTACACTTTGATCTAAATAAGTCTACCATTAGTACTGTTAAGGTGTAAATTGAGTACTATTTTAGTAATATTATAGTGTAACAAGTACTATTTTAATAACATTATAGTGCAAAGTGATATCAAAGATAATAATAGAGATTTATTTAAACATTTTTGTGAAACGTTAACAAATTGCAAATAACACCTTTATGGTTATAAATGCATACAATCTAAGACTAATATACTATTGTCTGTTTCCTCCTTAATACTAATTGTATTTCTAATTTCATGTTGTTAAAAAATCTTGAAGTAGGATTTGCTTATACCAGGGAAGAAGTTATTCTAAATCATATACGTATGTACTCAAAGTTTCGAAATTTCAATTTAAAACAATATTTTTATTATTTAAAATTACATTAAAATATGTTCTATCTATATATACGTACGAGAAAAGACCTGTTTCACATTAAAATCCGGTGTCCACGACTTCACGGAGAAGACGGCATCTTCTTGATATAATTAGAGAAAACAGAGAACTTGCGCAAAATTACATACCGAAGAAGAAGAAATAAGAGATAGCTAAAAGGCTAGTCCTTTTTTCTTCTCTCTCTTCTTAATAATACCCTTTGTCTACCCGTAAGTGTCTCTCAGTTTTCTTTTATCTTTTTTTTTCCCCTTCAGGTCGTGGCAATGTCCTTCATATTTTTTCCTTTTTTCTGTTGTGATTTATGTGACTTTTTCGATAATGGTGGTTGTCTTGGATAATGAAGAATTGAAATATGAGAAGAATCCAGTTCAAAGTGACGATATTTCCCTAAAGGATCAAGATACTTTTGTTTACATCTATGTTTGTGTCGAGGAACTTAATTTTCATCTGGATTTGTTATATTCTACCATATAAATTGTTTGAGGCTGTTGTTAGTGTTGATTAAACTTGAAAGACCGTCCCTTTCGGTCATTTGTGTTCTTGTTTTGTGGTTTTGGATGTTGGATATTTCTTGAAACTCCTCGACAAGGGAAGAGTTTATTGAGATCGCCCGAAAATGTGAAAATATTAGATCATGAATGAGAATGAGAACATATTTTGGAACTTAAAAGTGCTAAAACAATAGAAGTTTCTCTGTGTGCTCGGGGAGCTTTTTTTTGGTCTCAATGTTAACTTTGATGAATCCTTTTTGTTGCTTTGATCTTGGCTGATTGCTTGACGTTCCTAACTAGTACAAGGTTTTTGTTGCCTTCATAAATCCTGTCTCTTTCGTAGTGTTAATGATTTTAGTTTTAGTAGTTTGGTGTTCTGGATTTTCTTTTTCTAAAAATGACATAATCAAGATAGTTCTGTCGATAATTTACTTAACAAGGAATTCTCTTAACTTATTCTGAAATTTTTGTGTAGAAAAAGTTAATTGTTTATTGGATAAGGAGCTTTGTTACCACCTTATAGTTTTGTGCCAGGTGAATCATGAAGTCTGGTTTATTTTGCTTTCAGATGAGATGTAAAAGCATCTATGAGACTGGATTTAATCATTTTCTTTTATTAAACATTTCCGGACTTTTAAACTCAGGCTCCTCAAAGTCTTGTATCTTTTGGAGTAACAAAGTCTGTAATCTTGAACTCTTGACTTAGTGATGCACCAAGTAATTTTCTTTTCTGAAAGGATATCAATACCTTTTGTTTTTTTTTTTATGGTGGTTCCTTCGTTCAATGAACATCTGTGACTTGAAGAATAATGTATAAGTCTCAAATAATATTGTCAAACCTAACACGGTGTACAGTATCTGTATGAAGATCACTCTTCTTGCTTGAAATCTGGTACTGAGAAAGGATTAATGGCTAGAATGATTGTGGCCTGCTCAACCATCTATCCAAATCCAGGATATTTGGTTTCAACCTGTAGTTAATTATGTTTTAGTCAAGCTTGTGTTGATAGAGTCAATTCTATTTCAATGAAGTTGCGGCATTTTCCTTACATTCTGCTTCATCTGCTTCTTTTAACTGATCTTTGGTCAAAATTTTCAGGTGGCTAAGGTAGTTAATCACATTATCAATGGTCCTTGATAGCATTTTATCTTCCCCTCATTGGAGGTCTCCGTCTTTCCGAAGGACATTTCCAAGGGATGAATTGGGTGGCTGGTCGCAACTTGTTCAGAGACATCGTTTCCTTTTAACAGCTTTGGCACTGCTTACATTCCTATGCACCATCTATCTCTACTTTGCAGTTACTTTAGGAGCTACAGATTCATGTGCTGGCTTAACTGGAAAAGAGAAGGCATTGTGTCATATAGAGCTAGCAAAGGCTTCAACGGTCAAGGGGAAACTAAAATTTTTCTAGGCCATGGACCAACATTTTTACGGTATTTTTGTGGGGGGGCTTTTCGAATGCTTGATCTACTTGATGATTGTTTTACACAGCGTACTATGTCTGAAACATGGCTTAATCACATGACATGATTATTATTATTATTGTGAAGTTAATCTGCTACAAGAAACATTATTAAATATTTAATTATGTGTATCACCAGATGCATATTTTCTATAATTCGAAATCCGGATAGTTTCCCATTTTTTCCTTTGGATTGTGTTTCTTTCAATGAGAGTTAGGAGAAAAAAAATATAAATGTTAAGCCAAACTAGGGATGGCACCAGGCAAGGTGGCTGGCTGGCCCGCAACCCTGCTTGTGGCTCATGGCCTGGGTAGTAGCCCAATGGGCCAGGAGCAGGCTGGCTCGGCTTGACTCTACCTGAGTTGACCTTATATTTTTAAAGAATAAATTTAACAAAATAATATCGTTTTGTGCCTTCAGCCTTGGCTTGAGCGAGGCTTGTCGGGTCACCAATCGCGGCCGTGGCCCGATCAACCTGAGCTAGAGTTGAGCTGGGCCATGTTTGCTATTTGTAAGCCAAAGTAGGGAAATTTTATAAATATCTTTCCTGTGATCCATCTTTTATGCCCTTGAGTTGTGAGTAATTAATAAGTTATTATCGATATATTAAGGATGTTAACATTTGGTAGTTGATGATTCCAATAAAATAGGAAAAATCAAAACCTAGCTTCGGATAGAAAAAATCAGCACCTAAATAGTTAAAGAGTATTGTAGATTGTTAGAGATTCTACAATTTTTTAGTTTTGAATTTCCTATTTAAGATGTATTGGTTGATTGATTGAAAATATGGAATAACTTCAGTTTTGGTTTCGATCTAGTTGTGTCTGTATGGTACCACAGCTATAGGATTTTATCATAAATTTTAAGGCAGCCAAGGTTGATTTTGGTCTGACCTTTTTGGATGATAGCAGCTGTGTGACGACATTTGGGGGAAGTGGCACCCTTGCATCGATTCCGCTGTCAAACCAAAATCCATAAAAAGGAGGGAAGTTCGAGCATTTCAAGTGAGCAATTCTGATCCAGGGCCAACAATCTTCTTCAAAATCCCTTCTATTCACTAGGGAACGAATGGAGCATCTATTCTAAATGTTTTCATCTCAATCTTTAAATAATCCCAATTCGTCTTGTTCTCCAGCTCAGTTAAGTAACCTCTTTTCCTGTATCCTTGGCCTGTACCAACATTAATGGTCTCTGGATATTAGATTCAAGTCCCACTAATAATATGACGGGCATTTTATATTTTTTTTTTCATCATGTACTCTATATGCAAGGAATCAAAAGGTCAAATTTGTTGATGTTTCCTTTGATTCCATTGCTGGAAAAGGAACAATGTCCGTCTCTCCTTCTCTAAAACTAAAAAATGTTATTCACATTCCTAACTTATCATATAATCTCTAAAATCACTCTTAATCATAATTGTCAAATAATTTTTTGATCTTCTCATTGTAAATTTCAAGATTTAACCTCGAGGAGGATGATTGGGAATGTTAAACATAATAGTGACCTGTAAGTTCTTCACAAAAGACGGACCTTTGTAAGGTAAGACCAATATACTTATTTCAATTTTATTTTGGTTTCTAGCAATAATGAAAATTTTTATGGCATTGTCGATTAAGCCATCCCAGTTTTCATTATTTACAACATTTATTTCCTAGTTATTCATAAATAAAAATCTCTTAATACTTAAGTGTGAATCTTGTGAATTAATAAAACATCATTGTGTGGTTTTTTCACCTCAACCATACAAAAATTCACACCCATTAACTATAATCCATAGTAAAGTTTGGGGCCTTCTAGAATTGCCACCTTGTTCGAGAAACGTTGATTCATTACCTTTATTGATGATCTTACTAAAGTCAATTGGATCTTCCACTTAAAAGAAAATTATGATATTAAAAGTGTTTTCAAAATTTTCTATAACAAGATTCAAACACAATCTTAGAATAAGATTTAAATATTTCGGAGTGATAATGGAAAAAATTATTAATAATGTAATAGGAATTTTTTTTATTAAGGGAGGGATAGTTAATAAAAGTTTGTGTACTAATAAACATAGTCCCTTTCTAATATCAAACTGTAGGAAGCTAAAAGAGAGTTGAGAATTGTATAGGTAGATTGTTATAAAAACATTAACAATACTGCTCTTAAAAACACTGAATATATGAAGCTGGGGAAATACACGGAAGCTCTTTAGGTTCATAATTCAATTATTATACAAAAAGCAAGGATTACTTGGATGAGAGAAGGGGACTTTAATACTAAATTCGTTTATAACTATATTTTGAAAAAACAAATCTCAATTAAATAACTTGTCTCTTAGATTCTAATAATCAATGATTATTGATAGAGATTCCATGAGGAGTTTGATGTTTAACTTCTTTAACTCCTTACTAGGTGATACTTCTGTATCAGGCCCATCAGAGCTGCGGAAGTTGGTAAATCTGATAGGGGTTCCCTCTGTCTTCCCATAGGATACATTATTGAAGCTTCAACAATAATTTACCTCGCAAGAGATTCAATTTGTTCTTTTCAATCCAAATCATACTCAAGTACCAAGCCTAGATAGATTTAATGCATACCTTTTTTAGAAAACTTGGTAGATTGCAGGCAAGTTAGTTATGAAAATTTTCATGGAGTTTTTGAATTCTAGCAAATTATTGAGTGAAATCAATGTAACAAACATATGTTTGATTCCTAAGATTCCCAATACAAGTAGTCTTAATGATTTTCGACCTATCTCATGTTGCAAATAGACTCAAGGAGAGTTTGAACATGTTCATTCATGAATCTCAAGAAGCTTTCATCCCTGGCAGAAATATCTCTTGTAATATTCTGTTAGTGTAAGAATTAATGAGAGGATATAGCTCTGGAAGATGCATCAAAAGTTGTTCCATCAAAATTGACCTCTCAAAAGCTTTTGATGGACTTCAATGGAAATTAATTACTATATGCTTAGAATGGTTTGGATTCCCAAACCAATTCGTTAAATGGATTCATGCCTACATTTCCACAACTTCATACAGTATTCTTATTAATGGAGCTCTCACTAAGCAAAAGGGTATAATAGCTTAAGACAAGGAGACCCTCTTTCTCTTTATTTTTTTGTTATTGCTATGGAGGTTTTGAACAAAATAATTTGTTATAGCATATCCAAAAGTGTTGATTTCATGTTTCATCATAAATGCAAAGAATTTTCTCTCTCTAATATCTATTTTGTAGATTATTTGCTACTGCTCTGCGTTGCTCAGTAAGGATCTATTTCTATATTACATCAATCTCTCATGAGCTTTTACAAGATTTTAAGTATTAAGTCAATCATGGAAAGGGTAGAATTTTCTTCTCCTCAAACTTAACAAATACTAAGAGACTTCAATAGATCTTTAATGTCAACATCCAGGGTATGCCTTTCACTTACTTGGGAGTTTCCATCTCAGCTAAAAGGCTAAAATATCGGGATTGCTTGAAGATTACACATAAATACAAGAAAAACATTAATGGTTGGCAGAATAAAGCACTATCTCAGGTTGGTAGAGTACAGTTTATAATCTCTATGTTAAATAACCTTCACACCCATTGGAGTTCTCATCTTCTGCTCCCTAAAAGGATTATTGAGGAGATTGAAAAATGTATTAAGAATTTCCTCTGATCAGGCAAGATTGCAACCCTAAAAGTGCCAAAGTAAAGTAGGAGCATCTATGTTGGAGAAAATAGGAAGGGGGACTAGATCTCAATACCATTCATACTTTTCAATCCATACAGGTAGCCTAAAGAACTTGAAGACTTTTCAATGACAGGGAATCTATTTAGAGTAAGTAGATTCATAAGTTCTACATCAAGAAAACCAACTTATGGAAAATAGCTAAAAGGAATGACTTATCCTGGCCCTTTATACAGATTCTGAGAAATAGGTCCAATGTCTATCAAAATTCAAATAGGGAATGAGAAAGAAACATGATTTTGTTCTGACAATTGGACTTCACTTAGCCCTTTATATCTTAGAGAGGATATCTATTCTCTTTACACTAAAATCCCTTCTTAAGCAAGAGTCAGTAAAGTAATTGTGAATAACTTTTGGCATTTTTAAGGCAGAGGCACTAAGAGACTACATAACTACTTTCCAAGCTATATGCCCAACTCAGCTACTCTAAACATACCTTTATAGTCACTAAGTCGGAATGGAGGCTTTTTAAACTCTACATGCATCAAAGCCCTCAAGCCATCTCTAAGTCGGAATGGAGGCTTTTTAAACTCTACATGCATCAAAGCCCTCAAGCCATCTCACGCTCTTAGTCCTTAGTATAATATTGTTTGGAAAGGTTCCCTAAAGCCAAAAGCTCTTTTCACTACTTAGGTTGCAGCTATAAAGAGATTGAAAACTAAAGACAAAATTATGGGTTCTGAAGACAAATTATATGAGATACGTTACAGTGAGCTTGAAAGCACTGACCACCTTTTCTTTTAAGTGTGATTATTCAACTTCCATTTGGGCTAGTATCCAGCATACTCTTAGCCTCTACTCTTATTTCTCATAGGAAAGGTATCAGATATGTACACAACACCTGCTTTAAAACTTTATATCTTATAAAAATATTTCACCTGTATATATCTTTATTTCAAAATTGTTTAGTATTAATATTCCTAATAGTATCTAGGAGGCTCTAAATGTTGCTAAGTGGAAACAAGCTACTCTTGAGGAGATGAGAGTTTTGGAAAAGAATGCGATTTGGGAAGAAGTTAATCTACCATATAGGGGAAAAAAGTTTTTGGGTGAAAATGGGTGTTTATTTTAAAATTCAATTATGATGAATCCTTAGAGAAGTACAAGGCTCAACTAGTTACTAAAGGATTTACCCAAACATATGGTATATCCTTTTAACTTGTTCACTGGTGGCAAAGTTAAACACGATTCAAGTTCTCTTATCAGTTGTTGTTAATCTTGACCCATCTCTAAATCAGTTAGATGTAAAAGAAGCTTTCTTGAATTAAAATTTGGATGAAGAAGTATATATGAAGCCTCTACTTGGCTTCTCTAAAAAGTTCGAAACCAAGGTATGCAAATTAAAAATTCCTTATACGCCCTTAAGTAGTCTCCCAAAGCTTGATTTGAAAGATTCACAAAGTTTGCTAAGAACCAAAGATAAGATTTCAGTTTTGATTGTTTATAAGGATGATAAAATTTTGACTAGTGATCATGTAGAAGAGATGAAGAAACTAAAGCTAAGCCTATTCCAGGACTTAGGCCAGTTAAAATATTTCTTGGAATGAAAGTAGCAAGATCAAAAGGGGGGATTATGGTCTCAAAACAAAATTATATTATAAATCTCTTAAAAGAGATTGGAATGAGTGGATGGAAGCCTTCAGTGACTTCGGTAGAGTTTGATTCCAAAACTGGAGATGTTAAAGATGGGATTCCAGTAGATACCGGTAGGTACTAGACACTGATGGCGTGCGATTAATTTTACTTGTCTCATACACAACCTAATATTGCTTTCGTTGTAAGTATCGTTAGTCAATTTATGCATTCTCCATATGAGAAGCATCTTGAGTTTGTGTACAGAATCTTTCCATATTTAAAGGGCACTCTTGAAAAGGTCTTTTTTTAAGAAGAACAACAAAGAGAGGAATTGAGGTCTATATTGATGCAGACCGGTCAAGATTAACCTCTGATAGGAGATTAACTTTTGGATATTGTACATTCATTTGCAGCAATTTAGTTACACAGAGATTGTAAAAAATAGTATTTAGTTGTTACTGAAGCAGAATTTAGATCAATGGCTTGAATATGTGAGCTTTCCTATGAAGTTGTGTTGGAAGTAACACAAAAGTAACTTCCGACGGTTTCGTCCTCGTATAGGAGGAAATAATGATTCTGAAAGAAAAGAATCCTTATATTCTTAAACTATCTCAATTCTTTTTTTACGAAAAACAAACTATCTAAAATTTAGGGTTTGGGACGTGGATTGATCGATGACTCTAGTAGCCAACCGTAAAACGAAACAAATTGATCCGGTACTTCCGCATTAAGGTTAGTCCTTATTTATCGACATTGGTATCAGAGCCAAGTTATTTTACGTTTACCGTTGATTTGCGTATGCTGTTACGTTCGTTCATATGTTCTCGTATGTTTACATTGAAATGATATTTTTTTTACAAAATTAAGAAATTTTTCGTTTCATGTTATATACGGGTATGAACATGAGAGTGCTTTTAAGAACAATGGTTAAAATCACGACACACAGATCCTTGTTTTTGTCAAGTTATGTACAGTAAATGCATTTATAATCTTGTCCTTATTATACAAAGAAGAGATCATTTCATGGGTCATGGTTTCTCGGTTTTTGTGCATTGATGATACAAGTGTCTTTAACATGTGAATTAAGAGACCATGTGCTTGAAAAGTGTAGACGAAGACATAAGTGAAAAACCAGAGAACACATGAAAGTTTGTTCATTAGATAACACGGAAACCGAAATATTTTGTCCCTTCTTTAAAGCATTCTCTCAAGAGACCAACGGTTAAAAGCAGAAAATGAGGAACACAGTCTTTCTTTGATTTTCGTGTTTGTATGGGAACACAAAAAGGAAGTTTCAAATGTGTGTGCGTTAATGGTTGTTCAGAGAAAAGCAAGAGAGTTCAGTAGACATTAAAAGGTTGTTTTAAAAGGTTTCATAGAAAAACATCCACGCAAAGGCTTGAAACTCTCAATTTTTGTAGGTTCTTATAAGCATGTACTTTTAAGCAAATAACGTTTTGCTTGTTCTATTTGTACATAAAATTGAAATATGCTGGAGTTTATCATAGACAAAATTGCTGTAGCGACCCCTGTGTTATACGAAAGTAGCTAATTAAATCCTGAGATATAAAATGTTACTCTATT
>JAOQMR010000001.1:13055295-13085297 GCA_027563865.1 Erythroxylum pelleterianum
TATTAATGAGAGGGTAAGGTGGTCATTTCCTTTTCTTGTCCTATGGACAAGAATTTCTGTACCATAGTTTTGAGATGAACAAAAATTTCTATCTTCGTCCTCTGAGGACGGAACAAAAATTTCTGTCCTGGTAAGCAAACACCCATGAAGACAAAAATTTCTGTCCTCGTCCTCCGTCCTCCGTCCTCGCGTCCTCAGACGCTAACCAAACAGTGTGTTAATGTCTTAAAGAGGAAAACAAGTCACTTAAGATTAAATTACAACTTACTAAAAAAAAAAAGTTGGCCAAGTATGAAAAGTACCTAAAAATTTTACTTGCCCCGAATTATGAAAGCAGTGAGATAAAAATGAATGATATTAATTGCATCTCTTATAATTTTTTCTTGTAATTCATGTTTTTGTTATATTTTAAGTTTAACACTTTTTCTCGAATTATAAATTTGAAGAAGATGCAACAGGTCTGATTGTTTTGTATTTATTATTTTGTATATAATTATTGTTGAAGTTGTAATTAAATTCTTATACACGAGGAAATTTAATGATATTTTATTTTTTCTATACAATGCTTCAAATTATCAATTATTTTGTACAATTTTTTATATAATAAACTAAAAACAACAAAAATCCAAATGTTATATACAATAATATGGATTAAAATGTAACAAATAATTACAATTCAATATGGTATAACATTTTGCTAAAATGTAGATTAAAATTTTGTCTATATTTTACACCATTTAGCTACGTTTTAAAAAACATAGCTAAAACTTTTTAGCTATGCTTTTAGAAACGGAACTAAAAACATCTGGCTACGTTTAGCAAACATAGCCGGAAACTTTTTCTTACGTTTCCAGAAATGTAGCTAAAAACTTTTACTTACATTTCCAGAAATATAGTTAATAGTTTTTGCCTATGAAAACTAAGCGTAGCCTAAAGGTATTGATGACAATTTCCGAAAATGTCGTTAAAAGTTTTTTGCTACGAAATAAAACGTAGACAAAAACTATTAGCGACGATTAATAAAAAATGTTGCTATTATTTTCAGCTATGGGGATTTGGCGACAAATATAAATAGTCGCTAATTACTATTAGTGACCTTTTTTGGACCTTTAGCTATAATTTTTTTCGTAGCCAAAAGTCCTTTTTGTTGTAGTGATTCAAGATATGTATGGTTATTTTCTCAAAACAGGAATTCTTATTTGGCTTTGTATGCATCATGACTCTAAATTCCTCTCCTTTGATCAATGGGGATAGCTGTCATGTTAATCATGATTCACTCGGTGTCTGTAGGTCCAGCCTTGATGAAAATGAGGCGTTCTTAACACCTGCAGATTCAGCAATAAAGTTGTTAACTGAAGCCACAAAGCCAGTTAGTGGATGGAATGGCTTGAAATATAGAGCGGCATTTCCAACAGCCAGACCACCAGGAGCAAACTTTTATCCTCCTGACATGGACAACGAGGTACTGATATGGACTTGACAACTTTTTATAAAAGCAAGCTTTAGGACTGAGTTTTATGTTTCATAAAAAGTTTGGGACTGACTTATATAATTTCATAGGAAATTTGAATAAAATCCATTTTATGGTCTGCTTTGCTTGTAGGAATTTGAATTGTGGAAAGGGAATCTGACTGAGAACCAACAGGAGGCAACTGGCCTTTTCACTGTCATCAAGAGGCATGGTGAGGATGATTTGGACTCTTCATCTAATCACATGGGTCATGACCTGTATGGTGTTCCGTATGCTAAAGAGTATAATTCTTTGGTCACAAAAGCTTCCGAATTATTACCTAAAGCTGGGAAGTTCTCCACCTCACCAAGGTATTTTGTTGTACTCTTACTTCTGTACCTCTTGAATGTTAGCTGAATCTGTTCTTACACTAATAGTTTAAAGAAGTTCCTGCATAGCAAGGCTGATGCATTTCTTTCAAATGACTACCTTGATTCCGACATAGCATGGATGGACTTGGTAAGTAATTGGCAATTACTGGAATGCAGTGTAATTGTTTAACTTGCTTTGGTAATTACTTATCAAAATCTGAGTCTACAGATTGACGAAAAGGGGCTTGTCTTTCCTTTTATAGGACTCTCAACTGGATGTCACCATAGGTCCATATGAGACGTACGAAGATATGCTTTTCGGATACAAGGTAACTAACCCCTCTACAAACCATTTTCTTTTTTACCTTTATTTTCATGTTTGGTATTGCATTGCTCTTATACATTACAAACTTCATTTTGTTATCATCGGCCAATTTCAAAGCAGTCATTGGAATAAAGGATGCCATGGCAACGTCTCAACTTAAACTCTTTGGTGATAATTTGCAGGTATCTTTCTTCTTGGGTTCATTGGGAAACATAAGCTAACTCATGTTGGTTATATTGTTGTCCTACTTTACAACCCAGAATTTCGTCTGTGCAGACTTTGAAACAAAATCTTCCTATGGACAGTGCATATAAATCAGAACACGTTAACGCTGCTCCTATTCGTGTCAGCCAGCTACTCTATAATGCAGGGGTGAGTCTCCAGGGTATATGGCGCAATTTTATGTATGCCTTTCCTTTATCTGGTCACTAATATCGCTAACATTCGAGAATGTATCTTTAAAGTTTCAAGATCAGCTTTTATTGAAACTTGGAAGTTGGGGGTCATCTCTTTCCTACTCCTGTTGGTGCCTGCATGCACATATATCTCTGTGCTAGATTTGAACTTTGAGCTAGAATTAAATATAATCCTATTACGTAATTCGCCTAGTAATTGAAACTAAAGGACTCATTGGTTTGGTTTATTGAAATGCTATGGAGTCTTTATCTGGGTTCACAATTGCTATGCAAATCATATGCATGGAGAGAATGAATTCATGGACACTATCAATCAGGTCCTATATGGACATCAAAGTTCCAGGAACTGCTTATCACATAAGTTAGCTGTTCCATCCTTAAAGTTGAAAGCACAAGATCTTTACTATTTCACAAATGGCACCCCGCCCAATATGTCAATAGACATGTAAAGGTTGTCACAACCTAATCTTTCAGAAGTTCAATTCTCATCAATTCTACGTAGATCAAAGTTTGAAACCCGACGGTATTACATATTTATGCCCTTTTCTGCTTTAGTCATGTCCGTTCACATTCTCTACTATTATGGAAAATTACCACAATCACAACAACAATAATAACAAGAGAAAAAATACAAGAAACTACATTAATGCACAAGCAATTTAAGTGGAAACCCTTCTCAAATAGGACAAAAACTATGCTCTGGCTCTCTACGGACTAAAATCAATCTACTATAATAATCAAGAGTATAATCGACAACTAACAACAATAATCCCAACGATAAATACAATTTTCTTTAGGTTTTAGTATAAATTAAAAACCCTAATCAATATAGTACTCTCTACAAACTTAAGAGATATCAACATCGAATATCTGTCAATGATGATCCGCTTTCTCTTGATTATCTCACCAAACAGCTATCGTCCCATACTTCAAATTAATAGAGTAGACCTCTCTTTTTCTCCTCCTCTGTTATGATTTTTACGACAACTCACATCATAAACAAAAAGGGTAAAGCCTTTTTATCTCATCATAAATTCGCTTCTCCAATAAGCCAATAAAACAACCGTCTTAGTCACTAAGCAATGAATCACCAACCCCTTCCAGCTATGGGCCAAAAAAACTCTTCATTTAGTGGGCCACCATTTGCAAATAAAACAAAGTTTACTCTTAAAATATTTCACCGAGAACAATTTAGGTGTTTTACTTCCTTTTTTATTTTTTTCTTAGTTTCATTTTATTTCAAACAAAAATTAAAATAAAACTCACATAACTAGTATTTGGGATTTGGGAGGATACACAACATATTTCTCTCTAGACCCAAACCACCAAACATCTCCACCTTATCCAAGAATCGAACCTTCTTCTTCAGGGCCTTGTCCTTACGGATGCAATGGCTCTCTACATAGCAAATGTTGTTGTCGGCTTTCCTCCCTTGCATCACCAAACGAGCACCGCAATACACTTTATAGCACCTCCCACTATCAACATATCTATGCCTGTACTTTGTCAATTCACCCAAGGAAATAAGATTAGCACCAGCACTTGGCACATACCTTACGTTCTAGAAGGTTCGGGTCATACCATCATCGAGCTTCTTCCTCACGGTCCCCATGTTAGGTTTCGATCATGCATCTTGTAAATAATATATATCAAATATACGCAGCGGAAATAAAACAGAACCTTAAAAACCATATCTACTCATACATATAGATATAGAAAAACAAAAACAAAAATATGCAATGTAAAATGTTTACATACCTTTCTGACGATATCCTTCGTTCTTTAATCTTCTCCGCGTTGGGATGTCGTAAACCACAACAATCAACGCAGACCGTCTCTAGTAAAAATCCACATAAAGATAGAAGGATGAAACATCATTAGGAGATGGCTATAATTTTTTGTACTAGCAAAGACAAGAACTCTTGAGAGAGTTAGAGAGAAAAAATGTGTGTGTAAGAAGAAGAAGAACCTTTCTTTTTTCTTTTCTTGTGTCTTACACAAAATGCACGAAAATTATCTCAATTTTCTGCATCATTTGGACTTTCATAACCTCCATCACTAATGGAAAGTTACAAGAAGTTAATGGTCATAAATAGCATGTATTAATGGAAGTTATGGGAAGTTAATGATCATGAATAGCAAGCATTAATGGAACTTATGGGAAGTTAATGACCATAAATAGCGTGCATTAATGGTAGCCAGCAATACTTGTTTCTAATCCATTCTATGCAACGTTTTCTACCATGATCACATCGCAATACAATCCCGAAACACTCTCTTATATCTTGAATCTCCATTCAAGGTCATTTTACTCATCCTTCAGATCTCCTATGTGTGTGACCCATTAGGTTCCCGGTTATATTGGTCACTTAAATTTACACTTAATTTAAGTAAGTCAAGAGCAGTATTTAGCAACACATCATGACCTCCAATTAATCGAAAAGTCAGTCGCTTAACTACGACCCCTTCCATTCGCAATGTTGCCATGCAATTCGTCCTTTCACCATCTATACCCCACTTAGTTCAGAGTATGGCCAAAGTGTCAACTCCCACTATACTAACTACGTCACATCTAGTCCAAGTATTATTAGATCTTATCCTGAGGATCTCATTACTCTATATATCATTGAAGACTCTCTTCATGACACATATTTGCTCTGACTAGAGACTCCCAAGTAATGACTCCGATAAGAGGTCATAAGTATCATCTCCTTCTATCAGGAGTGGTGAATCCTTTATTGGCTACTCAATTACCTTTGAATACCTCAAGTTGTACCCAATCACTACCTTATGAATAACCCTTGAAAGGAACCAATGAATAGAGTTAAAGCATAGGATCAGTATACGAGATATCCTTGAGCACATCAAGTCAAAGGATATTTGCACTATTGTTATAATGAGACTATCATTGACACTGGAATAGAATATCCATATGATTGTCTCATAGGAGGTTACTACCCTTAGTAAGCATCTACATGTTAACTCTAAACAACTTATGTCTATAGCTTATAAGATCTACTGCTTGATCTAATCAAGGAGTATAACATATGTTACTCTATCCAGATTAATTATATCCCATCTCATTAATCCTATGACTAGGGAAAGTTTAGATACTAACATAATTACACATTATAAGAATATTATTATCATGATTTCCCCCAAGCTGTGTATTGTATCAAGGACTTCGTTAAATCAATTTAAGATCAACATCAAATCCATAAACGTATGAACATTAAAATAATGAAAAATGCCTTTATTAATCATAAAATGATTTATACAATAAGTGCTAAAGGTGATTACTTTTAGAGCACTTCTCTAACACCCCATGCCGTGGACCTCTAACTTTTGATCACCAACCATGTTGATGTGATCATACTCCCCACCCTGGCGTAATGTATTAAACAACACTTGGTCTCTACAAACATTAAGCGATGTGGCTGAATCTAACACTCAACTCTCTTGGCCCTCCTTTACCTCACCATGAGTAGCCAAGAACAAATCACTATCACCATCACTTATGACCACATTAGAGGAATCACCATCATCATCTACTTTAGTCTTTCCCTTCTTCTCTTGCATCAACCAAAGACTCTTCAAGTCCTCCATCATTTTCAGACAATGGCTTTGGGTGTAGCCTTGGTCTTTACAATAGTAAGACTCCACATTATTAAAGTCTTTATCACGTGATTTTAATCTACTCCTTAAGCCCCCCCGCCCCCCTTCTCTCTTGATTCCTCCCTCTCCCAGACTCCCTCATAACTAGTGCTCATTCACCATCACCCAGAGAACCACCATCAACATGTGTCATCATCCTTTCATTCTCCCTCAATACTGCCATAGCTTCATCTAGCTTAATCTTCTCCCTACCAACAAGCAACGTCATGATAATGGGTTGATAAGACTTAGGCAGTGAAGCCAACAACAAGAGAGCTTATTCTTGATCGACGATCTTCTCATCCATATTCTTCAACTGGGTCATTAGTTGGTTGAATAAATGATCCTGCAAGATTGTACCCTCCCCCATCCTAAACTGGTATAACTTTTACCTTAAGCACAAGATGTTAGTCAACAATTTGGAGGCATACACACTTTGGAGCTTATCCATCAAAACTTTAAGATCCATCTCACTCAAGTAGTTGTACTTGATCTCCAAAGCTATAGTCAACTGAATCGTACCAATCGCCTTCTTCATCGACACCCACTTGGCATCATTCAAACTTGCCAACTTGTCTACCTCCAAAGTCGCATTTAAATCTTGTTGTACTAACATGTCCTCAATAGTGCTCTTTTACACCTAAAAGTTCAGTTTCTCATCAAACAAGGGAATGTGAAATTTCGAAACACTATTTTCACCCATTCTCTTCTCACACTAATTATACCCTAAATCAAACAATTGGTAATTTTCACATAAGGATCCTCTAACCACAGCTTTGATACCACTTTGTTGGGGAAAAATTACCACAACCAAAACAACAATAATAGTAAAAGAAATAAAGTGCAAGAAACTACATCAATGCACAAGCAATTTATGTGAAAACCCCTTTGAACTAGGGAGAAAACCACGATGTAGATCTCTATGGAGTAAAATCAATCTACTATAATAATCAAGAGTACAATCGACAACCAACAACAATAATATCAATGATAAGTACAATTTGTTAAGTCAAAATGACTTTACGATTAATAATTTTGATGACAAACAAAAAGCAGACGAATGAAAAGCAGACAGAACAAACGAAATGAAACCAGATAATAGCCAAGACAAATGAAGACTAAAGTAAAGCAGACGGAAACGAAAAACAGACGCAAGGAAGCTAAGTAAAGAAAAGCAGACGGAAGCAAAAAGCAGACGGAAGCGAAAAGTAGAAGGAAGCTAAAAGCAAATGGAAGCGAAAAGCAGACGGAAGACGGAAGTGAAAAGCAGAAGGAAGCTAAAAGCAGACGGAAGCGAAAAGCAGAAGAAAGCTAAAAGTAGACGCTACAAAGAAGACGGAAGCATCAGTCTGAGTTAGTTACAAAACTCAACTGAATAACCGTTTCTTTAAAGAATCAAGAAGTAGTTAAGACGAAGGCTATAAATAAGAAGTCAGAGTCGAAGATTGTAACAAGAAGTGATTGAAATCATTACAAGAGCGTAGCGATTATTGCGAGAAATCTCTATTCGGAAAAATAAAGAGTTATTAGCTTTCTGTAACAAGTTCGAAACATTTTCTATTGTGAAAGTGATACAGATAGCTTGAAGCGGCTAAGAGTAAAAAAATACTCAGTGTATAGAGACCTGAAGAGGCTCAGTGAAAGAATACTTGTAAAAGTTTTGAGAAGTTAGTGAAATCTCATAAAGTCATCTGAGGACTGGACGTAGCCCACGGTTTGGGATGAACCAGTATAAAAACTACTGTGTCAAACTCTCTCAAATACTCTCTCTCTCTCTCTCTCTCATTTGTATTTTTCAATATTACTTATTACGAAAGTCTTAGAAACTTTTACAAACGAGATTTACATTAGTTCTTTTACTACGAACAAAATCGTATTTTAAACGAAATTTTTTAAACGGGGTTTAAAGAAAAAGTTTATACAATTCAACCCCCCTTTCTTGTATATCTTAATACTGTTGTTAAACATTGTATTAACGTGTGATTCACTTCACAATTATCTCTAGGTTTAGTACAAATTGAAGACCCCTAATCAATTTAGTACTCTCTACAAACCTAAGAGATACCAACACTGAATACTTGTCGATGATGATCTGCTTCCTCTTGATTATCTCACCAAACAGTTGTCATCCTATACGTCAAAACAATGAAGTAGACCTCTCTTTTTCTCTTCCTCTGTTCTGGTTTTTACGACAACACATATCATAAGTAAAAAGGATAAAGCCTTTTTATCTCATCATAAATTGGCTTCTCCAATAAGCCAAAAAAATAACCGCCTCACTCACCAAGTAATGAGGCTCTAGTCCCTTTCACTTATGGGCCAAAAAAACTCTTCACTTAATGAGTCATCACTTGTAAATAATACAAAGTTCACCCTTGCAATATTTAACTAGAACAATTTGGGTCTTTTACCCTCCCGCCCCCCCCCCCTTTTTATTTTTTTTCTCTTTTCTTAGTTTCATTTATTTCAAACAACAATTAAAATACAACTCACATAACTAGTATTTATGATTTGGGGAGATACACAATATCTACATCATATAAGCTTTTCATTAATTCATTTAATTTTGTATCAGGATGTAAAGGGTCCTTAGATTGTTGTTTTTAATTTGCCAAATGATGAGCGTATAATCAAAGAACAAGGAACTTCAATGGTCATGCTTAAGAATCTTCAAGAGGCAAAGTATGTTTTGAGTTCTGTCTCTGATTGTGCAATCTCAGTTTTAAGTTTATAATGTCAAACTGTAGTATGTTCGTTGTTAGTGTTTGAAAATGTTTCAAATGCCTGATATGCATGTATTAAATAAATTCATGCATATCCTTCAGCCTATAGCTAATCTATATGTTACCAAGGAACAAAAAGAACTTGTAGACTTTGAATCTTACTTTACATATACTATTTGCCACGATTGCTGCCATAGGATTAGGCCTCATAGTATAACACTTCCAGATGGAACAACTTCTACAATAAGAAATGTAAGTTACATTATTCTTCAATAGATTGAGATTTTTATTTGTATAGTGTATACCATTTGATTAAATATATGCAACATAAAACAATAACTTAAACGTTGTAGTTCTTTAATCATTGGTCTGGTGAAGCTTTAAAAACCATGTGAAATATCTTTTCTGCCATATATCTAAAATCATCATACAAGTAACAATTTCCTGTGCACTAAAGTTTTGCTTTGCTTCGTAACTGTTGAACTGTATATTTAAGATATCATTGTCTTGGAGCATTAAGCACCCAGATCTACATGGCTTTCCTCAATATATTTGATAGGAGTTGCAAGAACTGCACTCAGCTCTCGAGGAAACAAAGGCTGATATAGTCAGTCTTTGGGCGCTCAAGTTTCTAATTAACTAGGTCGGTAGGCAATGGCAATAGGGACTAGTTTTCATATGATGTTATTATGAAATGTTCTTTGCAGATGTTTCATATGGTTTAACTATAAACTTGAGATTTACAATAGGAAAGTATCAGTTATTTTTTACAATGGAGGTTTTCAGGGTCTTATTCCTAAGAATATAGAAAAGTCTATGATAAGACTCCGGACAATTTATGAATAACCAAGAACTCATCGTAAATTCTTTGGATTTCTAATATTCATTCACTTCGTTATATTTTTGTGCAAGCAAGCTGTTATTATTTATACAAGAAGCAACAATGAAAGAATCAACGAATTAACTGCTAATCTATTATCTGTTATCTGTTATCTGTTATCTGTTATTCCTAATTGCATCTAACTACATCTCCTGCCATATGAATCGGTTACTATCAATACACCCCGCCTAAGTTTCCTTGTCCGCAAGGAAAGAAGGAAACCACACGCATAACTCATCGGCGAACTCCCAAGACGCATCAGCAGGAGAGAAACCTTGCCAAGGGATCAACCATTATGTAGCAGTTGCATTTCTGCGTTTCACAGTCCGACGATCCAACATCACAAGTGGTGTAGCATCCTGGATATGAGACATAGAGGGAAGATCTGGAACTGGATCCGTAGGAGGGAAACCCGGCTTTAACTGAGAAACATGAAAGACATTGTGTAGTTGAGCAGTAGGGGGTAAATTCAATTTATATGCAACGGCACCCACGCGGTCCAACACTTGATATGGCCCATAAAACTTAGGTTCAAACTTCTGATGCCAGGGCCGAAGAGAAGTTTGAGGATACAGCTGAAGTTTTAAAAACACCCAATCACCAATGGCAAAAATGCGATCAGAGCGGTGGTTGTCCGCCTGAGACTTCATACGCTGAGTTGTATGTTGCAAGTGATGCTAAAGCAAAGCAATGGTAGACTCCCTGTCCCGTAAGTAAATGTCAATAGCAGCTACATTGGAGTCGCGGGGAAAATAAGGAATGTGGATGGGCGGGGGAAACCCAAAGAGAGCTTCAAAAGGAGACACATGAATAGAGGAATGGAACGTCGTATTATACCAATATTGAGCCAAGGAAAGCCACTGAACCCATGAATGGGGTAAGTCACCAGTGACACATCGAAGATAACACTAAAGACACCTGTTCACAACCTCGGACTGACCATCCGTTTGCAGATAATAAGTAGTAGAATACTGCAACTGCACCCCTTGAAGTTGAAAAGATTCCTTCCAAAAACTACTTAGAAAGGTGGAGCCATGATCACTGGTAATGTTTTGAGGCAAACCATGCAATTTGTACGCATGATCAAGGAAAGCAATAGTAACTTGTTTAGTAGTTAATGGGTGGGACAAGGCAATAAAATGAGTAAATTTTGACAATCTATCAACGACAACGAAAATAATGGTTTTGCCTCTGGAACTTGGAAGAGCATTAATAAAATCCATGATCAAATCAATGAACAACGAAACTGTTGGACCTCGAAATTTTCTTGAAAATTTTGAAGTGTAAAATTGACTTTAAATGAGAAATTGATAGTAAATGAATTGCTTTAAATGGAGTTGAAAAGCAAGAAATAACTAGTGAAAGTGTGAGAATATGGAGAATTAAGAAAGTTTGACTTTTTGGGATGAATAGTAGTAGAGTTGACTTTTTGAGCTAAAATCTTTGTGAATTTTTCTGGCTTGATTTAGGCAGAATTTGATAAAATGATCTTCATGAAACTTGTAGCTTTTGTTGAGAGCTTTCTATCTCAATGAAGTATGACATTTTTCGATATCGGGATTGAAAGTTATGATCTTTCAAATTTAAGTAGTATTGTTACTTTGTTTTTTGAAATAATCACTAGGGTAAGTTTGTGTATACTGCTTTGAGGCCAATTTATGTACTGATGTAGTTTGAATTGAGTAAGTGATCTACATAAAAGTTGTAGCTTATCTTTCAATCTTTCTGACGCTATAAAGTATGCAATTTTTGGATGTGAGAATTGGAAGTTGTGAAATTTTAAAGTTTGGATATTGTTTAGGTGATTGTTTAACGGAGCAGAAACTTTGATTGAAAAATTGACCTAGTTAAAGGTTGAAATTGCCTTTAAGTGCTTCTTGAAAGTTGAAGATTTTGTTTTGATCTTTACATTGACATAAAGTATAGAATTTTTGGACTTTGGAATAAGAAGTTATGAATTTTAGAAATTGTGTAACTGTTCATGATGACATACATGTGGGTAGTACCTTTGATTGGAATTTTGACCCTTATAGAGGCAGAAATTATTTTTTTGCTCTTCATGAAAGTTTTAGATTAAGTTTTGATCTTTCCATTGATGTAAAGTATGGAAATTTTGGGTTATGAAATAGGAAGTTATGATTTTACAAGTTGTTGTTACTATTTGGGAAGAGTGTTAGTAGACAATAACTTTGAAGTGGTTTTTGACTTCCTTAGAGGCCAAATTGATTGTTCTGTCCTTTATGAAAGTTGTGGGTTGCTTTTTGATCTTTGCATTGATATAAAATATGACATGTTTGGACCTTGAAGTTGAAAGATAGAAATTTTAGAAATTATGTGACTATTTAAGGTGACATGATATTGGACAGAAAGTTTGAGTGAGTTTTGAACCCTTTAGAAAAGGAATTAATTTTGAAGTTCTTCATGGAAGTTGTAGAGCTTCCTTTGAGCTTTCTATTGATACCAAATTTGAAATTTTTGGAGTTTTGAGTGAAAAGTTATGAATTTTTGAAAGTTTGGTGGTTTTAAATAGAAAAAAAAAGAAAATCGAAGCCAGAGCCATTTCGCGATTACGAGCTATTCGCGATCGCGAGCTGGCCCTTTTCTACGAGGCTCGCACTCGCGAGCCGTCGCGACTGCGAGCTGACCCTTTTGGCCTCGGCTTCGTGATCGCGAGCCGGCTCTGCTTCTCCTCGGCTCGCGATCGCGCTATTGTTTTTTTTAATTAAATTTCTTCCATTCTTTTGACCATAACTTTTCCATCCGACATCTAATTGATTTGATTTTTGAAGTGTTGGATTCCTAAGACATTCCTCTATCTGTCCATGGAGAATTATGAATTTTTTAGATTAAATTAAGGATAATTGATTGAGTCAAAGTGAGATGATTGGTTAAAAGGTTATGAGTGGGATAATTTTCTAAACATGGTTCAGTATTTTGATAAATTCTTGATGTGTAGAGATCTAATTGAACTGATTCCTGTTGCAAAATAAAATAAAGACATGGGGCTACAAGTCATATGAAGGAATTGAATTTCAATTTAGCCCCTAAGATGTACAATTTATGGAGTGAAGTTAGGAGTAATGTTTAGTCTTGGTTTAGTTTTGGTCTGAAAGTGTTTTGGCCATAACTTCTTCATTTCTAAACCGAATTGAGCTTTTTTGGTGTCGTCAGAATCGTGAGAGAATGAGGAACATTTCTCTAGAAGAAAGTTTTAGCAAATTTTTTAATTTTGATGATGTGAAAAATGTCGTAGGCAAATCATGATTTAATGAATTTTGAGACTTTGTTTTATTTTATGATTTTTGAGGACTTAATTAGCATGTTAATGTGAGTAATTAACATGTTAAATGGAGTAAGATCATATGGCATAAGTTTATTGGAGTTATTAAATTAAAGTGTTAGAAGTGCATAAGGGTAAAATTGGAAGAGTACTTAAGTTGTTAAGATAAAAAGGCATATATGGAAGGGCAAATAGGTCTTTTTGCATTCATTAAAAAGAGGAAGAGTGGGTTGTCGTTTATGTAAGAGGTTATGCACGAAAATTAGAAGAAAAAGATAAGAAAAGAGAGAAGAGAGGGAGAGCTTCGGTAGAGAAGAAGAGAAAGAAGAAAAGAAGAAGCTAGGTCACAATTTTTGATGAATTTTCAAGAGGCATTTTCAAGTTGATTCAAAGAGAAAAAGATGGAAGAAGAGGAGAGCTCCAACATGAGTCAAGAAATTTCGAAATTTGTGAAGATTTAAGGTAAGAGAAATTTTTTATCTTTGAATTTTTGGAAGTTTCTTGGTTTAGATAGCTTGAAAATATGATGGGATTGGGATTTCTATAGTTAATTTTGATGTTTGCATGGTGAGAATTGTTCAATTTTGGAGGTTTCTTAATTAGGAATTTTTGTCTTGCATTAGGGATTTGAGTGAAGCTTTGGAGAAATTGAAGCTTTGGACAAGTTTCAAGCATGGATATGAGGTAGGTACTATGTTTATAATTTGAATTATAAGCTATCTGTGTGTTTTCGAAAAATCAAGAAATCAAAAATATTTTTTTAAAATTAGTATTTTCGAATTATTAAATTCATTGTTTTGGAATGATTTAAGAAATTTCAAAAATTGTTTGAATTCATTGTGTTTGATTTATTGAGAATTTAATATGTGAACTTGTGTGACATTGTGTGACATTATGAATGGCATTGTGTTTAAATGTTTTGGAAATTGCTAAAGTGTTGCATTCTTTGATTTTGATATTTGAAAATCCTTTGCTTTTAAATGATTGAAGAATTGTTATGTGATTTTTGATTTTTAGGTGATTTTGAAATTATGAAAATTAGGTATGCGAAATGTGCCTTCGGGCAAATCTGATTTTTCAAGTATGAATATATCTGTTATGTAGGTTTGGTTAGGTCCCATAAGATGGTCAAGTGCACTTGTCCTGCCCGCTAGTGGCATTGGAGTTCCTTTTAAGGACTCCCATAAGTTCATGGCTACACCGGACTGCTATGCGGGAAGGTATAATACGTTCTGTTCACGGCTGCACAGGACCGCTATGCGGGAATGTGTAGTACGTTCTGTTTCTGGGCCAACCCAAACCATTCTGATGTGTTTATGTGTCTTTGAAAATTTGTTATGTGTTATGCTTATGTGTGTATTAATGTGTTGCATTCATGTTTTGAAATTGTTTGTGAATTGTGAGAAATTTGAATTTATGGAGAAATAAACATTTGAGGTTTTCCAACCGTGAAATTTTTGAAATTGATTATGAATGTTTTGAAAAGTTGAAAAGTTTGAGAAATAGCATTTTGCCAAATTTCTATTGTGAAATTTCCATAAAATGGCAAAAGCTTTTGAAAAATGATTTTTGCTTATTTTTCGATTTATAAATGTGTTATCCACTAGCTGTAAAGCTCACCCCCTTTCATCCCCATCTCCAGGTAATCATGAAGGAGATCGGATGAAAGCGAGTCAAGACCTCCGTTCATGTGTAGATATGTTGTAGGCTTAAGTTTTTTTTTTTGTAAGAGTAAGGTTTTAAACTCTTAATAAGGATTTTGGGTTTTTGTATTCTTATGTATTTCGGATTTTGAGATTATTGTTGTATCGTGGCTTGAAAATGTTACTTTTGTTTGGTGATGTATTTTCTTCTGGAGTATGTAATAAATTATGGGTGTGTATATAAATTAGAAAAGTGAATTATGGTTTTGTATTTAAATTGCATATGATTATGGATGATGATTGGTTGTGTTGTTTATGCTGGGATTCCGGATAGGAGGTCCGATGATTCTAATTGTTGATTAAGAATTATTGAAGTGCTTTCTGTTTATGGTTTGAATTGAATTGAGCCATTGGTTGAGGATGATTTTCCAAATGAGAAATTGAAGTGCTTTGTATGAGATTGAATAAAGATGAATAAGAATGAAGAATAAAGCTTGTTGAAAAAATGAGTTTGAATAAATAGAATGAAAAAGAAAAAAAATTATACCCATTTGGATTTGTTTAGACTGAGATTGTCTTTGAGTTTCCAATGCGATAATTTTGCTAAGGTACTCGTTTCGGATGTCGGAATTTGACTTATGTCAGAATTTTTGTAAATCCGTTCTTTTGTTATTTTAATTCTTTGGCTTCTGCACGCTTTCGATTCGATTTGTGGTTCACTTTTTTTCGATTTGTTATGCGTTTGCTTTTGGATTTCATTTTTCGCTTCCATTTTTCGTATCCATTTTTCGTTTTTCCGGTTGGGGTCTGGTTCCAAAATCGGGTCCCAACAGAAACAGGTGGGGGCAATGGTTACAACAACCCAGCAAGAGCCAATAACTCAGGCTTATACCGTTGACAGATGGAACAATGCCTGACAAATTCCCTAACATCTTTCAACATTTTCGGCCAATACACGACAATAGCCAATCGTTTATACGTAGCCACAGCTCCAGAATGACCCCCAAATGTTGATGCATGGAATGTTTCAAGGAGTTTATTTCACAAAAGCACATTCTGCCTAACAATCAGTCGACCAGCTCTTCTCAATTGAGAATTCAAATAAGAAAACTTAGGATGACAGAGACGAATTTGCACTTTGTCCATAATAATATACGACAAATGCGAATCAGATTGGCAATTCTCCTGAATCTGCGTAAATAACTCAGTGGGAAGAATAAAGGAGGTCAAGGCAAGTAGGGATACCGCAGGTTGTCTGGACAAAGCATTCGCAACCTTGTTATCAACGCCCTTCTTGTACCAAATTTCATAATCGAACTGTGTCAATTTGGCCATCCAAGCTTGCTGTGTAGGAGTACTAAGTCGTTGCTCCAGCAGGTAATGTAAACTTTGACGATCAGTAAAAATGATGAACTTCTGGGCCTGCAGATAATGATGCCACTTCTTGACAGCGAAAAGAATGGCAAAAAGTTCCCTTTCATAAGCGGATAACAACTAATGCCGAGGAGACAAACACTTGCTGATGAAAGCGATTTGATGGCCACTCTGCATCAAGACAGCACCAATGCCAGCACCAAATGCATCGGTCTCAATGATAAAGTCTTTGGTGAAGTCAGGTGGTGCAAGAATCGGAGCAGTCACCATGGCCTCCTTCAATTTAACAAACGCAGTCTGGTGGTCATTTCTCCATTAAAAAAACAAACTCTTTTAGTAAATACACCAATGATTGTGCAATAGCCCCATAATTCTGAACAAAACGTCTATAATACCCTGTGATGCCGAGGAAACTTCGCAACTATTTTGGGATTTTCAGCACAGGCTACTGTTGGACTGCAGTAATCTTACTGTCAACAGTTGCCACTTACTGTCATCAGTTGCCACACCATCCTTGGAGATAATATGCCCAAGATATTCCACCGATTGACATCCAAAAGCAAATTTAGAGTGTTTAGCAAGTAAGTGATTGTCCCTCATAACTTGAAGCACCTGTTGCAAATGAATCACGTGTTGTTCCTTAGAAGCACTGTAAATGAGTATATCATCGAAGAAAACCAAAACAAACCTCCGCGAGAAAGCTTTGAACACAGTATTCATCAGATTTTGAAATGTAGCCGGAGCATTGGTTAAGCCAAATGGCATAACCAAGAATTCGTAATGGCCTTCATAGGTTTTGAAAGCGGATTTAGGAAAATTAGGTTCATACATTCGTACTTGCCAATAACCAGATCTAAGGTCAATCTTAGAAAAGTAAGAAGCATTGCCTAACTCATCCAGCAACTCCTCAATTACTGGAATAGGATATTTATCCTTCACTGTCAAGTTGTTTAATGCCCTATATTCAATACACAACCTCCATATAACATCCTTCTTCCTTACCAATACAATGGGACTTGCATAAGGACTTGTACTAGCTTGAATCACCCAGCTTGCAACATGTCACCAATTAAGGCTTCAATAGCATCCTTCTGCGTGGCTGCATATTTGTATGGCCTGATATTAACTGAAGAAGCACCCTCCTTCAATGGTATTCTATGATCATGTGCTCGCTTAGGTGGTAGGGAATTTGGCTCCTGAAAAATATCACTAGACTGTGTCACTAACAACTCCAATTCAGGCCATCGATCACCACTCTCTAGTTTACAGCAAGACAATTCCTCACCCATAGGACTACCACCAAGCGTTGTAATCTCTAACTGCTTCTCATACAAAGTAAGACAATTCAACTCATTCCCTCTAAGTTTTCAATCCTCTCCTTGTAATATTTTTTCTTCATTACACACCATAAAGGTCATCCTCATAATCCGAAAATTCCAGCTGATCTCCCCCAACGCCGACAGCCATTGGACCCCAATATAACATTATAAGAGTCCAAATCAATGATATGCATATCAGCAGTAAACCAAGTACCCTGCATTTGCCATTTAAAATTCAAGCACTTACTATTATACTGTAAACTCCAACCATTCACAGCTCCACAGAAACCGCAGTAGCTGGTGTGAGCACACATTTAAGCTTGGCTGCCATCGTAGCACTTAAAATGTTGTGAGTGCTACCCGTATCTACCAGAATTCTCAACCTTTTATGATTGCAGTCCCCCTAATACGCATAGTCTGAGCTCTAGACAGACCCCACATAGCATGAAGTGAAAGATGAACATTTGCGGTATCATTCCCAACTTCTAGTATAGAATCCTCCTCCAAGTCATCATCACAATCAGGAAGTAAGTGCATGATATACAAATGTTTCTTCTTGCAATTATGGTTCATAGTATACTTCTCTTCACACCAAAAACATAACCCTTTTGCCCTACGTTCATCCATCTCCTTATTAGTGATTCTAGAGGCTCAATTAGAATTATAAGGAAGGTTGGCAGTAGAGGTCCTTTTGGAGCAATAACAGGAGTGGTTGATGTTTGTAGCATCGATGTTGAAACTAATATAGGCTTA
The DNA here is from genome assembly GCA_027563865.1 of Erythroxylum pelleterianum. NCBI lineage: Eukaryota > Viridiplantae > Streptophyta > Magnoliopsida > Malpighiales > Erythroxylaceae > Erythroxylum > Erythroxylum pelleterianum. The sequence goes on from JAOQMR010000001.1 coordinate 13,073,484, forward strand.
GAGTGGGAAAATTTTGTGTTGGCAGAATGTAAGGTCGGCTTGGAAAATGATGGCTTAGGTTTGTTTTGACTCGCGGCCACAGTTAGTTCTTGGAGCGTAGAGAGAGCATATGCATCCGCTAAGGTCTTAGGCTTAAACATACGATCTGGCATTTGCAGTTCATCTACTAACCCAGACAAGAAAAAACTCAATGCTTGATCTTCCCTTATACCCACCTTAGGATATAACTCATCAAAAGCATCACGGTAAACTTGGAGAGTTGATACCTGTTTGAGATTCCATAAATCAGCAAGTGGATCCTCAAAAGCTTTATCACCGAAACGAGCAGTCAAATTAGTCACATACTCCTTCCAATTATCATAAGTAGTGGTGCCTTTGAGGCTCACAAAGCCTTGGTGCCACTGAAGAGCCTTCCGTTCGAGATTCAGAGCTACGATCTTCACCTTCTCTGTTGGTAAAACATCATCCACCTCAAAAAATAATTAGCGCGCAGTAGCCACCCATCCAACCCATCTCTGGTGAATTTAGGAAACTCTAAACGAGTAGATTTGCCCAAACTCTATCATATTCCACCCACATGCGATTCACGACTACCAGATTCCACATCTATCATTGCTGTTACCCTTTCTTGGTTATGTAAGCTAATACCTCGAATCAACTCTGTGAGTTCAGTAAATTTTGCATCAATGTGTTTACGCATTGCCTCCTGCTTCTGGTCGATTTCATTAATCATCGATTCAACTCGCTTCTCGAGATTATGAGACCTTGTTTCCTTTGCCATGGCCAAGGATCGGGAAGCTCTGATACCAATAATAAGACTCCGGACAATTTATGAATAACTAAAAATTCACCGTGAATTCTTTGGATTTCTCAGATTCATTCACTTCGTTATATTTTTGTGCAAGCAAGCTGTTATTATCTATACAAGAAGCAACAATGAAAGAATCAACGAATTAACTTCTAATATGTTATCTGTTATCTGTTATTCCTAACTGCATCTCCCGCCATATGAATCGGTTACTATCAATCTATGTATGTTTCTTTCCTAGCCGATTGCTTCTGCAACACTAGATTTGGTTTACAAGAAGCTCCCAGGTGAGATCATCCTCCTTCCTTCTGCAGTTAAGTTATATATGTTGCAATAGAATATCTATTCTATTTCTGCTATTGTTTTGTCTATTCTCAATAAAGGACAAACATTGTAATTTAACTGGTAGTCCCGACCCTGGGCAAGCAGGAAACCTGCCCCAGGGCTCATCTTCATGAGGGCCCCTCTCAATCTTATTCCTGTAGTTCCATAATTTCATTTATTTGAATAATATATAAAATTTTTTACATCTCTCTTGTCGTGAGACACTCAATATCTTTTTAATATTTTTGGCAACTCTTGCAATGGGGCCACTCTCAATCTCTTCAACATTTTACAAATCTCATTTAATGTTTTTTTAATTTCATTTAATGTTAATCGATCATTTTGACTTTTTTTTAGCTTCTATGTTTAAAGTTAACATTAACTTTCAAAATTACTGTTAACTTCTTGTGTTTATAAATTCTTTAAAGTATTTAGGTATATTTCTTACACTCAATTGTTTATTTTCATCAATATATGAATCTAAAATACTCAACTTAAAAATTAACAATAAAAGATTTTCACATTTCTAACTTCTTAATTCAAAGTGATAATTTAAAGTTAAAATCTCTGACTTTTTTTATGTATTTTTAGCTTAGTAAATATTTGAACATCTGAGTATAATTCATTGCAATACTTATGGTTCATCTACTTGCAACTCTTTTTTTTTGCGCAATAAATCTCTAAATTTATTATATATAAAATTGAACTTTATTTAATTTACATTTTAGCACTCTCTAAGTCCTTGAATAAATTACACTAAAAGAATAACTCACTTCGAAAAATATATAATTAAATAAATTAGTTATTTACTTTGTTATTTTAGTTATTGTATTCTAAAAAAGAATTATTTATTTGTATATTATTATTTAAATGTTACAGAACTTATTCTTTTTATTTTATTTATATTTATTTAAACTAACATAATATTAAATTTACTTAATATTTAATAAAATATAATAAATATTATTTGAATATGTGGATTTATAAATTGAGTCACTTATATATAGATATTAAATTTTAATAGTAAAAATATGTTTTTAAAATTTACATATTTATATAGGGATGACAATGGGTCAACCCCTCCAATTTTTTAAAATAACTTTTTTAAATTAAAAATGTAAAACATTGTATTTTTTTAATTGGATCCGAGCCTAGGCTACCCAGGCCTAGGCCTAGCTTAGGCTATCCAAACCCAAGCCTACCCAAGGCCCAATTCTTCTAAACAAAATGATCAATATGGACTTGAGTCTGGCCCATGAGTCAACCCATTAAAAACAACTAAATTTGAGTTCATGGTCAGTTATTGTCATCCTTATATTTATATATTTTTTATGTAATAAGGTCCCTTTTTTTACCTCGTCGAGGGCCTATAAAACGTTAAGAATAGCCCCTGTTAACTAGTTATATGAGAAAGAAGTCTTCGATTTGCTTGCTGGCCAGACATTTTCTGTTAATTTTGACAAGGTATATATTTGGTCCAGATTCCACCTTTTATATATTCTTTAAACCTACTGTTGATACCAAAATTTGTTCTCATTTGAAAGATTGAAGGGGCAGTTGAAAGCCTGAGTACACAGGTACTTACCATACAAGCAAAGGGAGATAAAGCGGCTGCAAGTTCACTTCTTGATAGATATTGTAAAATTACTCCACCGTTGAAACTCGCATTGGAGAAATTAGAAAAAGTTAAGGTATGAGCTCTACATTTAGCTGCCATCTGAATGCACATCTTTTCCAATACTGTGTTAATTAGTTCAGGCCAATTTATGAGCATTTTCAAGTAACTGTTAAGAAAGTTCGTCTCTAAATTGAAATGCTGTTGGAGGCAAGAAAATTTATCCTTACCTTTCTGCAAACCTTCCAGATTTGTTCCTTTGTTGACGACTTCAAATAGCCAGCCAGTAACTTTGTCAGTAGTTGGTTTCTTGTAAAAACATTTAGACAAAATAATAGCATAAGTTTAATAAGCACAATCGTTCAAATACTTCTGATAGCAAAATTTTATCAGGTTTTCTCATCATATTGATCTTGATCTGCAGGTTCCAGCGGATATTATCCCTACATTTCCGGTAGCCGATGAATTAGCCTAAAGCCTACTTGTTGCTTTGCTTGATACTCTTGTGCCTAATTTTGAAGCATTGTATTAGTATTCGTGAGTTAAAACAAAAGATCAGGAGCAGAATGAACTTCTGCTATGATGCCTTGTTGGGACATGTTTTGCTTCTCATTGAAAAGAACAATACTTATTTTATCTTAGCTGATGTTTTATATTAGTTCACCACCCATCTCATTCAGAAAACACAATATAGCAAGAATTTTATCTGAAGTTGATTCTTTTTATAGTAGCTGATTCATCACATTCATATACCAAAAAGCTGCATTTATTTACAGCAATCAGGGCTGCATAAGATATTTCTAAGCCAAAACTTCATCTAACCCCACACAAAATGTCGGAAAGAATTGAATCATCTTTAGGATCAGACCAGATTTCAATTCTCTATAACATTCCACATTTTGTGTCCTTTTTGCGAGTCAGGAGCTACCATTGTTTTATAAGGATGGATCTTTCACTAGCCCAATATAGTTAATGCGTGAAAAGTGCACTACTTGAAGGAAACTGATAATGAGCTAAAAGGAACAGATAAAACTTTGGTTACATTTGGCCAATTGTCCCAAATATTATTAGCCATTGCAATAGTTCAAGAACCTGCAAAACATTACAATTCCTTGAGCAAACTTATACAACTTTTAACTCTCTAAGCCATGCTGTGTGCAGTGGACAAGGATCTGGTTTCCGTTCAGCGATTGCCTTCTCGGAGATTGAATAGAACCAACCATTCCTCCATTTGAACTGCACATATTTTTAGTTGAAAAGAAAATTAGCACTTTCATTCTTTCCCAACCGCAGAAGATCAAAAACATTTTATGTTTAAACATTCCCCTCCACCCAAATCCAGAATACTGATAGAGTCCGATCTCAATCATGTTAGTGCTAGGGCAAAGAACTTCAAAGCTAAACTGCATTGCTTCCACAAACAAACTAGTATTGCTAAGGCAATCACACATAATCATTGTATTAGATTGTGAAAGAAGATCCTTACTTCTTTAACTGCAGTGGGGAAGTGGGCAACAGTTCGTGCATATGCACATAACCTCTCCTCTATATCATCATCAAACACAAGCCTTTTTTCTGCAGATGCTGCAGCTGCAAGTTCTGCAATGAGGCTGGACACCTGAAACCAGAGAAATAGAATTGATCAGTTCATTCCTTTTTTCATGGTTACTTCAGGAACATATTAAAAATAGTTTACAGTATAAGCAAGGTGATGCTAACTAGCAATCCTGGCCTCCCTGGTTAAGAAAACTTCATTTCATTGATCTCATCATCCTGAAAATGACGTATCATTAAATGAACACAAAATATACCATGTCAACCCAACTTGACCCACCATTACGATTAGTACAGGAGCATTACAATTTTGTATATAAATAAAATTGGTATAGCTTATGTAACAGCATATGGATTACTGCTTTACCTCTGAACGATATTCCTTCTCCACAACACCAACAGTTGCCCCAGGATGACGAGCTCCAACAAGCATGAATGCTGCTATCCAGATCAGCTTTTCCAACATTTGCTTCTGAAAGGCTTCCTTGTCAAGAACCTAATTATATCACATGAAAGTACATATTATCATGTTCAATCAAATATCAAAAAGTTTAACGTAAAACTACCACTTTGGGACAAGTCAGTTTTTGGCTAAGGATTAGTTAAAAATTTTAGTTCTCAAGTCTCAGTTTATCCAAACTTGAAGCACTAATCTTAACATTCAATTATCTGTAATCGGAACTCAACTGTTATCAAAAACTATGAACTAAAGAATTTCAAGCAGATGAGGATGATATCTCTGGCCGTGTAAGATAAAAGACTTCTTCTTTACCTTGCAAGATAGGCCTCCAGCTTGTAATCTTGTAGCTATTGCTGACGCCCATTTCCCATATGCTGCAGTCAGTCCTTCGGGATTGGTATCTGTCTTTCCATCGGTAGGAGGTTCACCCAGCTTTGAAATAGCAAAATATGCTAGAACTTGGTCCGCATCACCAAGACCTTTACTTTGAAACCAAGGCTCCAGCATCCCATTCTGGAAAAAAACCAAATCTGCTAGATTGTCAACATCCAGTTGACCATTCACAAGACCGTCTATCATAGCCCAAAAGAAATGTCACAATATGGCTACGAATGATGCAAGAATGCCAAAACTACATCCTAGGTTGTTTCCGGCTTTCTTGCAATTTGGCTACAGCAGATCAAATCTTCCAACTGGAAGAACAGCTACTCCAAATTGACCAGACATTTTCTTTACGCTGTCTAAGCAACTACTGAGTACTGAATTGACTTGCTCATCCAAAGTCTCTGATAATAACGCAAGTACATAGAGAGTGATAGCTCGATAACCCACAAATTCAGCAACTTAAACCAAGACTCTCAAGTAAATAAAACAATAGAGAACCTAAAATTTAAAACAAAATCTACAACATATAAAGAAATTCAAAGTTATCGGGCATAGTACCGTTCCATCTAGGCTTAGGAGTAGCTTCCAAAACAGCCTCAAGATCGTCGTTCCTTGTACACACCAAAATCGGACCTTCAAAATCAGACGGCACAGACTCACCTCTCTTGACCAGCAAATCCTGACCATTACCCATTTCCTGCAGGGCTCTTCCGACCCGTCCACCTCCGACTATCACCGCCGGCGTCACCTTGGCTGCCGTTGAAGTAGCACCAGAGGCAGCCGCCATTTGAACGTTTCTAGTTCTGGCAATGACTTTTGCGCTAAAGAACGCAACTTTCGAGATGGGTTCAATGAAAGAGAGGCTAGATAGTGTATAAATTGCCATGGTTTAGGTGGCAAAGAGTATATTTACAGAGGGTCGATGAAGATAATGATGGGATTGGGGCCATTGGTGACTGGTTCTAGTTATTGAGAGACGTAGAGCGAGAGATAAAAAGACAGATCATCAGTCACCACTCACTTTTTAGCAATCTATCCAAAGCCAAGACTGTGTTTTTTTTTTTTCGTCAAAATATGAAAATCCAGTTACCTTGTTTAAGAGAATACATAATCTCTTTATTGTATTCTCTTAAGTCTCCGTTTGTTCATAACATTAAACAATGTTGTATTGTAATCACGATTGATTACTGGTTTAGGTTATTAACCTAAGATTATTAACATTAACGTAAATTCTTCTCTTTGATTACTGTTTAGATTGAATCTGTAAGTTTGCAATGAAGGATATAGAGAATGTCGTCAAAACCTGAAATAATCAACACTTTCATGATACATGAAATCATGAGATACCATCTTTTACACATATAAATGGGGAATTCAAGTATATATATACAGTTGTTGATACTCAAATAATATGCTTAATTGGAAGAGATTTCAGGGGAAAAAAAAATCCTGGTTGGGTTGGCTGTGCCAGACCCAGGCCCAAGTCCGAGTTAATCCATCATCCACAGCCCATCTACAGATGTTAGTCTTTCATGCAAATGTAAAGATCTACGTAGAGACCTAAACCTAGCTAGTATCTCATATATAAGGTACTATTTCGCCATGATACAGGTACAACTCTACAACCCTAGCTTTCTCTATTCTCTCAACGATCAAAACCTTCTCAAAAAGACTAATTTGAGCGTCGGAGGGGCCTCCCGAGAAACAACCCCCGACGTGCCTTACTTGTTTTGCAGGTATTCAGCAATTGAAATCGCACAAGGTCATGGATCCGAATAACAACGTCCAGCCCCAGCAAAATCTGGCAGAACCAGTTGGCGCCCACCATGAGGCTCGAAATCAGGGCACCACGTCCAGAACCACACAGATTAGTCAGGCGGCAACAGCCAATCCTAATATGGCCGCCGTCACGGCTCTTGCACTGCAACGGATGGGTTTGTAATTACCCGTCACTCACCTGCCACCGCATCAGGAATCCCACACTCAATCTTCGCATCCGCCTGATCGACCACAGCTTCACAATCAAGATCAGGAAGAGCGGAGTGTAGCCTTGGAGGATAACGCTGAGGCCACTTCGCACCTTAATTCCCAGCGCCCCCTGGACTCAAATCCTCCTGCACCACAACAAACCCCCCTCAACCAAAAACAGATAGAGGAAGCGGCTAATCTATTGATTCGTCAAATCTTGCAATCTCAGCCGGAACAACAGCAAACCCCCGCTCGGCGCTATTCTGCCGGAGTCTTAGAAAAAATCGTGGACGATCGACTCAATCTGACAATGAATTCCCGCCCGGGCCGAACGCTCACCCCGTATAGCTCTCCTTTCATACCGGAGATCTTGGATAGCCTTCCTGCAGTCGGTACCAAAATACCGACGCCTGAAAAATATACTGGAAAGACTGATCCCCTAGATTATCTACAACACTTCCAGTCAATGATGAACCTACATTGCGTCCCTGATGCAATTCAGTGTAAGGCGTTCTGTACTGCCTTTCAAGAAGAAGCTCGGCGATGGTTCAATAGTCTACCCCCCGAGTTGCATAGCTTGCTTTGAGGATTTTAAGAGATTGTTCCTTAACCAGTTTGCTACTAGTAAACGGCCTCAAAAGACCACTTTGGAGGTGATGCAGCTGACCCAGGGACGGAACGAAAGTTTGCGGGAGTTCATCACTAGGTTCAACAATGAAGCCGTTGAAGTTCCTGATCTCACCTGCTCGTCCATGTTGGCCGCCCTTATGAATAACACAAGGGACGAGGAGTTTAAGAAGTCATTGGCCCTCGACCAACCCATATCTGTTCAGGAGATAAGAAATCGAGCGGATAAATATATTCAGTTGGAAGAAGTGTTGAAAAATACGAAGCGAAGATCAGATGACCACGAGCCAAACGGCAGAGTTGAAGATTCACATAAACGGTAGAGGAATCGATCTAGCTGAAGAAAGCCGATCGACCGATAGGACCAACGACGCGAGTCCTTCACCCCACTCAATAGGCGGTATGCGGAGATACTGGAAGTCATGAAAGCTGAAGGGGAGCCCTTCCAAGAACCCCGTGCAATGAGAGCTCCCCCGAGTCAAAGGGATCCTTCCTTATATTGTCGTTTCCATAGAGACGTCGGTCATGACACAGAAGAGTGCTGGCACTTGAAGAATGAAATTGAACTCCTCATCCGAAGGGGAAGGTTGGGAAGATTTTTGAAGTACGAAAACACTGCCGATCGAGATAATGGGGGCAGGACCGGTCTGTCCGACAACTGGCGAAGGCCTGGGAGGCAAAATGACAGGAATGATGGGGGGAGGCAGTATAAGAATACTGACGACCGACGTGATATGAGGGCTCGGTCCAGGGCGAGAGATGATAGAAATGCCGAACAATAAGATGACCGACCGGTCAGGGTCATCAACATGATTTTTTAGGGGAATGCAGCAGGAGGATCAACTGCTAAAGGTAGAAAGAGGTATGCTAGACAAGTCATTGAAGACTTGGTAGCCAAGAAGAAGAAGCAGAACGATGGAATAATTTCATTCAATGAATCTGATTTGGACGGTGTTAGTTGTCCTCATGATGATGCGCTAGTGGTCACTTTGAACATGGGGGTAGCGAAGTCAAGCGAGTAATGATTGACACAGGCAGCTCGGTCGACCTACTCTATTATGATGCATTTAAGCAGATGGAGATACCGGAGGACCGACTGTTGCCAATAGAGGGACCCATTAAGGGAGTAACAGAAGCATCAGCCTACCCGTTCGCCCGGGTATTATTGAATGTAAAGTTCGGGCAGAAGCCATGTCAAGCGGAAAAGAGCGTTGAATTTCTGGTTGTCAAGTTCGTGGGAGCATATAATGCTATAATCGAAAGAGCCACTCAAAACGCGTTTAGAGCAGTCGTCTCCAATTACTACCAAGCAATGAAGTTCCCAACCCCACATGGAACCGGTGTTGTCAGGGGCCAGCAGAGAATCACTAGGGAGTGTTACTTAGCGGAAACAAGGACGCTTGAGGGAACAGTCGTTTTAACAAGCTCTCGCGATCTAAGAGCCGACGAGGAAACTGAGATGAGGACCCCCGCAGAATAGACGCCAAAGATCGCACGGGATGAAGAAGACCGAGCCAAACTTGCAAATTTGGGTCGAGCGACATTTTTATCAATAGGTAAGCTTGTTTTATTTGTTTCTTCGTTTAACATTTTATTATTGCTTACGCACTTGCGCATGTAATTCGTGGGTACCTTTTTCCTGATCTTGCCAGTCAGGTTTTTTAATGACCCACGACTTTATCATCGTTAATAAAGAGTTTTCAAGTTTTTCGACAAAAAGAATCTCGTCGCCAAAATGAACTAGAACGAAAAGACAAACAGACGGTCATCGACATCGTTCGACGAGGTTGCCAACACGAGAAGTTGGAACCACGCGATCGCCAAGACAAGATCTTGGATCGCTTGACATCGACATGCGATGCCAAAACAAGATCTTGGGTTGCTCGACATCGACATCGTTCGACAAGGTTGCCAACACGAGAAGTTGGAACCACGCGATCGCCAAGACAAGATCTTGGATCACTCGACATCAACATGCGATGCCAAGACAAGATCTTGGGTCGCCCGACATCGACATCGTTCAACAAGATTGCCAACACGAGAAGTTGGAACCACGCGATTGCCAAGACAAGATCTTGGATCGCTCGACTTCGACATGCGATACCAAGACAAGATCTTGGGTCGCCCGACATGGACATCGTTCGACAAGGCTGCCAACACGAGAAGTTGGAACCATGCGATCGCCAAGACAAGATCTTGGATCGTTCGTCATCGACATGCGATGCCAAGACAAGATCTTGGGTCGCCTGACATCGACATTGTTCGACAAGGTTGTCAACACGAGAAGTAGGAACCACGTAATCGCCAAGACAAGATCTTGGATAGCTCGACATTGACATGCGATCTTGGGTCGCCCAGCATCGACATCGTTCGACAAGGTTGTCGACAAAAGATGTTGGAACCACGGGATGACAAGACAGGATTCTTGGCACCGCTCGGCCACGTTTCCAAACGAGATCTTGGAACTAGACGACGCTGGGAACAGAATCTCAGATCGCTTGGCCTCGATCGCTATCGGCCAGATCGCCAAGACGGGATCTTGGCACCAGGCGATGCCAGGAACAAAATCTTGGATCGCTCGAATCCTTTCAAACCCAACGACCCATCGACTTGTATCGAACACGCTAATTCGTTGCAAACTATTCGAAAAGGCAATCTTTCGTGCAAAGCTAATAATAGTTTAAAACGTCATTCACAGAGATAACAAGGCAATGAAGGATAGAAACAAGGTCTTTCATTATGAAAGGGGTTTTTGGCCACAAGCCCGACTAGATGAGTTTCAAAAAGAGAAATGAAAAATCATCCTTCGGTAGGAGGAGAGCCAACTGCTGGTCCTGAAGAAGTAGCCTCGGAGGTCGACAAAGCAGCCTCGGGAGGCGGCACGACCAACGAGGCAGGACCAGTAGAAGTAGAGACGCTAGCAACTGGATGGGAAGGAGAGGATGATGGCAAAACAGGATCGGGGTTAGGCGGAGCACGCAGAGAGACATTCCCTCGAACGCGCCACTCTTTTTCATCCGAACTCAGGTCTAGCATCTCATCCGACAAGACCTCTCTTTCCGTCTCTACTATCTTCCTCATATCCTCAAGGGAACGGTCGAGCTCGGAGGGGATCATCTGCTCGGCATAATCTTCAAAGGAAGGAGCCTCCGACCCGTCAGGAACGCAGACGCTATAGCAATTCTTCAAGATGGAAAGCGCGAAATCGGCAGCGAATTCCATGCACTCGTCATTCAAGTGCCGATCCTTCCAACGCTTGATTGCCTTCACATTCTCCTCTTTGACAAAGCTTTATAGCTTCAGCAATTCTCCCTCAGCCCTCGACTTCTCTATCTGAGCTCGCTGGCAATCATGGATGGCCCTCGCACGAAGCTCTTGATCCAGTTTGGCTGCAACGTTGGCCTTGAGGACTTGTTCCCTCATGTCCTCACACTCTTTAATCGCTCGGTTCCTCTCCTCCTCCCCCCAAGTAAGCTGAGCTCTCAAAACGTCCCTGTCTTCCTCCTAGGATTTCTTCTCCTCCTCCAAAGAAGAAAGTTGAGCCCGCGCAACGTCTCTCTCTTCCTTCACCTCTAAAAGCTTAGCTCTCAAAACGTTGCTCTGCTCAATAAGACCATTAGTGTCCCGATTCAGTTTATGGGCAGTCGAATCCAGATGCTCAATGCGGCAGTGCATCGCATAGGAGAATGCCAGACTCCTTGCACAGCTACGGACGAGACGAACCGACATCTCATTGTTATCCAACCCATCTATAAGTTCCTCATCTGTAGGAGGAATAGCATTCTCAGCAATATGAAGCGCCACATCAAAGTTCCCAAGCGACGCAGTCTTATCCAGACTAATTGCAGGATCCCACTTGTCGGCACTCGTCGCTCGCTCTTTCCTCTTGCCCCTATCCGAGCGGCCAACATGCTCTTCCCCCTTCTTCTTCTCCTTTCCCTTCTCCCTGTTTGTACCTAACGAGCAGGGCGGTTGATTAAGCCAAGTTTATACTATTAATTGGCCCTGTTTTCTTAAGTATTTATGCACTTGTTGACTCCTAATTCATGACTTTTATGCTTAATTTGGTTCCTC
>JAOQMR010000001.1:13115072-13130487 GCA_027563865.1 Erythroxylum pelleterianum
AATGATAAATGATAAATCATGAGTTGCTTGTGAGTGATTTCTTAAGTTGAATTAGGTAGAGAATGATAAGGAAATGTCACGGAGAAGATGAGCTAGGTATAAGAAGGTATAAGGTGAGTTAGAGATGTAAACAATGGAAAATCTGGAAAATTTTGGTAACAATATAATCTTTGAGTATGCTCTAATGTTTTGATCATAACTGCTTCTATGGTTTCTCAATTGAGATGATTTTTGGTTTGAATGAAACTAGAGGTATTTGGTTACTTTTCTTATGAAGAACTTATGTTTAAATTTTGTCTTTAAGAGCCCCAAATCTTGATTTGAAGTTATGACATTGAGTGCAGCAACAGTTATGAATGAATATGTATGCTTATGTTTCCTTTTAGGGGTGTATGAACAAATGGGGATTTTGAATTGGGTATGAATGCTTTAAGTTAACTTTAAGGTGTATATGAAGTAGTTATCAACTTGAAATGAAGTAATTTGAGTATGAAGTGTTTGGTACTTAGGAATAAGGTGTGTTATGAGAAAAAGGATAGAAAGTTGGAAAGAATGAGAGATAGTTGAGTTTGATGAATGAAATGAGTTGTGAGTTGAGGGTTTAAGGAAATTAGATTGATTTTGAGTTGTTATGAAGTGGTTTGATGCTAGAAGAGGTGAAATTGAGAAGTTTATGGGGTTATATAATGATAGAATGAGTGTAGGAATCTTGGAAGAGGCTTAAAAAGGGGTTTTGGGTGATAGATGTCCGTTAAACGAACATTAGGTCCATTTAACGGACCTTCTCGGGTGTAAAAACACCCTTGGGTCGATGTATGTTCGTTAAATGGACATGGAAGTCTGTTTAACGGACCTTCTCGGGTGAAATGGGGTTGTTTGGTCGATTTATGTCTCGGGACAACTTTGGGAAATCACGATTTTGATAATTTTAGAGGCCGAATCTCGACTTGGTGTGTTCTTGAAAGTTTTAGATCTATATGTCCTCTTTCAAATGGTCTACAAACGAAAGGAATACGAAATTTGTGGAAAGAGTTAGGGCATTCGCGCCAAACTAGGTTCAACTTGATTGAGGTCTTGAACTTGGTTGCTTCTTTGATCATAACTCTTTCCCTAGACCTCCAAATGACTTGGTTCTTGAAGCATGAGGTTCCTAACACATCTCCACAAAAATTTGTGTTAATTGTTGTTGAATTGAATGAGATTGATCAAAAGAAAGTGTGGGAATCTGTTGGAACAGTGTCAATGGGATTAGTTTTACTGAGCATAGTTCAATGTTTTGATCATAAGTGGACCTATAGAATTCCAAATGAGATGATTTTTGTTTCAGAGTAAACGAGAGAAATAGGGCTACAATTCATATAAAAGAGTCTAATTATGATTCAGTCTCTAGGATGTTCAATTTCTTAATGGAATTTGTACATAGTGGACTGTTTTTGGATAAGAGCAGTCTGAAAGTGATTGGGGTATATCTTCCAAAGTACTGAACTGAATCAAGTGATTTTTGTGTCAGTGGAAATATAATACATAGAGGAACACTTTTCTAGAAGAGAGTATGACCAAATTATATCAGTTTCACCTTCTAAGTGAATATGAATAGTAGACCTGAAAGTGTGATGTGGAAAATTTCTGAAGTGGGACAATAAGAAAGGAATGGAGATTTTAATAGGTTTAGTGAGGCATAAACCTAAGTATAAATTATACTTATATGGGTTTTGAAATGGGATTGATTTTGTAAAGAAATTATTGGTAAAATACCCGGGATTGTCATGAACATGCATGATACATATTTCATTTTAGTCATATGCATATTAAACACTTATGATTGTACAAATTGTGATGTATGTGTATCTTGGATAAATGAGTTGTGCAGGCTAAATATTTGCATTCGGGTGTTCCCAGAAAGTGGAAGCAATTGCTACTCTGGAGCGTACTGTGAGTAGACCGAGATGGTCTCATTTCATTGTTTGTTTTAATTGGATATTTGTATTGATCGACTATAACTGATTTTATGAATGTGATTGATAACGTTGGGTTCTGGACATGATGTCCGATGATTGTGATAATTGGTTTGGATATTGAAGTGCTACTTGAATGTGAATGGGATGAACTAAGTGTACATAATTTGATGATAAATGTGTTTTGAATGAGCAATTGCCTGTAAAAGCAAAGTGTGAATATTTTGAATGAGCAATTGCATGTAAATGAAAAGTGTGAATTTTCAACTCTAATGTTAAATGTCGGACTAAGGTCCGATGATATGAGATGCAAATGGGAATGAATGAGTTTATGCACATGTGAGTGATGCATTCCATTTCATGAATGCATGACATATAATGGCTGTTGTGACCAGAGTAGCCAACGATCAGACCTTAAAGCTCAACGAGTGAAAATGAGCTTCGAGCTCAAAAGTGATTTAAAGCCTCAGGTTCAATGTTTAATGAGCTCTATATGGGACAGTTATTAATGAGCCTTCATGGGACAGTTTAGGCACTCGGTCACAACGAAATAACAAATAAAAAGTGGGTCTCATGTGCACTGCATATGCATAATATGAGTGATTAAATTGAATTGAATGTGAAGTGTGCAATGTGTAATGATGCGATTTATGTGTTATGTGATTGGGTGAGCCATCGATGATGGTCACTCATTGAGTTTGCAAAACTTACCCAAAATTTGCAATTATTTTTCAAGCTTTGAAGAGTACCCCGTTAGACAAACGGGAGTATGCCCACTGCATGTAAGTCAGAGATAGAGGTCGGGATCAGTTCACGTCTGCATTAGTGTTATCCTATTCTTGTATATATTGGTATTCCGCAATTTCTATAAAATAGTGCTTTGTATTTGTAGCGGGCCCCAATTGGCTATTGAAATTCTATTGATTGTAATGTGTTGATTGAAAATGTTTACGAATGAAAGTGGACCCAAATTGGTTATTGGTTCCTGCGCATTTGAATTTTTCAAAAAAAATTTATACTGAATTTTGTCTCATCGAGTGCTCTAGCATGCCACCCTCGCGGGTTACAGACTCGGATATCACCCACAATGTCAGGTTCGGGTCCTGCGGGAGTGGGGTGTTACAAGCTTAGTAGCTCTTAGTTCTAATCCTGTCGCTGCATGAATTGTGCGAACATAATTTTAAGTTCCAACAGATCCTTCACCATCCTTTCTGCTTTGTTTTGTGCTTCTAGGAATAGTTTCTCATTCTTGATTTGTTCCTCTATTAGCTTCTTCATGTTTTATTCGATTCTATGCAACTCAGCCATTCTCGCCAAGGAACTTATGCTCTGATACTAAATGTTAAGAATAAAAATGAAAAACAGAAGAGAGAAGAAGAGAAGAGATAAGGAGCAAGATAAGAGTCCAGACAGAAGACAGAAGAACAGAGAACTTTAGAGGGAGAGACACACACACAATAACTAATTCATATTCCTCCTCGTGAGGGAAACAGTTACAGTATTATAGTAGTTACAACTGTGTAATATCTATAATATTTTTATACGTAACAAATGGAAATAGGAAACAAGTAGTAAGATCAAAATGAGTCAAACAGGTAGTGATGTAAAAGAAAAATTAGAAAGTTTTGTTTACGATTAAACAGAGACCAATTTAAAAAGTTGATAGTTTATACGTATAAAGGTTATTATTCTAAGCCAAATTATGATACTGACTGATTTTTAATTGTTTCAATTAAATTGGCTGGTTCAATCCGATTTTCAAAACATTAGAATTATATCATATAGAAAATTTTACCTCTCTCTCTCTCTATATATATATATCTAAATTATATACACATATTCTCAATCTTATATTATTAAGTGGCAAAATTTTATCCTGTTTTAAAGTCCAAAAAGAATTAGAGTATGTTTTCACATCTTTTTAGTTGGCAAAATTTTATCCTGTTTTAAAGTCCAAAAAGAATTAGAGTATGTTTTCACATCTTTTTAGTGGAAAATTGACACTTGTTAGAATTTATTACTGTATTGTTAACCCTCTTCCCTTTTATTTTAGATCCCACGGCATGTATTAATTTTTTTTTGTTTCTTCATTTATATTTTATAGTAAAAAAATTATTTTAGTGTCATTTTGCTAGAAATAGAGAAAATTAAAAAGAATTTAATAAAAAGAGTTCATAGTAATTTATTGTCAACTATGCGTATCGTGCAACATGTTATTTGATCGTAAGCTTTAACTCTAGACAAAATTCTCCTTATTTCTATTTCATCAGTCATTTTTTTTAGTATAATTCTATAAGTTCTAATAATGAGTTCCTAAACAATTAAAGGTCGTCCCTACCGATCATATCCAAAACTTTGTGGGTTTGTTATCTGTAAACAATAACCAAATCAAATTGGAGTTTGATACCATAACCATACCTGCAAGACTTGGGCTTTCCTTGTAATGATCATCAGGCTCCTTTGCGGCCAACTGTTAAGGATCAATTTTCTGCTATTTTAAATATCATTTCCAAAGCTTAGCTTGAAATAAAAGTTAATAATAATATACCAACTAATTGTCGTTATGATAGAATAAACAGAGATGGGGTATCCATCATCTAGTCTCGTCAAGAATGGTGGCTTATCCACGCTGGCAAGTCTATCCACAAAACCGCATCTTTTTCAATCGTGCTTTTCTTCAACAGCCACGTGTCCCCCTTAACCATCGAATCCATACACGTGTTTCGGACCAGCTACACGACAAAAGACAACTCGAGCCGGAAAGATGTTCGTGAACCGGGTCCCGCTCCTTATCCAAAACACGCAGAAAAAAATCTGCGCACGTGTCTTCACGTGACAGAATGTTAGTCCAAACCAACTTGCCACCTTCGCTTACGCCATCATGCCCTAGGCGCAAAAAGACAAATCGTCCCATCACAAGGTGGCGTTTTGCCAGTCCCACGTCACCCAACAACGCACTCCTTCTCCCTACACGTGGCTATTCTTCCTAGTCACGTGACTTTCATGTGGCTGCTGGCCACCACCATCATCAATATGCAATCACACTTAACTTTGTGCAAAAAAGGAAAGGCCATTTCCATTGTTTTCTGGAGAGCAAAAGAGAGAAGCTTTATTCGGATTTTACAGGTTCTCGAAGATTTGAGTTCAGTAGTCGAAACATTAGTCTTGAAGTTAGGTGGGTTTTGTTTCAATGGTTCAGATAATGAGTTCTTCGTCAGGTAAAAGGGAAGCTGTTAAGCTTGAAGTTGAGGACTCTTTGGAGGACCAACTTGGTCCCCTCAACAAAAGTTGTAAACTTGACTACTCTTTGCAGGTTCCACTTTCTCTTCTTGCATAGTTTTTTTCTGGTTTGTTATGCTGCTGCTGATTGTTCTTGTCAGTTGATGTTTTGAATTAATTACGGGCAGACCAGCCAGGGTGGAGTCTACAATCCTCTGGAAGAGCCAAGTCCTCTTGGCTTGCGACTCAAAAAGAGCCCATCGTTTCTAGATATGATTCAGATGAAGCTCTCTCAACAAAAGACCAATATGTTGTCAGCTTTAAGTAAGAAAAACCACAAAGCTAGCAGCACCTCTAACGATAAGCTCAAGGCCTCCAATTTTCCTGCTTCTCTTCTGAAAATAGGAACTTGGGAGGTACTATGCAATTACTTTTCACTCTTCTGAATTCGGAGTAGTGCGTTTGTTTTGTTTGTTTTAGGGGATTGGTCACTTGGAATAAAAGTTTTGCTTTACTTTTGTCCGATTAATTTTTAGTACAAGTCAAGATACGAGGGGGATTTGGTGGGCAAATGTTACTTTGCAAAGCATAAGCTAGTATGGGAGGTACTTGACGGTGGTCTCAAGAATAAGATTGAAATCCAGTGGTCGGATATCGTCGCAATCAAGGCGAACTTCCCTGATGAGGGACCTGAAACAGTGGATGTAGTGGTACGTCAAACAGGTTTCTGCCAATATCATACACACACGAGCACATTAATGTATGTTTTATAGTCAAAGCGATGCTAATGGCCAGAAATTTGGTGTCTGTCATAGCTGGCTAGACAGCCCCTCTTTTTCAGGGAGACAAATCCACAACCTAGGAAACATACGTTGTGGCAGGCAACATCGGATTTTACTGGTGGACAAGCGAGCATACATAGGTATTTTTTTGTTTTTTTTGGGAAACTATATAGGTATGGTTGTTCATCTTCTATCTTGCTATAAAGGGCAACTCATCTCTTTTAATTTAGTGAACGTTCAGGGCTTCAAATATCAGTTTTTCGTTTTCAGTTAAACTAAACAAAAGAAGTTAATCAATTTTTTCATCTTCACATCGGTGATTCTTAGCCGATTGTGATATGAAGAATATCACAAAGATACTTTAGAAGGGAATTTGCATTGACAATAGGGCTTGTATAACAAGAAGGGACGATTAGTAGGGAAGAGAATAAGCAAAACATCCTGTGCAGAAAGTGAAGTTGAGGAAGGAATGATGCTATGACCTTATAGATTGTATTATAACAAGATATAGGTCTAAGGTCAAGTATAGAGTTATTGAAATGTACCTTGGGTAATAGACTAATGAATGTCTTATTCACCTCCTCCAACATTGTTCCATGGGGAAAGAACTCCATGATTGATTCAGTCTCAAATGGTTCTGTTTGTGTCAGTATTTTATGAAAAAAGAAGGCATTTCAGTTCATCAGGATTTGGTGCCTTGTAAGGGTGAACAGCAAACATAGTTCTGAGAATGAAAAGATGAATGATGTAAAATATTTGAAGTATTCTCTTTTTGACTGAGGATCAATACTTGAGTTTTGGCAGTTAGTCTAAATCCAACCATTTAAGTTGTTGAATAGTCATACTTCATAATTGAACAATTAGGTTTAATCAAAGTTGAGTTTCCATCTAGTGGTGCTGTAATTATGTAATGCTTTGTCAAACTGTGTAAAATTTAAGCCTCAATCGAGTGCGCGATGATTTATTTCATCTTCTCAATGTGCATTCCCAAGATGATGTTATTCTTTTCACAATTTTTTGCATTCCTATTTATACCAAGAACCTTTCTACATCTCCTTTTTCCACTTAAGGGTAAAAAATTTCCCTTTTGTTATTGTTGGTTGCACTTTACCTAATTAAATTTTGTTCACGATTTCCGCAATAGTCAAATACTGTTTCTTTTAGTGAATCTCAAGTGCACAACATAATTGTTGCTTAAATGACTCCTTTTCAATTCAAACTCTGTGACCAATGTTGTTACCCTGTTTAACAAATCTCTTACTGAATCTAGTGAACAGTGGCTTGTGTTTGCACTGCTGATATATTTGCAATGGCACAGGCAACATCTTCTTAAGTGTAATCAAGGCTTCTTGGGCAAGCACTTTGAAAAACTTATTCAATGTGATCACCGGCTCAACTTTCTCAGTAAACAGCCAGAACTTTTGTTAGAAACGCCATATTTTGAACCTAAAGTTTCTACGTTCGAGGGGTTGAATGAATTGAACAAAGGGCTTGACATAAAGGCTGGTGATGGTCCTAAAGTCCTTGCAGTGGAGAATGTAGTATCACCATCTGCAGACCTTTCATCTCCTTTGAAAAATGAATGCCGTGATTTTATGGGTGGGCCTCTTGAAAAGTTTTCCAAGGAAACTCATTCATCTGACTCAGGTAAAAGTCACTTGATCTTGTAATTTCGTTGCAGAACTCCTGATATGTTTTGTTATATTCTTTCAAAATAATTTCTTGTGTAGGGTTTTATCTAAATATTGCTTATGATTAGCTAGTATTTGAAGTTTACACAATACTTACGACTCTACGAAACCTAACTTGTCCAATAACTGTAGCAATGGACACGGACACAACTGAAGATATCAGGAGCAGCAGAACAGAGGAGAAGGGAATGTTGAGTCAGTTGGATCAAATTAAAGTGCCTGGACTTCGGCAGTCCATTTCAATAAGTGACCTGGTGAACCACATAGGACACTGCATTTCAGAGCAGATGACATCCGATAGTTCTATTCCTTCTGTCAACGGCCAAGTTAGCGGTGACATTCTTGAGGGAATTACCCAGTACTTGCTCGGTGATTCTCAGTTTACATCTGCAGGCACAGACGAGCAGTCCCTCATGTCAAGGGTCAATTCTCTTTGCTGCCTACTGCAGAAAGATTCCGGATCGGCAATAAGCTTGCAGGGTAAGAGCAACTGGGTGCTTGATGTCAACCATGAGGGAAGTATGGATACAAGTGGATCAATGTACTTGAGAAAAACCTCAGAGAGTTCTCACCCCTACGAGGAAAACGTTTCTTGTTTCAAGGAAGCACCGAATATGTCAAGGAAGGACTCTGTTGGAGAGCTGCTTTTCTATCTTCCAAGGATTGCATCGCTTCCCCAATTTTTGCATACTATAGGTGAAGCCTCTAGTAGTGAAGCCAGATAGTATATTGAGTTCGACAAGATACATATTTTTGGTCTTCCGCTTTCACAACTTGTATAGTAGGAGGATAGCAATCAGTGTTTTCCATAGGAGTGGCATGTGTAATGCTATTAGTTGAAGCTTTTTGTAATTTTCATGATGTACGTAAAGTAGTATTTGGTGTGTAAACAGTGTTTCAATGCAATACCAAATTAGTAAAAAACAATAAGGAAATTATCTATAAGAAAAGAATTAGGTTTTTATGGTATTGTGTTGAAATTTTCGTTAGTCGAAGTGTATCTCATGTTAAACGAATTTTATTTATTTATAGATAATAATTTATGATGGATTAACTTTTACCATAACCCATTCATTTTTACTCTTTTCACCCGCAATTTATGGCAAAATTCAAGGGTCTTACCAGTTTACCATTATTCCACCGCACTGCGGCTCGTTAACTGGTATATTCATTTTTATCTGGTAAATGATGAAACTCGTGGTATAGCATCGAGCTCAGCAACCACCTAAAGAGATTGATGAATTAGCATTAGCAAGATATGAACTGGGATGGGAAGAACAGGAGCTAGTTCCATTCATACTTATTCTCTAAATGCTCGCCACCCAAGAAGGATAACTTGCAAACAAATTACAAGAACCTATATAGCCGTAGAAACAGATTGCAAATAAAGAAATAGCTTCAATGGGTATACCTTTTATACAATACCTGAGCACAAACAGAACCAATCATATACTCAAGGTATTACAGCTACTAATAAGAACACACGACTGCTTTACAATCTTTTTCTTTTTTGTACTCTCATGCAAAAGAATGACAAATATAACGAGGACCATTCAAGGTTCGTCAGGGTTTTCGTCCCCTAAGTCCTCATCTCCCATGTGTTCATTTTCATTTTCATTGAGCATGTTCATTAGCATAGATATCTGATCCTGTAAAACAGCGTTCTCTCGTTCCACATTAGCACGCTTGCTTTTCTCTTGCAGAAGCTGGAGTTGCAAATGTTCCAGGCACCGCGCATCCTCTTCAAGCTGTTCGTTAAGGCCATCAATCTCACGGTCCTGCAGAAAATAATGCAATGATGAGAAACTGTGCACTTGGCTCTAACGCCACAGATAAGCTAAATATGAAACTTTTAGATAAGCTAAATATGAACCTTTCTGTTCATTTCCTGTACGGCAATTCTCCTCATGCTCTCCACAACATCTACATTGACAAGTTTTCGCTTCTTTCCAATCAGCCAGCCCTTGGGATAACTTGCAGCATCAAAATCTGGCGGGGGAAGAAGGGACTCAGCTGATGGTCGCCGGCCATCTATAGTTGTTACAGGATCTAATGGTTCAAAGAGAGCTTTTCGGCGCTCTGAAAGTTCTGAAACTTCATTTACCTCGTGCATTTTCTCATCATTCACAGGTTCTTCCAGATTGCCAGGAGTTTCACTTGGAGTGTCTTCTGTCTTAATGCCTAAATTCCTCCCGCTGGCTGTTGCAAAGAAGTCAACTTTCTACTTCTAGAGTAATACTTGAGACATGACCTACTCTGTATACACTCAAATGACATACTATGCATATACCGCACGACATACCCTTGAAAATCTTGACTGGGACACAAATACATACAATCACTGTGCCATTTTTAGAGAATGAATGAGTCATTAAAACTTTGATTCATTATCTTTTGATGCACTACAGAAATTGAAAAGGAGCGAGTAGACTCTCACTGTATCAGGCAATTACATGGCATAGTTAGATTTCCCATCATAATGAAGATTTTGTAGTTTTGAATTTTAAACTTCAAATAGAATACACATCAATTTGATTTTTGAATATCAGATAAAATTTTGTATATGAACTTAGAAGATAAGAAGGAATCAATTACTCCCTTAGAATCACTTTTATGTAACACGGATAATGTATTAATATGCATGAAGAGAAACTGTGAACAAGGAGTAATTTCTAAGAATCAACACCCTAATACAGTAACTTAAATCCTTAGGCTTAAGAAAAGGATTGGGATTATGTGAGAAAAAAAAGTAAAATTGAAACTGCATTGCATGCTGTCCGACGTACCACACAAAAATCGGCAATTTCTAATCTAAATTGTTGGCTCTCCTTACGTCGTAAAGTGTAGTCAGGACTCATGAGCAATTTCCAGGAACGGGCAAGATTTTTGGGTGGGCAAATAATCAGAGCTTTAAGGATTGTACATTTTCAGACTGGTTTTCAGCTGTACGTAACACACATGCAGTGTAGAATAAGAGGAATCTTGGACTTCTTCAGAAAATTTCAATACATTCATCCATAGGACCTAGAGCAGCAAAAGGTTTATAAGGGCCATAAAAGAGCTAATAATGAGATGGAAGGGTCAGAACCTGTCTCCTGACTTTTGGTAGTAGGGACTAGAAACGGAAAAGAAATCCTCTGTTCCACTTACTCTATTCCAATCAGCCTCCAATACGACGTCTTTTTACGTAGGCAGAAACAGGGTTGAAATAGAGTTAATTGGAACAGAAGATCTGAACCCCTAGAAACGAACTCCTTCTGGTACTTCAGTCTCTCGTCAGGTAGGGGTTATCATTCGGCATATTCGGCTACTAAACCTATACCTTGGATTGGATATTCTTTGTTCTGTTAGTCTAGGACTTTTGCTTGAAGGTTGTGAAATTGCCATCAAATGGTGGCTCCTTTGAGGGCTTTTAATTCATTTCCAATAAATTTACAATTTCAGTTTCACTAATTAGTTCCCAAATATAGCAAAACGTAGTTTGGACTTTTTTTTTTAATCGGAAAGAAGTAGAAGAAAATTCTTAGTCGTCACTAGTCTTCTGGACCCTTGATATTAGGCATGAGTTTCACCTACTAACAATTGGTTGGTCTTCTTGTAACTATAGTCATACCAACCTTTCCAAAACTCTAAACTAAAACTAACAATCAAATTGAAATGGAAGGTATTAAATAATGATTCTTTCGCTTCCAAGGCAACATTTGGCAATAAAATAACTAGGAACAGAGAAAGGACTTAAGAAAATAAGGTGACATTTGGACGTATTTTCCTAGAACGAAAGATGTATCAAACACTATGTGTGATGACTTTGAGACATAAGTTAGGACGAAAATAGAAAAAAAAATTGGAAGCATATTTGGTGACAGCACGTTACAATCACAGATTAGAGGAAAGAATAATGGACATTATTTGAAGGAACTGAAAAGGGATACCCTCCAGATAAACGTCAAAATAAAATTCCAATAAAAGAAAAAGAAAAAGCATAAAAGTAATAATGAGGAACAGAGAGGGACGTCGTTGACAAGCTAACTGAACCCAACTTGATTAGCGTAACAGCAAAGCAACCTTTGCTCATTCCAGATTGGATTAATCAGTTGAATCTAGAATTGCTTCCCATGAACAAATCATGTAACTTCACTTGGGACTTTTGAGTGAAATATTTCAAACGGCATGCAAATAACTAACCGACATCGAATTCCAGGATATGGATTTTTATCTACCACGCGAATTCAGCATTTTATTGTCTACTTTCTCTTCGTTTTCCTTATTTTCTCACAAACCAAGCAACAGCTTAACAAAACAGAAAGCAAAATGAAAGAATTAGTGGGTGCTACCTGATCTTTTGCGAGATCTCCAAAAGATCCTAGTAGAAGACACAGGAGAGAACCCCTCCAAAGCTGCATCAGCTCTCTTATCATCCTTATTACTCTCAGTCCCCATTTAACAAGAAGAGAAGAAACTCAACAATCCAACAGCCACATCAACAAACCTCTCTCCTTCACCAGAGAGAGATGGGTAGTTGTGTGTGCTGTTATTGAGTTAAGAGAAGGCGTTGGCAGTTGCAACTTTTCTCTTCTTGTACATACAAAACAAAATTAACAAGAAAAGAACAAGGGGGTTGACGAAGAAGAAATAAAGAGAGAGAGAAAGAAGCTGGTGATGGTCGTTTCTTGTTGCCTTTAAGGTTAAGGAAGATGTTGATGTTGCAGGCTTTGAGATCACTGACGACACCATCAAGAGTTTTAACGGTTGGGATTTGGCTTTTGGGTGGGGATAGATTCTCAGATTTTAAGGACAACAGTTGTCTTTAATGTGGGACCCATTTCCCTTGGTTTGTGTGCTCAAATAATTCTTTATGTTTACTTCTGGGCCGCATGATTAAATTGTGTTTGTGACACAGCGGCTAAGTCAAGTCCATTGTATAGTTGGAAAAGTTTGTAAGCAAATTGCATGCTCTTCGATAGGACTGGCCATCGGTGAGGAAAGTCTATTTTGTGGTTGGAATTTTTTTAAAAACAAATAATGTCTTTTTATATTGAAGTGATTATTTTAAGATAATATTTAAACGGTTGAAATAAAGTTAAAGTCTCCATTTTAAAATGTTATCAAGTCTTTTGGATTTGAATTCTAAACGGTAATCAATTTTTAAACATTTATTTGAATCGAATCTATCATTCAACTTTACATTATTAATTTATAAGATATAATTAAAATACGTATTTTAATATAATTTTTAAACATACTTTAAAATAACAATAATTGTGAATTTTTTTAATAAAAATATGGTGAATATACCTCCAACAGCTATAATGAATCTAAATTTAATAGATTTATCTTTTTTAGGCCCTTTGATTTTTTAATAGTTAATCGTTAATTTATTAGGGGGGTTTACACGGGGAAATGATAATAGAAATGAGAATGAATAGAATTATTATAATTATAATAGTTAGTTAAGAGGGAGGAATGATTACCATTAACATTGATAGTGGTTGATTTGTTAAAAATATTGAGAAATAAAAATTTGTTAAAATTAAGAAATAAAAATTTATTTTACATCAAATTTTAATATATTTTGATTAATCATAGTTAATTGCTAAAAAAGAGAAAATATAACTAATTAATTATATTAAATTTAAAAAGAAAAAAG
The DNA here is from genome assembly GCA_027563865.1 of Erythroxylum pelleterianum. Lineage (NCBI taxonomy): Eukaryota > Viridiplantae > Streptophyta > Magnoliopsida > Malpighiales > Erythroxylaceae > Erythroxylum > Erythroxylum pelleterianum. Next base: position 13,128,367 of record JAOQMR010000001.1, read on the forward strand.
GAAGTATGTCATAAGCATGTGTGACACTCCTTGTCACCAACGTGACAAAGGTTGTCGCACTGGTGACACTTGCTCTATACCATCTAATATATTGAGCGTATAGATGATTCTCAAAAGTCAACTATCTCCTATAATTATAATATAAAATTAAATCACTTGTATTTATTCCATACCCATTAATTGATTCTCAAACCTATGAACTAAGCATCCTCTAAATAATTTATATCAATAATATGCATTTAAAAATATTATTGTGCATATTCAATAAATTATATTCATGTGAATTCTCTTATTATCAAATAAAAATGACTATTTGCGCAGTTCAGGAAGTTAGATGAAGAGATGGAAAAGGAAGGTGTTTGTGGCTCTGCTGCTTGGATTTTGCGTTGGGAGCTTGGTTTTGATGCAGAGTCAGTACAATCGGATTTTGAAGCTCCGGTCTCAGTTAGTTCAGAAGCCGAAGATCGCTTTCCTGTTCATTGCAAGGAATAGGCTCCCTCTCGAGATGGTTTGGGATGTGTTTTTCAAGGCTCATCTTTTTGGAGACTCCCATATCCCTCCGTTTAAGGTTATACATTCAAACGAGTCTCTCCAGGCTTTCGTTGCTCTAGGTGTCCGGATCTCAAGTCAGTAGTTTTCATTTTCATATACAGTGTCCAAACTGCAGGTCACGGTTTCCAGCTCCTAGGTACCTTCCTTGCCGCTTCTCTATTGTCATATGCGTACACATCTGGTTATCGTATTTTGCTGGCTTTTATGTTGTGCGTTAGCCATGTCTTCCCAATCATGGGTCTGGTTGTGGTTTTAATTTATTTTCAGCTTGAGTCTTCTATATCGGTGCGCTTTGGGTGTTTCTTATGGTTGCTATATAATGTCCACGACTCGTTGGGTTCTAAATAGCGACTGCATGAGAGTTTTTCATTTCTCGGTACCTGGGGTAGCCATGGTCTGTTGCGTTTAGCTGGGGGGTTTATGTTACAGGTTCCTTAGCGCGTCTAACTTGTAGCCGTCGTTTCACGCCTCCTGACAACCTGCAGTTGCCGTCTTTGCCGTCTTGCCTAAGCCTGTTACCGTTGGTCCCAACCCCCACTTTTCCACTTTTCAACGTTTCAGCTTTTCAGCTTTCCTGCTTCCCTAGGTGATATCTTGGTGCTTTCTTCACGCCAGCAAGCCTCTCCTTTCACATCACAGGCCCTTGGATGCATTTGACCCCTCTCTTACTCTTGCTTCTTTATCATGCGACACTCTACCCCCTTCTTTCACGTGCTTGCTTAGAAAGTTGATGCTTTAGGCATCTTGCGTTTGGTATTTTTATTTTTGTGTGGTTTGTTTTATTCTTATTTTTCTTTCTTCGCCGTTTCTGGACTCATCCTTTTCCGTTTGTTTGAACTGTCATTTTCTTCTTTCCCATTTTAGTAGGGTTTTCCCCTCGATTATCGTTTTATTATTTGTATTATTATTAGTATTATTCTTTTATTCTTTTATTATTTTGTTTCTGTATTTGCATTATTCCTATATTGTCTCATTTGCATGCGGGTCCACCGGAAATAGTCTCTCTACTATGTAGGGATAAGGCTGCATACTATCGGACCTCCTCAGACCCTGCTTCATTGTGGGATTTCGGACTCAGTGATGATGATGATGATGTAATTAGAACTTAAGAGCTCTTCAAATACAACGGCTTGTTCTACCATATAAAAATGAAATATCCATGTAACCCCAATAGTTGGGATGTATCAAATGACTTTTCTACCCTTAATATTATCATAATAAATCATCTTTCAATGTGTTAGAATTGTCTTTTGCCTATTTGTTAAACAGTTTATTCTTTTATGCTATAAAGATTCTACTGTCCTCTTTTGAATTTAGATTCCTTATCGTATTAATACATTTATAAATAACGTACAAACCTAAAGTTCAATGATACGTAAAAACACCTTTTTCAAAAAGCTTATGATTCAGTTGTGGGTAGGTCGGCCATACAAGGCCTAGTCCCAGGCTCAGGTATAGACGGCCCATTTGTAGGTGGTAATCTCCCATGCAAACGTAAAGACCTACGTAAAGACCTAAACCTAGCAGTTATTCCAGATATATAAGGTACTACTTTGCCATGATACAGGT
>JAOQMR010000001.1:13137065-13158836 GCA_027563865.1 Erythroxylum pelleterianum
CAACACAATGCCTAAAATCACACATACCAGGAGGAGGAGAAGGGTTAATAGGGTAAGTCTCAAGGGAGGACAAAACAGCATTAAAATCACCAGCTACAACCCAAGGAAGAGTGCCAACCGAGTTGTGAATAATTTCCAAATCAGCCCAAAGATGTTTCCTATGAGATTGACTATTAGACCCATACACATAGGTGACAAAGAAAACTATAGAGCTATTAATAGGGGACACCTCCAGATGGACCAACTGATCACTAGTAAATCGAAGGCTACACATCAAACGACTAGGATTCCAAGCAACTAATATCCTAGCATTAGGACTAGAATCTAAATTGTCAAAGAACTGCCAACGCAGAAACAAAGACAAGCACACTTTATTCAGCACATTGCGAGACTTAATACGAGTCTCAGTCACACACACAAACGAAACCGACACACTCCTAAGGAGAAGGGTTAAATTAAATTATTATATTAACAATATTTGATTGTTCCATATATAATGTTCAACTTATATGTATTTTACTATTATGTTTTAACAAAAGTCTAATAGCAAGAGTTTTAAATTAAAAATTATAAATAGCTTTTTCAAAAATTTAAACCATATGAAAATTTTGTGACTTTTACTATTGAAAATAAAACATTAAATTAATGGAAGACGGTAAAAAAACATATTATACCTTTTGCAAATGGGATGAAGTTGGATGAGAATTGAACGCTTAAAAGAACAAATCATTGAGAACTAACTCCAACGTAATGTTATGAATATCATACCAGTACTGATATCGAATTTAATTTTGGTATGGTACTGTACCATTATTGGTCAATATTAATTTGGATAATTTTTAAAAATCATAAAATAGTCTCTAAATTTTTCGAAAATTGTAAAATAGTCTCTCAATATATTTTGATATATAATTTATAATTTTATATCAACTTTGTCTTCAGAAATTACAATAATAAAATTTTGAAATAATAAAAATCTACTTATTTTTATTAATATTACTTTTCACATGTTTCATATATAAACAATATCTATAATTAATATAAAAAAGATTGTTTATTCATCATACAAATTTAAAAATAAAGATAATATAAAATACTTAAAATGTTACAATTTCGTAATATAATAAAGAATAATTACATCAAAACATTAAATATAAAGAATAATAAAGTTCTATTACTCCATAACTATTACAACAAGAGTTTGTACCGAGGAACGCAATCAACTAGAAGTAAAAATTGAAACAAAAATATTTACAGTTAAAATTTTATAAGTATATTGCATATATAGAATTTATCATATGCATCAAACATAAATGAAATTTAAAAAGAGAAAAAAGAAAATCTAAAACTTTGTTTAGTCAAATATTCACTCAAATCATACGATCTCGATTCTCATTTGGTACAAAATATTCATCATTGAGAGGAGTCTTATCATCACCTTCATTTAAATTCATTCCATTAAATAACATTTTAATACTGTCTCATCCAAGATTATTTTCCAAGTTACTCTCATTTATCAAACTTGGTTCCTCTGAAACTCAATTCGCTAAAGGATCAATATAAACAAGACAAATTGGATCTACATAACTACACGTTCTATTAATAGTCTTAGTAAACAATTAAAGAAGAGAGTAAACAATTAAAATTAAATTATTAAGAAATTATAGGATATTATATTCAACCTAATAATGATAATAGCATACCTTTTTTTGAAGTTTTAAATTATATCGAATAAAGACCAGGTCGTTTAATCTTTTGTGTTCCAATCTATTCCTTTTTTCAGAATGGGTGAATTCAAATATGCTCCAATTCTATTCACATCCTATTGCACTTATATATTTTCTCAAAATTCATATAACAAACCTTGGCAATTCTAGAATACAAATTTTGAATTGATTCCATTAAGCTACTATAAGATAACAACAAAAAAATCATAAACAAATAACGTAATGATTAATTCCCAACAAATAACAAAAGTGAAAAAATATAAACCTGGCATAAGTTTGTCTCTTTGACGAATAACAACAGACTCAGAATCACCATATAAACCTCTATTTGTGAGCTTAAGAGATCTTGCATTATCTCATGAGCAATAATTATTATAATAGTTAATAGCATTCCCCTATTAACTTTAGCTTTCTTTGTAAAACTTGGTTTAAAATAAACACTAAGATTAAAAAAATGTCTCAACTACAAACAACATAGAGTAAAGTTGTCTTTTCTATCTCTCATTGATGACTATAAGATAAGATGTGTACAAAGAAGACTTACTTTTCATATCTTGATTGCTTCCTTTGCCTCTCCTAGCATTATAAAAATAACTCATTGTTGCTTTCTCATCACTATTAGCAAGATGAAGTATTCTCACCAAAGACTCATAAACTTAAATGACAAATTGACATTGAGACCAAAATTTATGATCTTCAAGTATAATTATGAAAACCTCCAATCTACCATTAAAACTATCATGCAGAGATGCAATCTACTTATTAACAACAATAACAATTTCAACAACAACCCAGTAGAAGTCCTGCTAAACGTGGAGTCTGAGAAGTTTAAAAGTATGTAGCCTTACTCCTAATTAGTAGAAAAACTATTTTCGATAGACCCACATGAAGAAAAAATATATTAAAATAACAAAGTAATAAAAAATAATAATAATAGACATAAAAGATAATAAAAATAAAATAAAGAAATACATATAATTAAAAAATAAAATAATTAATACAATATATAATATAATAATAAAGAACAAGGTAAAGAAAAAAATAAAATATAAAATAAGTAAATAAATAAACAAACAAGAAAGAAAATAAGTAAATAAATAAAACAAATAAGCCATAACAAGAAAATGTTTAGGCCAAGTAAGGAAATGTTTAGGCTAAATAACTAAGAGAAAAATACTACATATTAAATGTTTAGGCTAAATATAAGACATAAGACTCGAAAGAAAATGTTTAAAAGACCTAAAAGAAGGAGCATGACCTCTCTATGTGAGATCCTTTACCCGTATCTTAGTATGCTAAAGTTTCGTCATGCCCTCAGTAAGTTCCAGTAGAGCCATATCATCTATGATCAACTCCTCCTAGTACTTCTTAGGCCTTCCTTTTTGTTTTCTTTACAGTTTCTAAGTATAATTTTCTCGTATCTCCTCACAAGAGTATCAAGATGTCTCTTCTTGACAAGTTAGAACCACCTAAGCCTTATTTCTCTTAATTTTTCATTAATATTAGCCATATTTAATTTGTTTCTTACTTTTAATTCATGACTTATCTCTTCTAGTAAGGTTGGATATCCAACGAAACATCCTCATCTTTGCCATCATTAATTTATGAATATGCACATGTTTGCTGGGATAACACTCTACCCTATAGCGTATGGTCGACCTTATCACTAAATGATATAATTTTTGAACTTGAGTGGTATCTTTTTGTCACATAAAACTTTTGATACACTTCTCCATTTAATCCACCCTGATTTGATACGGTGAACCCTGTCTTCATCAATCTTTTCATTACTTTGGATAATAGATCTTAGATACTTAAAACATTTTTCTGTGGTATAACTTTGAACCAATCTTTACCTCTACGTCGAAAGCAACCCTATAGCCTAAAAATTTACACTCTAATTACTTAGTCTTGTTCAGTTTAAAGTCCTTAGACTTTAACATATCCCTCTAAAGTTTTAGTTTGACATTGACACCCTCTTTTGTGTCATTCACTAAAACATTGTCATCAAAAAACAACATATACCAAAGCACGTCACCTTAAATTTTCTTGATGAGCTCATCCATCACTACTGCAAATTAAAAAATGATCAATGAGGAGCTTTGGTATAACCCAATATTAATTGCAAAAAATGCTTTATATCTCCTCCTATCGTCCTCTTATATATATATATATCCCTAATAACCTGTATATAGGTTATAAGAACTCCCATAACTTCTAAATACCTCAACATGTATCATATCATAAGTCTTCTCTAAGGCAATTAAAAAAATGTGCAGGTTACACTATCTTTCCCTCTAATATTCCATTGATCTTCTAAGGAGATGTAAAGCTTTTATCGTGGACCTTTTTGGCATGAAGCCAAATTGGTTCTCTAAGATAGGGGCATCCTTTCTCACTCTCTTCTCAATAACCTTTTGCCATAACTTCATGGTGTGACTAAATAGTTTGATACCTCTATAGTTGTTACAACTTTAGATGCCCCCTTTATTCTTGTATAGAGGAATTATCATACTAACTCTCCACTTATTTGATATTTTCACAGACTTAGTGATCACATTAAAAAGCTTGGCTAACATGTAAGACTCTATTTTTCTACACTTTTTCATACCTTTATTGGTATTTCATCAGGCCTTACTGTCCTTCCACTCTTTATCTACCTTAACGCTCTTTTAATTTCTTCCCCTATGATCTGCTGGCAACAAGTAAAGTTATGATAACTCTCAGACGTGCTAAGATCACCTAAAGAGATGTTGTCCTCTATTCTTTCATTAAAAAGACTATGGAAGTATCTCTTCCATCTTCTCTTGATGTCATCTTTAGCCAAGAGCACTTGCTATGCTTTGTCTTTTATGCAATAAACTTGATCTAACTCTCTTCTTTATGTTCCATAGATCTCGCCAACTTAAATATATCCTTTTCTATATCTTTAGTTTCTACTCGTTGATATAATTTCTTCTAACATTTACTTTTAGCTTCTAAGGCTATCTTCTTTGCAAGTTTGTAACTTTCTCAATTAACTATCTTTTCCATATATGGTACTATACAATAAAGCTTTATAAACAAATTTCTTGATCTTAATCTTTTCTTGTACATCTTCATTCTACCACTAAGAATCTGTCTCACTATCCCTAACCCTTTGAATAGCGCCCTAAGATCTCTATAGCTACATTTCTTAAAAGAGTTGTTACTCTCTCTTACATCTAGTTGACATCTCCTTATTATTTCTATTCTTCTCTATATATTACTCTATCCCTAAGTTGTTCCACCGTATCCCCTTTCAAATTCAACCATCTAACTCTGGTACATCTTTTAGGGCTTCTCTTCTTCATCTATCCCTTAATTATAATATCCATAACCAACAATCTATATTGAGTTGACAAGCAAACATTAGGTATCACCTTTAATCCTTAAAACTAAGTCGATCACTCTACTTCATGAAGAAGTAGTCAATTTCAATTTTGTGGTTTTTTTATTGAAATTCACCAGGTGCTTGTCGTTTTTCTTAAAAAATCAGTTAGATATCACTAACTCAAACACTATTGCAAAATCTAACAAAATAGTCCTACTATCATTCCTATAACTGTACCCAAAACTTTCATGAGTCCATAAATATCCATCCAAGGTGACCCCTGTATGACCATTAAAGTCTTCTCTTAGAATAGCTCTCTCTTGAGGAGAGATATGCCAAATGACCTTATCTAGCTCTTCCTAGAATTAGTTACAAATCTTGTAATAATAGGACAACATAAATTCCTACCATTGGTGAAGTCCTTTCTCATTAAATTCAAGACCTATGCATGATTATAGATGAGCTTTGTCACTTTTTTGCTTTCTGCATAGTCTCATCAATGATAAGAAATTATCTAGCATCTCCTATATTTTCCAACATCAGATTAATGTAATGTGCATCACAATGGTTCCAATAAAAGAATTATACCTGCTTTATAATCTTCTTTTAGTTTCTTTGTAAGCATAATCATTGTTAGTAATAAACTGAACAATAGTTTTTAGCCCACCTTCACTTAGAACTTCATCAAATATATTAAACAAAGTATTAACATTTCAAACAAATCCAAATGCGTCGATAGACTTCCAAAACATTGTACCCTTTTTAGAGTAAACCAAAATATTGATAATAGACTCTTTTATTTTGTTTTTCCAAACATCACATATGATTGAACATCCATAAATAGCATTAATAAATTTACCTCTATAGTCATCAATTAAAGGAGCTTTATATCTTAGACTGTAAGAGGCAATATCATCCACTACAAGCAGGTCATAATAAGATTGGGCACTATTGAATGTTATACCTACATTGTATCACCATCTAGCCATTGCCATGTCCATATTAAGAGTCATGTCTTTATATTGTAAGGCAAGATGAATTCAAGGTTAAGCTCTAGGAGTTGTTCATTGTGTAAAAAAATTAGACATCTATATTTTTTTTCTTAACATCAGGTGGAACATTTCCTTCTTGTTTAATAGTAATACCACCTTTAGCATCACCACTATCATCTTGATCATCGCAAAAGGAACTTCCACTACCAATTTCATAATTCAGTCATTGCCTTTTATCTTATTCATGTTGATACTCTTCAAGTAAAGTCTTCATTTTTCATTTCACATCATGAGTCAAATTTTTTCAAGGCTCCACATCACATTTGATACTAGCTAAATGCTTCTTCAATATTCTAGTGATTTCCCCACCTTTCAAATGCTTATTACAATACAAACAAATGATATGGTTCTTTATTTAAGGAACAATCTAATATAAGCCTAAGCTAGACTATCAAATCTTCCTGAAGCGGTTGAATTATCAAGAGTACTTGAACTATCCTCCATTTATCTGTAAAATAAATGAAGACATATGTCAACAACAACTTCTTAAAAATCATATGACATAAGCATGTCAGTGAACTTCATAAACTTATATAAATGATTCTTTAAGAAATTTGAGGCTTAAGCAAATTCCATCTACGAAACTCTCATAACTCATTTTGTAAGATTACATCATTCAACTAAAAATTCATAACTATAACTCATTTTGTATGAATATATAATTCAACCACAAATTCATAACAATTATCTATCTTGTGTGAGTACAACTGACAAAAAAACTATAACCTATTTTGTGTGATTACATAACCTAAACATAAACTTACAACTCTAACTTATTTTATATGATTACATAATTCAACCATATATTCACAACTATAACTCATTTTATGTGATGATATAATCCAACCATAAATTAATCTATTTTATATGATTACACAATTCAATTTATAAATCATTTTATGATAACTACTTTGTGAAAATATATAATATAACCAAATTTGTGCACAAAATAATTATAATCTTTCATTCACTAATTTTAATCTTTCATTCATTAATTTTTCATTATCTATTAGAAAAATATTTGATTCACTAATTTTACTTAACACAGACATAAACTACAACTTTACAAGAGACACTTTAATAGTTACTTTAAATAAGACAACACAATATCTCATTCAAATTTTCATATCCAAATCAACAGTAAACCTCTCCACAATCCATATTCCTCAAATATCAGAAACATTTTAGTGAGAATTATAGTTGTGAGTTTATTAATTCATTCAATACTTAGAAACACACACAAACAACAAAATTTTTTATGTACTTCATGTAAAAGAGAAATAATTTCAGCTTTTTAGGGAAACTATTGAGAAATAGGAAAAATATAAAATAATCTGAAAGTTTTTCAATTATTAATGGAACAACGTTTATATTGTGATGTCTCCTTTAACACATACTAGTGCTTGTTAAATAACTTTTGTTACTGAGCAATAGAAAGCGGGACATGGAAAGCTGAGAGTACTCATGTTCGGTCATTATCAAAACATTAAACATTAGCTTTTTTCAATGAAATGGAAAGAAAAAACGAGACACATTACATGACTAATATAGGGAAACAAACCTTAGACATATCCTCTAAAAGGATTGAGGGGCAACCTATAGGTGCATTATTAAAAGTAGTGATCCTTAACTTAAAATGAACAGCAAAGTTGGCGACCCAGTTGGCATACCGGTTGCCCTCCTTATAAATACGACGAGGTAAAACTACCTAGTTCTGAGTAAACAACTCGTTGATACCTATGACTAGGGGATTGTGAGACACTGTCCATTTAGTCGAGGAGGACATGATATTAGTCACCATTAGCGAATCCACTTCTAATTCAACTCGACGATAACCAAGATCCCAAGCAAGCATGAGACCCGAAAAAACTCCGCAAAGTTCAGCAGAAATAGAGGAGCACCAACCAATATTCTGCACAAAACCTCCAAGCTAAGCGCCTGAACTATCCCGAATAAGTCCTCCTGCTGAGGTCAAAGAGGACAATCTTTTGCATGCTCCAGCCGTATTCAACCTCACCCAACCACGAGGAGGTTTACACCAGCCTATGAGTTGCTCATACCGAGGTCTATGGCCAAGATTTACTCTACTTTGCCAGACCAAAGCCTTGTAAATCCGATGAACATATTCCAGTACATAATAAACAGGGGAAGTCGGCCAAGAAAAGTGCTCATAAAAAAGGGCCAAATTTCTCCAGGACTATAGGAACCAACAGGTAGCACAAAAAATAATTGACCAATCAAAGCTAAACACAATCCGGTGCTTTTGGAGATTCATAGCTAGCCACTCTTGAGTGTTCAGGTTGAAAAAATCAAAGGAGACTACTTGTGGAGGGAATGCACACCACAAGCTACTTGCTTTGGTGCAGTCACGCACCACATGTAACGAGGATTCTTCTGTTCGACAATGATAGCACTCAACATCATTAGTTAAATGTTTGTGAACTCGTTGTTGATTAGAGAGTAATCGATCTTGCATGAGGAGCCAAAGGAATGAGCGAATTCATTGAGGGCCATTCCAATGCCATACTGCCTTCCAAAAGCCATTAGGATAATAGTCCATATAATCCATTATCATGGAATGCGTTGAAGCAGTAGTGAACTGACCTGTGTCCGATATTCCTTAGATCAACTTATCAGGCCCTAAATAGGGCTTAGGAGGAAGAATACCCGCAATGTACATGCAAATCGAAGAAGGGAGCAAAGATTGGAACGCATCCCACTTCCAATTACCTAGATTATCCACAAAGTGTTGAACTCAGAGATCAATAGTTGATTGTGGAAAAGGAGCAACTACATGGGAAATGAGAGATCCCAAATCCTCAACCCAAGGGTCTAGCCAAAATCGAGTCCTAGATCTATCACAGATCACCCACTTCATGTCATGAAGTACATAGAGCCAAATAACTTTTATACTCTTCCAAACCATTGAACCACCAGTAGCATAAAGAGAAATTGGATTGTTGCTGGCATGAAAATTATACTTAGCTGAAAGAATTTGCACCCATAAAGCTTTAGGCTTAGATACCAAAGACCACCCTAGTTTCGCTAGTAAGGCATCATTGTTTTCTTTAATTTTCTGAATGCCAAGACCCCCTATCTCTTTAGGTTCGCAAACTTTATCCCAATGTACCAGGTTAATCTTCCTATTGCCATTATATGAGCCCCACAAAAATTTTTGCATTAATTTCTCCAAATCATTACAAAGACTTTGAGGAAGACGGACCGTTAGCAGTGTCTAAATGGGAAGAGCAGATATGACAGATTGAGTCAATATGATTCGTCTAGCGAACAGCAAAAGATTTACCATCCATCTTGAAAGACGTTGTTAAACCTTATCAAGCACATGTTGGTAGGTTCTTTTACTAACTTGCTCATGCAATAGGGGCACTCCAAGATAGCGTCCTAAGTCGTTTGTCTGCTTAAAACCCAATTCTCTGCTTAAAAAGCGTGCCACCGCGTGATGTACATTCTTGAAATAAAAACAACGAGATTTGTCTTGACTAACTCGTTGGCCTGAGGCTACACAAAAAGTATTCAAAGCGTCTAGAATCACATACACTTGTTTCGATTGAGGCTTCTGAGAATAGGATGAGATCGTCAGCAAAAAACAAGTGAGCTAGAGAAGGACCTCTTCTATTTAATTTAATTGTCTTCCATATTCCTTGAGACACTGAATTATTTATTAAGTGGCCCAGTCGTTCCATACACAATATGAAAAGATAAGGCAATAGTGGGTTGACTTATCGAATACCTTTGGAGGGAGTAAACGCATCACTGAGTTCTCCATTCCAATTCACTTGTATGGATATGGATGACACAAACTTCATAATTTCAAGGTCCACCATAATAGGAATTATCCCTTTCTTTCCAGATTTCCTTTTCATAGTATGGATGACCTCTTAGGTAATAATAATATTATCAGCAATCAATCTCCATGGAATAAAGCTGCATTGATTCGGAGCTACAAGATCATCTAGATGAGGTTTGGGATAGTTAACGATAATCTTAGTAATGGCTTTGTAAATCACTGAACATAAAACAATTGGCTTGCATTGAGTGGTCGACGTAGGTGAAGGAAGCTTTGGTATGAGAACCATAATAGTATGATTAAGTTCAGACTCCCATACTTCATGTTCGAAAATTTTCTGAATACAGAGTATCAATGAAGGCCCGACAATGTCCCATTGGGATTGATAGAATAAAGTAGTAAACCCATCAAAGCCTGGTGCCTTATTAGGTGCCATATCAACGAATGTTATCTTGACTTCATTAGGAAGAATTGGACCTCCTAGATAATTTGTAGCCCTATGAGAGAGTGAAGGAAAAAGGCATTTAATATGAAGTTCCATAGGTGTATGTATTTCTGTCGTATATAGTTTCTCAAGGAAATTCTTCGCTATCCTTTTGATATTGTTTGTGTCCGAACCAACGTAGCCATTTTCATCCTTCAAGGAAGCAACCATCACTTTCCATCGTCTAGTAGTTGTAATAACATGATAGTACTTAGTGTTTCTGTCTCCCTGGGCTAGCCACTAACATCTTGAGTATTGGTGCCAATAAAGTTCTTCTTAACAAAGGACTTGTTCAAGTTCATTGCGTAAATATTCCTCTAGCTCCTGAAGAGAATCCGATTCTTCTTCTTCCAGTGTTTTTTGAATGCCTTAAATTCTTGCCATGAGTCTTTTTTGGCGATGAAAAATATTGCCAAAAATAGAAGAATTTCAGTGCTGTAGTCTTTCCAAAAAATTCCCGATCGCACCACTCAAATAAGCCATCATTAGTTTCCAATTTTCTTCAACAATCTGGGCAAACCGCTCATGTGTCAACCAGGCGGATTGAAATTTGAATGGCCTAGGAGTCGGAGTGCTTTGTTTTATTGTCACAAGAAGTGGACTATGATCTGACTTGATAAAGGGTAGATGAGTAACTTTAAAGTCTTGGAATGAAGACTGCCATGAATTAGAGCAGAAAACTCAGTCCACTCTAGTGAGAATCTATCCTCTCCTCCATGTGAACTTTTGCCCTGAAAATCCAAAGTCATGCGGTTGACAACATTGCACATTAGTTAATGTTACTGTGATAGTGGAGAAAGGCCAATTTCACGGTGGATAATAAAAGTTGTATATGATAAAGAGATGCTATTTACCTTCCACTCATTGGGGAAATCAACTCGATTAATCTACGATTCTAAAACTGAGACACTTACTCTCTGCTTGTTGGTCCACCCTTTCAAGCGTCTAACATTTGTCCTCGCATGACGTTTAAAGCATTAAGGTCCCGTCATAAAATTAGGTCACTTATTATGCACTACTATAAATTAATCTACGTGAGGATGAGCAAAAGTTATTGGACCAAGTACTTGCTCAATTTTTATCTTTAACCCGTGACTTTATCGTGCGTTCATTCATCAATCCAGCTAGCAGGATTAGGCACCTCACTTTGTTTTTTTTAATATTTCGGCAGGGATAATTGGAAGGACTTGTTGCACGTGTAATTTTTAACCAAATATTAACAACATTCAAAACGTGGGAGCCTTGGGATGGGTCAAAAGTTAAAAGTTTTATAAGAACTAGAGCAAAAAAAAAAAAAGCGAAGAAACTATGTAATATTTAGATTTGTACAAATTAAACCAATCACTTATCTCTCTCTCTCTCTCTCTCTCTCTCTCTCTCTCTCTCTATATATATATATATATATATATATATATATAACAACATTCAAAACGTGGGAGGCTTGGAATGGGGTTAAAAGTTAAAAGTTTTATAAATGGTAGAGAGAAAAAAAGAAGTGAAGAAACTATGAAGTGAAGAAACTATGTAGTATTTAGATCAGTACAAATTAAACCAATCACTTATATATATATTAAGTTAAAAGGTAAGAATAACTTTGTGAATAAAATGAAAATTTAAAAATTAAAATTGAAAAGTTTAAAGATCATATCTGAATTGTATACAAATTTAAAATTTTAATTTTATCAATATTTTATATAGTTGTTTAACAAATTAAAAAAAAATGAGTTTATGAACTAAGTTTAAATTTGAAGGATTTTGGAAAGATGGAGTTTGGCTTTTGAAAATAAAGCTCGTTGAATCACTTAAATAAACTTTAAGTTTAAAAACTTTTTTGTGCTTCAATTAGACATGGACAGGCTTAATAGCATAATAGCAACAAGAAAGTGAAAGTAACCGCTAATTGATTAATGAGCATTGACCCATTAATTGTGAACACACGTATTGACCACCAATACGTTGGAAGATTGCGTGGGAGCTACTTTGGATTTACAGTACCACAAATTAAATTATTAAAATAATTAAACGAATGCTTATTACAAAATAATTTTATTGAACTATTTCAATTATGAGAATCTCAAATTTAATATGATTTGTATTATGTAAATGTACCTATTATGATGGTTATATAATTTATTCTTAAACTTAAAATTGTCAAAGCATCTTATATAAGAATTATTATGGTCTGATAATACTTATTGTTGGCCCCCTAATTTTTTCTTGATGAATAAGCATAATTTAAATAAATTATGAGATCTTTATGGGATTTTTATACGGAATTAATTATTACGTAAATATTAGTGGGATTTTATTATATGGTTTAGAGAAATTGAAATAGAGTATAGTTAAGGTATTAGATTAAAGGAATAAGGTAAGAAGACTTGGGATTAAATGAAGGAGGGTTATTTTTGGAAGGGTAAGTAAAATGAAGGGCAAAATTGGAAGATTAGACAAAAATGTAGTCTTGGATTAGAAGAAAAGAAGGGAAGTGTCGTGGAAGAGGGAAAATGAGAGAAAGAAGAAGAAAAGAAAGAAGGAAGCTAGGGTTTCTGGAGATCTTGAAGACTTTGAGGCTAAAATAAGTAAGTATAAGCAAGAAGGGTAAGTATAAGCATTAACCCTTCTTGATTGTTGGATAAACCATATTTAATGATAGCTAGAAGTGAAAATGAAGTTGAATGTGTGTAAGAAGTTATTGATGAATGGTATATAAAAATGTTTTAATCTTTTAGGGTTAATGATCAAAGATAGATTATGATGTATTTGTGAATGATTTTGGGTTGAAATGGAGTTGAAAATGAAGTAGAAGGGATGGTTTATGTTTAAGATGGGTTATTTGTGAGAGGTGGGAAGCAAAATCTGGAAAATAAAACATGTTTGCATATGTCAAAGTTCGCCACGACCAACATTTCTTGGTTTGCCATGGCCAACTTGAGGGGTGAAGTTCACCGCGGCCAACTCAGGGGTTCGCCGAGGTGAACTTGTAAGATTTCGGGCGAATTTTTCCTTTCTAGAAAAGTTCGCAGCGGCGAACTTTTCAGCACAGAACATGCTTCAGTATTTTGGACATAAAGTTTTTTTGTAGATGTCCAAATTAAATGATTTTTGATTTAGAGTAAACTAGAGGCATAGGGATACAAGTTGTCTGAAGGAATCAATTTCCAATTCAGTCTCTAAGAATTTCAATAATTTTGGATGGAAGTTAAGCACAGAATGTTGTTTTAGTATGAGAATAGTCTGAAAATATTTTGGATATAACTTCTAGATTTCTAAACCAAATCGAATGATTTTGATGTCATTAGAAATTTAAGACAACGGGGAACATTTTTCTAGAAGAAAGTGTTAACAAATTTGGTCATTTACCTGATCAGAATGATCATAGAAAATTGACCGAAGGCTTGGACTTTTGGGAGAGTTTGAGTAATTAGAATTTATCTCAGTGCATGTGCTTTATGGGTTCTCAAATTTGAATTCCTATTGAATGGGGATTGTTGTCATTGATAAATCAAGGAAGGCAAGAGGATCAAGAGGAGAGGCATCTTCGAGCACGTTATAAGCAAGGATTTCTTGAGGTGGGTTTCAAGTTTATAATTTAGTAATGAGCTATTAATACTTTCTTCCAAATCAAGAAAATAAAATGATTTTAATTACTTCATAAATGTTGCTTTTATTGCTTTTGAATGATTTGCAAAATTGCTACATGTTTCGATATATGAATTTTGTTGATAAATTTCAAAATAAAGTTGGAAATGCATTGAAACATTTTATGTTATGTCTTGAAAAATGTCGTGGCATTTTGTATATTCGGAAAAGAAGAAGAAGCATGAAGGTATGATGAAATGATTTGAGTATAAATTTGCTTGTGATTGAGCAAGAGAGGAACGTTTCATTAGTCACGTGCACGTTGACCTATAGCCTTCTCCTGGCTGCCCGCTTAAGGCCACAACATCTTGAGAATTCGGACATGTTTTGCTCACGGAGTAAACTTCGGTTTCTTTGTTTCATTCCATGGAACTCTCGAGCCATTTGTTTGTGCATTGCATATTTGCATAGTCATGAATGGTGCATAATTGAGTGTTGTGTGATGATATTCGAACTATAATTTTGAATTAAGATTGTGAATTCGTTTGAAAATTTGAGAACTATGCGTTTTATAAATTTTCTATGACAAATGACACATTTCAATGATTTTGCTTATTCTTCATTATAAACTTGTTACCGACGAGCTTTAAGCTCACCCCCCATTTTCTTCCCTTCTTCAGCTGATGAGGAAGAGATCGAGTGATCAAGAGTATAAGGACATTACTTCAAAATCTACATATTTTGGAATTTAAGTTATTTTAGAAAAATACAAGGCTTAGTCACATTTCAAGGATTATTGGTTCATGTAACTTTTGCATTTGGAGATTTGAGAAATTGATGTATTGTGGCTTGAAATGCCATTAAAGATTTATAAAAATTGTTACTTTTGATGTTAAGTTGAAATATGAATATGTGTAAGGATAAGGTCGAGTTGAAACATGAAATTGTGTATAGATGAGGTTGAATTGAAATTAGGTATACTTGAGGAAGTTAGCGATTTAAGATGATTATTTTGATTATGAATTGTTGTTACATATATATAAGTGAGATGTTATGTGAGAAAGATAGTAATTATGAATAACGAGAATTAGTTGTAAGAAATGAATTAAATAAAAAGAGATTAGAGAGTATGATGAGATAGTATTGAATTGTTATGAAATGATGATGCATTAGAATAAGTGATTTTGGGACAATGTAAATTGAAAGAAAGGTAAGAGTGATATAGAAATCACCAGAAATTTTAGGTTAAGGGGTTATGATTCCAGGGGTTTTGCCGTGGCGAAACCACAAGGATCGCCACAGGGAACCTTTCCCAAGAGCAAATTCTCGCTTGATACTGGAATTTTGCCGTGACGAACTTTTCTCGAAGGGTCTCAGCAGAAATTCCCGTCCATTCGTCGTGGCGAACCCGCCATTTGCTTTCGAAGGATTTTTCCTTCCAAATGAAGGGTTTTCGACAGTAAGATGCTCACGGTTTTAAATGAGTTCCAAGAGTTGAGCTCCGAAAAATCGGGACCCAACAGTTTTGGTATTAGAGCATGAAGATGAACCGAAAATGGTTAAGGAGATTTCATTGGAATACACTCACATTTTATGGTTTAAGGGTTGGACACCGGAAACAGGGTCCAACACTTATTACTTATTTTATTGATGGTAATTTAGTCAATAGTATTAGGATATGGTATTCATTATATTAATACATTTAAGTTAGTTAATGAAGTAGAATAATTGAAGAGAATGTTCAATTGTTATTAGTTAGTAATAATTTAAGAAATTAGCTCTCCGTAGTGAATTGAGATTTAGAAAGACTACTTTCAAATATCAATTGTATATTAGTTACTAATTAGTAAGAACAAACATAATTAGATTTAAATAGAGTAGATACTAATTTTATGTCTTATATCCAATTAAAACATTATATGACGAAAAGAATATATTGTACATTATAATCATGCATAGAAATATTAAGACAAACCATTTTGATATTCCTAATATTTAAATAGTCTCGATATGTTGTTAGATGTCAATCTTAATATATGATTCTAAATTATTTAATTATAAGATTAATGATGAACTAAGAGGATTTTTGTTTGATCAAATTCTAATTATGAATTATGAATTAGAATTAGAATTTAAAATTATTGTCAATATATTATAAACTTAATGAGTTACATATAAGAATAATTAAAGAAAGAAAATTTAATTCGGTTAAGTTAGATTATGGAGTTTAAGAAACTTGAGAGATCAAATATGAGATATTTGATTTACTAAAATTTAATTATAAGTATAATTAGATTTATACGTCAATTATAATTAAGAGTCTAATTTTAATTACATTATAAAACAATAATCTTTCTCTATAAAAGGGAAAAAAAGGTAAGGAAGTTGGCACTTTACCAATGTCTCCTTAATTGTTGAATTTTCTTTATCGTACTTTATAAATACTACTAGACACTGTATATTTAAACAACTTGTATTTAATGACTTCATCAGTAAAGAAAAACTTTTGAAGGATACCAAATCAAAATTATCTTTAACCATCTTTTATTCATTTTTCAACTTTTTTTGTTAAAAATATCTTAAATAACATTATACAAAATTTATTTCATCATGCATGTGATCTAATCTCAATTAGTTTTCCAACAACTTGTCTTATTTTCTGTCACTTTACATGTTTATAATCTTCTTGAATTTGTGGGTTTGTTTCAGACTTCACGAGGAGTCCTCCCGTGGGTTTCCCATTCTCACTGTATTATAAAATTGCTCTATGCATGTAGCTTTGTTTATCTCTTTTCTCAAAAGTCTAAGTGTGACACTTTATTGTATATACATACCATATGATTATATAACGTGAACATAAATTTATATCAAACTAGCCATTTGGTCTATTTCTTTTATTGTGATTGATGTAAATTAAATTGTCAAATCTAAAACACACGGAATTGTGGAAGTTTGATAACCATAGCATTTGACTTCTCAACATAGACTTTAGATTATTACGAAATTATAAATAGAGAAAAATTAGATTTGAATTTTTAGTTTTAAAAGAGGTATAAGGGGTAATTTAAGCTTTAAAGTGCAATTTTAATATTAACACTGACATTTGCAAATGGTTCAATTTAAACTTTAAATGGACTATAATGTTGATGGAGTTATGTCTTTGTTTATTTTATGCTAAGTACTGACGTGACACAATTTTATTTTTATTAGACTTATAAGGCCTTACAATATCACATATAATACAAGTGAAATTTTAAGACTCACTCATTTTAATTTAATTTTAAACTAATTAATTATCCTAATTTTAACCACCACGTGAAGGAGGAGTAATTAGCTAGGAGGTAGAAAATGATAATGCCAACCAAATTTAGTTCTCCAATTGAACAAATTTTGTGAGTGGAGAGAAAAATATAGGGAGCAAAAGTTTTAGAATTAGGCAATGGTTGGGTTTGTTTTATGTCGATTAGGAATTGAAAAACTTTAGCGTTGTTTAATGGATAACCATACCATCAGTTCTAATCAGAGATGTAGCCAGCCAAAAAATATAGGAGGGCCCAAAACAAATTTTTTAAAAATCTTGGGGGGCCCAATCTTTAAAAATTATATTTTTATATAGAAAAAAAATTAAAAATTAAAAAAATTAACTTTTTTTAAATTTTCGCCGGGCCCAGTGCCCCACTGGGCCAAGCGTGGCTACGTCCCTGGTTCTAATCCTATAGACATTGATTTGCCACCATACCTTTTCCTTTTGGAGCCTTATGACTTTGATATACGGATAAAGATATTCAATTTCGTTATGTATATGTGTATCTTTTTAAGAGATAATTAAATTTTCAATTGTTTAGTTGTTTGGTTGTTTATTTTCTCTTATATGCATAGAGTTGATCAGTTGGGAGTTTTTAAGGAGTATCATAATTCTTAAGGTGCCTTATGAGGGATTCGTAGATTTTATTAAGGAGAATAGTTCTTTAGATATGAGAATTGATATTTTCTATATTGCTTAGTGAAGAGTAAGTTACAGAGCTACTTTTAAAATCAAAATTAGAGTTGAGAGCATATGGATTCAACTGTAAGGAGTTGTATTGAACCAATAGAGGTTCCAATCAATATTTTATAATAAAAAAATATAAGTACTATTGATGAGTTTTACTTTTGACGAAAGCTATATGAGACCAAATTGTAGCCACAAATAAATCAAGAGATAATTTATGAAGCTGCTAAGGAAAAGTTGAAGCTTACATCATTCAAAGTGAAGATCAAAGTCAAATACAAAGATGGTCAAGGAATATAAAGTTATAACTAATTTATAATTTTTATTATATTTTTACTTAGTCACTTTTGATAATCTTAAAGGCTCACTATACATAAATATATTATCATTTAAATTAATTGCAAAAGTAGTTTCCTTCATTAAGAGGGATTATTTAATCTCAAGGAAAACGCTTTTGAACTTGAAACATTCTTTCAATAACATTTTGAAAAGCATTTGCATTAAGATAATGAAGTTTGAGCATTTAAAGTTGTTAAAATCGCGATGTTTAGAGAATTGGTCAATTTATATAGGGCCGTGATTAACTAATGTTTGTTAAAGTGGTCAAAATTGATGTACTGATTACTTGTAGCAATATTATTAACATATTAATCAACTAATATGTTACAGTGTTCAATGGTTAATGGCTTGTGAATCTCGGCTATTCAATGCACATTGACCAACCAATATGCTATACTGGTCGACCAATAGTCTACAACTAGCCATTGTAAATATATGTTTTCTCATCGGCTCTTGCATCAAAAAGCATTTAAGTGTTTTCATACACATATTTTAAAGATTTTTTTAAGAATTTGAGCATTCATTGTCTCATTTTTAGTGAGCGAGCTAATTTTCTCCATTAAGTCATTAAGTAATATCTTTTAAGTTGTAAATTCTTTTTCCTGTAGGGTTAGTTCTCAATATAGAGAAAGATTATATAAAGAGTTGTTATTTAACTATGGAAATCAAGATTGTTGTAAGAAGTTTCCTCTTTGCCTTGTTGAAAGAAGAGACTTAGTAAAAACTTTAAGAAGTATTTTGGACAAGAGGTTGGCAAGAATTATTTACCAAACCACTACAAATCGATTTACGCTTCATTGTCCTCACATTCTATAAATTATTACTTGATTTTGCTATTAATTTACATTAATTTTTTTATCATATGTTGTTTCTTGTCAAATTGCATCTATTAGTTAGACAATAATGTTTAATTTTACAAATACCCAATTCACCCCCTATTGCGTGCCATTAAGGACTAGCAAGTGGTACCAAAATGGATCTCTTCCTTTATAACTTCAAATAAAGTTTAAGAAAAGATAATTATGACATATCTAGGTGTACTTCGTCTATTGAAGAAGGTCAAAATATTAGTATGGCTCCTTTTTTTTATGAAAATAATAATCTTCATTGAAAAATATGAACACAATTTTTCTATTCCAAATATGTTCACTTGTGGTAAATTGTCTAAAGGGGTCCATTTCTTCTTACGAAAGTTGTAGAAGATACGAAAGTTCTCAAACTAAAATAAGAATGGAATCCACAAGGTAAGAGACTAATTTCCTTAAATAGAAAGACTATTCATATTTTATTTATGCATTATGAAGAAATAAGTTCTATATAGTCTCTATGTGTGAATTGGCTCATCAAAATTTAGCATACTTGGGTACAAAGCAAATAAAAGAGATGAAAGTGAACATGCTAACACATCAAAATGAACTATTTCAAATGAAACATGATGAAAGAATATTTAGCATTTACACTATATTTATTGATATTATCAATATTCTCAAAAGGTTAGACAAGATATATACTAATGTTAGATATTGAGAAAATTGCTTAGGTCTCTTCTAAAGTCTTGGGAAATCAAGGTGAAAACAATCTATTAGAGGAACTTACTAGATCACTACTCGTGTACGAAGGCTCAAAAACCTAATAAGATGAGACTATGGCTCCAAAGAGGAAGATATTATCCCTTTAAGGCTCTTAGAGAGGAATTAGGTAAAAAAGAAGAGACATCAACTAGTAAAAGTGATGAGAAAGACATTATCCTAGTTACTAAAAATTTTAAGAGATTTTTTTATAAAGAAGAACCTCTTAAGAAGAAAGGACTTTGAGAGTGGTAAGATAGATCGAAAACACAAATCAAGTAATGTTATTTATTTTTAAATATATACAACTTGGACATATGGAGATTGAATACCCTCTCCTAAAGGAAAATGAAAACTTGAAAGAAATGAAAAAAAGAAGAGAGATTAAAAAAAGTAACTTAAATCCTTCACTTGGAATGACACAAGTGATTCTAAAAGTGAGCATTTAGAAGGAGAAGTATCGTATATATTCTTAATAGCTAAAGGTGATGATGAGGTACTATTCAACTCTAGATATTATGATAATGGTAATGATGTTGAATTATCTTATAATGAACTGGTACAGAGCCTTGACATTATGGGTATGAAAAGAAAGAAGCTTCCTTCCAACCTTAAAGAGACTTAAAGAATCTATATACATGTATTAGTGAAAATGAAAAACATAGTGAATTTCTTATCATCAAAACATCTAAAAGTATGTCAGTTATTGATAATCATGACTTAGATGCATTGAAAAATGTGAATGAAGTATTAAAAAAGAAATTCAATGCCCTCAAGGACTCGTCATCCAAATTTAGAAAGGGAAGTGATAAAATTAACAGTATCTTAGGAACTTAAAAGAGTTTAAATAATAAGCATGAGAAATTTGAAAGTATGTTAGGAACTTAAAAGAGTTTAAATAATATATATGAGATTAGATATAGCTATAGGAGTGTATCCAATACCTAAACTATACTTGTCAAAGTAAAGGAGTTTTACAGTGAAGAAACATTGTCTAAGATGACAAATATCTCACTCTAAGAGCAATCCTCGTGCTTTCTTATATAACTCACAATTTAAGCATAGAACTTAAGGAAATAGGCATAATATCTATAAAAAGAAACATGATAACATGAAATCTCACTCATACTCCTTTAAGCCTTAACACTAATTTAAAAGTAAGCATTAAACTTCTACTTATAATGGGACTTATACTAAGCATAATTTCATTGTTAGTAGCGTGCCCTAGGCCAATGGACATATGTGATTCATGTATTAACATTATGACTTGTTAATAATATATTATAAGGTATTCCTTTTATACATGAACCTATGTCGTTTATGTAATGTGATTTACGTTCCATGAATGGTATTAGACTTATGTCATCAAGTACGTGACTTGATAGTAAAACCATAAGCATTATAACACTATTCTAAACTGTCCCTAGTCGATCATTATTGGTGGAACAATAATGAATTAAGGCTAGTATGCGTTTTGATTGATGATCACGTTTTACTGATCATGGATATGAGTTATCAACTCAGAAGCATAGATATATGTTAGAGAACATATATTGGACCGACCCACAAAGAGAACACTACATGGTTTCATGTCGTTAGTGATTCTCAATATGGTTTGACTTTAGTCCTCTGACATGAATTTATCATGGTTCCATACATGAGGAATTTGGTGTTTTGACATTAGACTAAGTTATTCTTAACCAAATAATAAGTAGTCTTATGTTGGACATTAAATGAATCATGCAGAGGGATGTGAATGACGTAGATGGGATTTGTAACTCTCTTAAATGAGAAAGATATCATTTGGGCCTCTTGACAAGTGTGACTGAAGAAATGCATGGCCGTGCTCAAATGAATTGATGAGGAGTCAT
>JAOQMR010000001.1:13165420-13179723 GCA_027563865.1 Erythroxylum pelleterianum
TACCTTGGTCATGTTGATATGTTTTATAATTTTCTAACTTAACTTTTGACTGTTTTGGTTGTTGTAAAAGATTTTATATATGAACCTTTGATACTGTTGTTGAGATTGCTTTGACTTGAGATCGCCTGAAGTTGAGATTGCCTTGAGTGGACTAAAGAGTCCTGAAGTTGTGGTTGGATGTGAATATAACAAAATACAGTCATTGTGCTGCCCAAATGTTTCAAAAAAAAGAAGAAGAAGAAGAATAGATATTTAATTAGCCTTGCATATTCGGATTAAGGATACCGTGAGTGTTCTTAGCCCGATTATGCGACAGTTATCATGGGCCCGATGTGGTATCGGGTCGTGACATACCTCTTATAAGTTAGGTGTTTAAATACATTTATTGATATTATTTTCTCCTAATGTTGATCATTTTCCTTTGTTGAAATCTATATGGATAATGAAATTATCCTATTGATATGAGTTTATTATTGGTCCTCCAAGAATTGAAAATTTACTATTAAGTCCTTTAACTTTTAACAATTTGCAAATAAGCCCTTATGTACATCAACTTTTCCAATTAAGCTTTCTAAGTATCCCATAAGTCGATAAATCTTGTCTAATCACCTCTACGGAATTGGAACACATTTAATTTGACTACCATGGTCATATCCATCCAATAGACTCAGTTTTATACACTTAAAAGCTTATATGTCGGAAATCTCCAAGATTTCGCGTACCGATGAACTCTAAGTTCGTATAATGGCATAAAACATTATAAATCATTACATATATATCCAAAGAACTTAAATACATATTTGAACTCATACACAACCATGTATATATCAATATACAGTAGTATCTCCAAACACAGAACAACACAAAGTGTTCAGAAAGTCTGGCGTTACAGAAAGGTTGCTTATTGTCTACTTTATTAAAATGTCCAAAATTAACTATTTTATGCCATCTCTTCTAACATATCGAATGATGCTTCAACTATTTTCCTCATGAATGATCCTCCAACAGCTGTATCTATGGTGCCCCTCATAAGCAGATTAACTCCATTATAGAAGATTTGCAATAGGAATTCGATGGGTCGGTTATGATGAGGACAACTCCTTATACCGCTCCCACGCTCCGTATAAAGACTCCCAGTCATTTTGCTAGAAATTGATAATTTCCTTTACTAGTCATGTTGTCTTTTTTAGAGGCAAGTATTTATCTAGAAAAACTTGCACCAACTGCTCTCAAGTTGTGACATTGGCTAGGTTGAGAGAATCCAACTAGGCCTTAATTTTATCCCTGAGTGTAAAGGGGAAGAACCTCATCCTAATAGCATCATCTGGCATCCCAATATATCGAAAGATGTCACAAATCTCTAAGAAATTAGCCAAATGAGCATTGGGATCCTCATTGACAAACCTGTAGAATTGCACATTAGTTTGCAGCATGTTCAGTAGTGATGGTTTGATCTCGAATGTAATCACTTACATTAGTGGTTGTGTAATTCCTTGATGATAGGCATTGAATTGTGGCCTCATAAAGTTCATAAGGGTTCGTCGCTCTCCATGATGTATTTCCTCCACCATCGTTCTTCCTATTTCTTCTTAGCGTTTAACTCTTAGGATTCCCTATTCTTACCTTGTGATGTCCAGATTAATGTGTCTTATACTTTGCACCCAAACTTTCTTCTCTTCCTTTTTTTAAAATTTTTTTAATTTATAGGGATTGGGTACCTCAATCACATAAGAAAAGATCATAATTCCTTATAACAAAGGAATTCAAATAGTCATAAACTAATTCCTCAACAATGACACTAAAAACTTCTTGAGTAAGTTTTATTTGATGTAAAACCCCTAATAATTTCTAGGGATTGGGTACCTCAATCACATAAGAAAAGATCATAATTCCTTATAACAAAGGAATTCAAATAGTCCTAAACAAATTCCTAAACAATGACACTAAAAACTTCTTGAGTAAGTTTTATTTGATGTAAAACCCCTAATATCCACAAGTATATGGATCGTAACTTGTAGTGTCAAAGGTGTCGTTCCCATGAGGAAATAGTTACAACTAAATGAAAATAACTTTGTCTATAGAGATAAAAGATAAATGAAATTAAATTAAATTAAATTAGAAAATTAAAATAATTTAATCAAACAAATAATCAAATAACAAACAAGCTACCACTAATATGTGAGGAAAATCAAGGATGAAGCTTAGAATTTATTCTATCATTATTTTGCTCCCTAACTACTTTAGATTCAATTATGTGTTGATTCTAGATCTTCTAAAGGATTGACTATTCTTTCTCAAGACCCAATCAATTAACCCTAATTGATTACGAAATTCTAGATTTTGTAACCTCTTAATTCAGAAAATCTATCTAACATTTTCAAGTAGTTCTTAAGTGATCTATCGAATAATTGGGTTTTCAAACAAGATCTCTCTGTACATGATTACCGATTTGATATTTGAGAGACTTATTAGGTCACTAACTCTTGTTACCCAACCTAATTGGATTACTTTCGACTGACTCTCTCAATCTATTATTAAAGTATTAGTATACCCAAACATCGCAACATCAGAAAAATTAAATTGAAATAAAAAACAATAAAGTCACAAAACAACTCAAAAACAAATCCAAATCTAAAAATTAGAGCATCCTAAACTTGAATAATATATTTATATCCAAGTTACACATCAAGTCTAATAAAATAAACAAAGGAAAGGAAGAAAGAACTTGATTTGAACTCAAACTTGAAATTTGGAATTTATGGATGGCTCTTCTTACTCCTTCTTGTTCTCTCACTTTGGAAGATGGTGGCTGCTCTTTTTGTGTTTTTTTTATCCTTTTATAGTTCTTGAGGCTTCTAGGGTTCTTTATGGGGTTTACCCATTTATTTTGGTTCTAAAAATATCCCCACAACATCAAAATTATGAAATAGGTCGTGTGCTAGAAAAGCTTAAATTCATTGGAGTTGCTGTCTGCGCCCTCTACCACGATCGTGACCTGCTTCCATACTTCCAATTCTTCTCTTTTCTTCAATTTCCTATTTCCATACACTCAAACAGGCATAACACAGCTCTTGAAACATAAAATTAAATTCAAGTCAAGCCCAAAACCACATAAACACTTAGAATATAAACAAACACTAATAATAACATAATTCTAAGCCTGTATACATGATAATTATCTAAAAAACACTCAAAAGCACGCTTAAACAACTATCAAAACATAGTATAATTTACTCCTATCATATGCATCCTTGAAAAATGACGACCAATAGAAACCACTCTCTAAAATTTTACAAGGCATCCTTTTTACTCCAAAGTGTCCTACACATGCATACAAATGGCAGAAGGCTAAGATTGAGGGTATTTCACTTTCATGTATACACCTCCTAATAACTTGATTTGCACAGTGCCTCCAAAGATGCGGCTATCTTCAAAAAGTCCTTCATGAATCGATGATAAAAGTCTACACGTCTAAGAAAAGAACACACTTCCTGCATAATTGAGGGGTAAAGTAAAGAAGAAATAAGATTAGCTTTAGATTTATCTACCTCTATACCCCCAACAGATTTGATATGCCCTAAAACTATACCTTGATCCACCATAGAATGACATTTTTTCTAATTCAAAACAAGGTTAGTTTCAATGCATCATTGTAAGATAATAGCAAGATTCTTAAAGCATCCATTAAAGGAAGAACCACAAACACTAAAATCATCCACGTATACCTCGATGATTTTCTCAACAAACTCGAAAAAATGCTCACTATACATCTTTGGAACATGGTGGGTGCGTTGCATAATCCAAATGGCATCCTTTAGTAAGAAAATGTGCCAAATGGGCATGTGAAGGTGGTCTTTTCTTAATTTCCTTGTGCGATTGGGATCTGAAGATAATTTGAAAAGCCATTTAGAAAGCAATAATAGTCATAACCAGCCAATCTCTCAAGCATCTGATCAATAAAGGCAAGGGGAAAATAATCTTTAGAAGTCACTGACTTCAATTTCCTATAATCAATACAAACTCTCCACCCTGTTTACACTTGAGCTGGAACCAACTCACCTTCCTAATTTGTAATAACCAGGATTCCAGACTTTTTTGGAATCACCTAAATAGGACTTACCCACTTATTGTTGGAGATTGGATAAATAACCTCAGCATCGAGAAGCTTAAGCACTTCCTTTTTCATAACTTCCGTCATCAAAGGATTCAACCTACGTTGAGCTTGTCTTATGGACTTGGCATCCTAATCCAACAAAATACGACGTATGCATATAGAAGGGCTTATTTCTTGGATATCTTTGATCGTCCATCGGACCTTCTTATGCTCCCTCGATATTCGAACTGGCCTTTCTTCTTGATTTGAAGTCAACTATGCCAAAATGATAACTAGGAGAGTCTACTTATCTCCCAAATAGGCATGCTTGAGGTGTGCAGGGAGTGACTTTAGTTCCACTTCATGTGCTTGCAAATCAGAAGCTAATAACTTCTGGTGAGATTCAGCTAGCTACATGGAAGCCAAATCATACCTTTTAGGAGAATTCCCCAATGATTCCAAAGAAGCTACCATTTCAACCAGCACTTCTCTCACTTCAACACCATTGTTGCATTCTAATTCCATACGCTCAGTCAAGACTGTTTCTATATGATAATTGTAACTCAACCTAAACATTTCATAAATCATAGGATCAATCATATAAATAGAGAAAACATAATGATCATCATGAGGATGTTTCATGGCATCAAAAATATTAAAATGAATCACTTCCCCATCAAATTTCAACGTAAGGGTGCCTTTACGAACATCTATCTTAGTTTGAGTCGTATTGAGAAATGGTCTCCCTAACAAGATAGGTATTGGATTATATGAAGTTTCATCATTCATATCAACAACATAAAAAATATGCAGCAAACACTAACTTATTCACCTACACCAAAACATCTTCAACGACACCATCAAGGTAAGCGTTAGTGCTGTCAACTAATTATATGATAACACTTATTTCTTATAAAGGGCCCAAATTCAAAGAACCATAAATTGAATGAGGCATAACATTGATTGAAGATCTTAAATCCAACATAGCTCTATTAATCACATCGTTACCAATTTTGCAGGGAATTGTGAACATACCTAGATCTCGATATTTTAGAGGTATCTTCCTCTTAAAAACTACATATACATTCTCAACCATAATCACCTCTCAAATTTTATTTATGTGTACATAATTCTTTGAGGAATTTAGCGTACCTCGATACTTGCTTAATTGCATTAAGCAAAGGTATGTTCACTTCCACTTTTTGGAAAGTCTCTAATATCTCCTTGTCTTTCTCCTCCTTGTTCGGTCTTGTCAATCTACTAGGAAAAGGTAGAGAATTAGTCTTAATGATATTAGGGCTTCTTAATGATATTAGGGCTTCTGAAGTTTACCTTTGCACCCAACTCCTTCTCAATTTCTTCCTCATCGGTAATCCACATTGGAGTTCTCTTGGAACCCTCAATCTCCTTTCTAGTCCTTAGCGTTATAGCACTTACATTCTTTGGGTTCACCTCAAGTTGAGATGGTAGGTGTCCTTCCTCCACTTTGTGATTTTAGAAGATTGAGTCTCACTTCCATCTAACCCATTCGGTTTTCCATGTTATGTATGCTCGATTTTTCCTCCTGCTGAAGCAATTGTATACCCTAATGAAGCTACTGTATACTTTGTTGAAACTGCTGCATTCTCTGTTAAAGCTGCCATATATCTTTTTGAAACCAAAGATCATTAGCAGTAGAAGTCTTGATAACTTCATAGAGAGATGTACTTGAACTAGAAGAGGAGGCTCTTAGTGCTCCATAGAGCCTTGGTTGAAATTGTTATGCTTCTTATGAACTCCTCTAGAAGTAATTTTGTTTATTGTCCCCTTCGTAACTTAGGTTGGGATGATCCCTCCATCCTGGGTTATACGTCTGTGAGTACGAGTTGTATTGATTAGGAAAGTTCCCTCCTCCAGTATTCATATACTCCATACTTTCCTCTTGAAATGTTAGACGCTCATTAGTCGAATGACTCGTGTTTGAACATATTCTTCATGATTTAACTTGTGCCTGTCTAACTACAATTGGTCTAACAAAAGTTGTTAGCTCTTCTAAATGATGATTGATAAATGAAGTACTTACCTCATTTACATGTTGAATATTATTGCGAGCATTAAATTGTTGAGTGTTAGCAACTATTCACTTAAGTAGAATCCTGGCTTCGAGGGAGTCTTCTCATACAATGCCCTACCACTCACCACATCAACCAAACTCCTCTCCATCGGTAACAATCCTTTGTAGAAATACTGGATGAGAATTTGTTATGGAATGTTGTGGTGAGGACAACTAGCACACAACTTCTTAAAGCGCTCTCAATACTTGTAAAAGGACTCTCCATTGTGTTGTTTTATGCCACATATTTCCTTATGAATACTTGTTGTCTTTGATGCTAGAAAATAATTTTCCATAAATAGTCTCTTCATCTAGCTAAGTATTCACACTCTCACCAAATAAACTCAATAACCAATCCTTTGCTACATCTTTTAGTGAGAACAGGAAATCCCTCAACATGATTTTCTTATCTGTCACTCCTGGGGGCTTAATGCTTAGAAAACCACATTGACCTCCTTGAGAAGCTTACGTGCATACTCACTTGTAAGACTATGAAAATTAGGTAACAAATGTATTAATCCCAACTTAAGCTCAAAAGTAAAATGCTCAGCAAAATTTGGAAATATAATGCATAAAGGTCTTTGAGCTAAGTCTGGTACAGCCAACTCCCTTAGCGTTCTTGGATTTGTCATTATGTTCTCTCAATCTCCAGATCAAGTTGCTCAAGTTCTCTACTGGGAGATCTAATAACTACCATACACCAATACTAACAAACATTTAAAATTTAACAAATAATCAAAATAAATGATTATAAAAAATATATAAACTAAACACCAACTAAAATAAAAAATGAAAATTAAATCACCAAACTCCCTAACAACGACGTCAAATTTTGATAGCACGTGTCGAATGCACTGTAAAATTTACCTTACTTTGCACATTAGAAATTTGAAGCTATGATAAGTCGGGATTGTATCCACAAGGAATGATCGGTTAATTCTTGGAATGAAAATAATTGATGTAAAAGAAATAAAACAAGGGGATTTGGGTTGATGCAATTGAGATAACAAAATAAAATTAAAATAACACAAGTAATTTATAAAAAAAAAGTTAAAAATGACAAGAGTGATAAATGTGTGTGAAACCCTATTCTTTAGTTGAATATCAGCCTATGCGCAATTTAACATACATCATTGCGTTATCATCCTCACATATTTTTTCGAACTATTGATCATGAACTAACAACAAGCTCTGTATTTAGGTAATAGTTAATTAAAACAAGCTCTTTAATTAACCCTAACTATTATATAACTTAGACCAAGTTCTCTAAGTTGAATCAGATAGCCACATTACAAATGAGAAAAATAGACCAATCAACGCAATAGTCACACAATTTCAAATCCTTTAACATAGGTTACGTTATCCCTAACAATTCAATACCGTTAGTTACCACATACGACTTCAAACACGACTATTATGTATTGTGTTCAAGTTCTAGCAATGGGTTGTCATAAAAACAATCTAATAGAGCATCAAAATCATTCTTACACAATACCCAATCAATAAAATCAAGATAATGTAAACAATCTGAAAAAAGGGAAAGAAAATGATGCACAACGACGATGTACTCAAATGTGCTTCTCAACCTCAATTTCACCTTTGTACTGGTGTCAGGAAGATTAGCCCTCCATCTTCTCCATCAAACTCTAAGAAAGAGCTATGAATCCTCTGGAGATGTCAAAACCTGAAGAAAAAATGGTGAAAATTGCTTCTGTTTTTTCCCAAATGTGTCCACTGTCACAAAACATGTCTTTTATAGTAAAAATTAGGTTACAAAGGGATAGGTGGCAAGTGACATGGCATGACATGGGCTGTCATGGCCATGAAAAATTAATTGTATGATCGTTAGTTAATGCTCCATGTTCTTTATTTTAATGCTTGTTTTCCTTGTCTTCTTTTCTTTTAATCTTCTTCTTCTTCTTGCTATATGAAGACAATAGAGTATAAATCTCGAGAATATGGCTCAACGAGAATGCTTTCGAATTACTTTAGCTATTATGCTTCCAAATAGTACCTAAAATCAAACATGAATTAAAGTGAGTGTGTTAAGCATTTTGAGGTATTAAACCACTAAGTGTAATAAATTAAATGTATCAACAATTCGGCACATATCATTTACCTATGATAAAGGTAGAAGAAAGAAATTGATTCCTCTAGATAAGAACATTATGTTACGGTCTTCATGTGTAGTTCACTCAATTTCCATTGATCTTGTATACTTCGTTCTGTAGTTGTTTTATCCACCTTACAAACACAACCAATCTGGAGCATATCATTAAACTCCAAAGGCTCCTTTGTCTTACAAATTCCCTAATGGGAATATTTAATCAATACCATATAGGTAATAATTACACTACAGAGAAGATTTTCCTAACCTTTTTCTTTTCTCTTTTCTTTAGAAAGCTAAAATCTTTTGTAAGTATTGGAATAGTCACCAATTTGAGTAGAAGAATAAGGGAAATGATCAAGTAAATAATCAGACTATAATTTACAAGATATTAAACTAGAAAGCTAAAGTTCATGGATTCAGGGCATTTATGTAATAGATGCAATTAACCTTATTGCAATAAAGATTGTATTCTAGAGTAATCTTAAATTCAATGCTTTAGGTCAAAAATTAAGATTAAAAATAAAATTCTAATACGGAAATGTTACTTGAATTACAGTTAGGCTTAAACTTCGAATTCAAATGGAGATAATGGTCATAAAAGAAAGGACAACTCGTAAATTCAAAGTTGTAAGAATTTCCTTCCAAAAAAGGTGGTCATTCACAGACGATTTCCTATACATGACTTTACAAAAACATTCCATGAGAACTTAATTGCTTTCACATCAAAAATTAGTTGCTGGCCTAAAAAAATGAACAATAATGTGTATATGAGTTTCAATTTCAACACAAAACTTTGCAAAATCTTCAAATATGAACTACAAAACATGATTAAATGATAAGCATAAGATGAAGCAAAATTTAGCTGGTTTTATATAAAGACTCAAAAGAAATTTTGAACTTATATGTTCAAGACCTAGGTATAACTTTAGAGCTCTAAAAATTTCTAAACACATCGTATTACATTTTCTAAACACAAGATATGTTTAGATTTTATGGATCTAATGACTTTTTAGACAAAAGTTTGACAACCTTTCTAATTCACACCTACCAGTAGCCTATTCCACTATATAAACATCTTTAAATGGAGTCCTTTTCAATCCTAAAAAATGCAGTAAAAGAAAAACTATCTGTCAGTAAGAGAAGAATAAGAAGTACAAAATAAATGTAGGTGGGGATAGAAGAAGACAATTATCTTAGTAGCAAATTTTGATGAGAGAAGAAGAACCCTTTTGAATAGGTGAAATAGATGTCATTTTAGGGGAAAACATAAAGAATACCATTAAAATAAAAGATGAAGATGTTGGAGCAAAAAGACAGAAATCGGTACTAGAACACAAAAATAAAAGAGGAATACCATGAAGATAGAAGATGGTGATGATGTTGGAGCAGCTGGAACAAGATGAATACACAAGAAGAAAAATCATGAGACTAGTGCCTTTAGATTATAAGTCTTGAGAAAACGAGGGTATTTTTGTAAACAAAATGACATCGTTTTTGTTATTTTGTATCCTTCTTTTTCTACTACAAAAATATTTTCATAACTAGAAATTTTTACCTAAAAAATGTATTTCTTAGTTTGAAAACATAGCTAGATAGATTTTTGTTTTAGCTACGAAAAACATATTGCAACTAAAAACTTTTAACTACCAACTAAGTTCACAGTTAAAAAACTTCACCAAAGCTTATTTTTTGTAAGTAAAAACTTTTTACTACAAAACTAAGTTCATAGTTAAAAAACATCGGCAAATCTGATTAGTTACAAAGATCAAACATAGTTTATACTAAACATAGCTAATATTTAAAAAACCCCTCAAAATATTTAATGTTAGAGGTGTTAATTTAATAGGATACGATTTTAAAATTTCATAGCCTAATAATAACTTTTAGCTGTGAATTTTAACTAGTAGCAAAAGAAAACGTAGCCAAAACTCCTATTTGTTGTAATGTATTATGAATTGACATAGTTTTACTTTCTTTTCGATTTTTGATTGATGCATTTGATTATTATATTTAATGAATTACTTTCAATCTATGAATGAGTCCATTTTTATACTAAATTTGATGATCAATTTTATGGATCATTTAAGAAAATGAATCATGCGTGAATAGCATGATCTTGTATTATATGTATATTAATATTGCTCTTATAAGTTTTCTTCAACTTTGAAGCAATCCTCAATTCTCTACCATGTTGAAGATTAGTAGGACTAATCATAAACCATAGGTTGAATATCTCATGATAAACTTAATGATTATGAAATTAAATATGGCTTTAAGAGAGAACTCTCATCCTAACCCTAATATTGAGACTTTACTAGTGTTAAGATGATTTATGACAAATGGGATTACTAGAAGCGATGTTGTTTGATGATCATGAGGTATCATATGGAGGACTTTATATATAGTAAGATCAAAAAGACTGAGAATGTTAAGGAATTTCTTAAAGATGTCAAAAGGAAATAAAAGTTATTGAATTAGATTAGGCTATACATTTTGAGGATGAGATTGGCATAAGCCAAAGGCTTAAGGAAATTATGTTCATAAAACACTCAATCATTATCCATGCGCTTGTTGCTTCCACTCCAAAAATTGACCTTATGTTTGACCAGCATTTAGTAGCCATTTAAGATGAACATATTAACCACATAACTAAAGAAACTCCAGATATAGTCATAGAAAATGTGTCTTTAATGATATTAGAAAGGGTTCACATACTTGTAACCTTTAATGACTATATTGTATACTTGCAAAAGTATGAGTCCGAAATTGGTGACATCTTAAATCCAACTACCTATAAAGAAGCTGTTTTTAGTCCTCCACCAATTCTTTGATGAATGTTATGAATAATAAGGTAAACTCTATTTTAGAAAATAATTTATGAATCTAGATAGATCTCTATGAAAAGTTAGTAGGCTCATTGGATATAAATGAGTATTTAAGACCAAGTTTGATTCCAAAGGTCAATTATAAAGGTATAAAGAAAGGCTAGTAGCTAAGGGCTATAGCTAGCGAGAAAGTATTGACTACAAAGAGAACTTCTATCTTGCTTTCACTAAAGACTCTTTACAAATCATTATAAAAATTATGACTCAATTTGATCTAAAGCTTCATAAAATAGATGTAAAAATGACTTTCATAAATGGAGACTTAAGTGAAGATGTCTACATGGTTTAACCTATTGGTTTTAAGATAGATAGAAAAAGAAAATGTAGTTTATAAGCTCCAAAAGTCAATCTATAGGTTGAAACAATCTTCAAGGCAATGATATCAGAAGTTTCACAAAATTGTCATTAATAACAATTTCTAGAAAAACATTATTGATCAATGTATATACATAAAGGTTAGTATGAGCAAGTACATAGTTTTGGTTTTATATATTGATAATATCTTACTTACTACTAATGACATTTATTTATTGATCAAGACAAAAACAACTATTATTTGACCATTTTGACATGATGGATCTTGGTAAAGCAGCACAAGTTTTAGTTATACAAATTCACTATGATAAGACTAAGTTTTTTCTCATTTTGTCTAAAAGTACATACATTCGTTATATCTTAAAGAGGTTTAACATATAGCCTTTTCTTCTGTAAATATTCTAGTTATGAATGGTGACAATATCTTTAAGGACTTATACCCTTAGAATGATGTTGAGAGAGATCAAATAAAACTATTCCTATATGCTTTAGTGGTTGGTAGCTTGATGTATGCTTAAGTATGTATGTATGTACTAATATTGTATTTATGTTTGGTGTACTTGATAGATATTTGAGTGATCATAGATAAATCCATTAGGAAGCAATAAAGTAAGTATTAAGTTATTTTCAGGGTACTAAGATCTTATATTGACGTATTAATATACCAACACTCTTGAAGTGCTTGGTTTCAATGAATTTGACTATACAAGTTGCAAGGATGATAAAAAAAAGTTTAAGTACATCTTTATAATGGCAGGAGGAGTTATTTCTATGAAAACTATTACGCAAGTACTTACAGCTTCTTTGACTATAGAGGTAAAGTATATTATAAGCCTAATTATCATACAATATGATTGTGAAATTTCATTTAAGCATTGGGAGTTACAAAATCTTTTTGAGGCTGCTAAAATTATACTGTGATAATTCTATAGTTATATCTTTCTCTCGAAACACTAAGAGCATTTCTCGCTCCAAGAATATTGATATTAATTTCCATTTTGTCAAAGAGAAAGTAACATATCTCTCATTACTATTGAACACATGCCTTCCACCGGTATATTGGCGAATCAATTAACTAAAAGGCTTATCTATATGTATGTTTTAAGAATATGTCTCTCATATAAGACTATTAATAGCTTAGTTTTCTTTGTTTTAGTGGGAATTTTTTGTTTGTATGTTTTGTAGGAATTTCTTGGATTTTGTGTAATACTTGCCTATTATGGATGTTTGTCACTATTTATGAAAGTTTATATTCATTGTGTTGAATTTACATTGATGTTATTGTCATACTTCTAAACTAGTAGTACGTAGTTATTTACATCACATGCCTCATATTAATGTGTTAGCTATATATGATTAATTTAGCTACACATATTGTTGTGGAAGTATTATGGTATAATTCTGCACTCCAAGTGGGAGAATGTTGAATCAATTACTAAAACCTAGTATAATCTAATGCAATTATCATCTTAATTATGTGTATATGACATTTAAACCATTTATGAGATGGATATTATATTGTTAACTATATTATGGGCCCTTGAGTCCATTAACTAATGTAGTCCACACCTATTTATTGGAATTGTGACCTACCATAAATTGTATTTTAACTTAATTGATGTATTATGTATTGTTGCGTATTGCTAACTTAAGAGTTCTATGGTGATTTGTGTAGAAGAGATTAGCGAACAAGATTCAAAAAGCCCTAGTTTTTTTCTTTATTAGGCTGATTTGTTAATCTTATAACAATCTATCGAGGAATCATGACTTCTATTCAAATTTCATCACACTCAAGGGGTATTTTCTAATTTTAGTTATTTATATAAAATTATAAAATCTTATTTTAATTGGTTGAAACATATTGATGTTATAAATTTAGGATTCTTTTTATGCTAAAATTCCAACAAAACCTTTATTCTTAGGACCCATTAGAGAGATAACTCCTTTTTTATATGCTTTCTTTCTATCTAATCAAAAATACTTTTCAATTTTTATTAGAGAGAATACAAAGATGTGCGATTCTTATGACCAAACTATGGTAAAAGAATCCATATAGTCCTCCCTCTAGCATGCACACATAATTTTACCAATATTTTCGATTCTCCCAAACATTAAAAGTTTTTTTTTGAGAAATAAGGACATCAAAGATTATTTAAATGTTTGCATTCACCCTTTTAAATTATATCATTTTTTTAGATCATTTTTTTTGTAGGTGATATCAATCTAATCCAATAATGTACATTAGAAAGTGGGTTATTTGGTTTTTTTATTTTTCTTTACTACCTTAAGTTTGGTATAATCATGTTTAATTAACATTTTTTACTTTTTTTGTTCTAGCTAAGGGCATTAGTTTAATAAAACAATTACTTGGTTGTAGTTATGTTACTATTTTTGTAGTGGTATGTGAATTGCCATTTCATTACTATACAATAAATTAATTTATTCACAATCATTATATTTATGGTAAAAATGGTGATTTGTGCATCAGTATCGTGTAATTGTATTGATCAAGACTAAGGAGATATTGAATAGTATCTACACGTATACCCGTACAGTCCATCCTTTTCATATGTACTTGTTATCTTCTTCATTATATTCTTTTCCCCAATGTTACGAATACCGTACCGGGCTCGGTACCGGATTAAGCTTTGGAACGGAACGGTGTTGGTCGGTACCGGGCACCGTTTCGGGATATTTTTTTAATTTATAAAATAGTCCCTAAAATGTTTATAATTTGCAAAATAGTCCATATTGATATATTATACAGTTGTACTGTATACTTTACTAGTTTACTGTTTACATCAACCA
>JAOQMR010000001.1:13179823-13190078 GCA_027563865.1 Erythroxylum pelleterianum
AGTACACAATGACAATATGCACAAAGCTAACAATTCAAAACATTCAACATATATAATAAGTAACACAAAACATACTCTAACAATTTGCAATTTCAACAATTACAAAACATACTTAATATCATTTCTACTTCCTTCCATTTCCAACAATTTCCAATTCTAAGTCCTAACAATCACAAAACAAAAATTTACATTTCATTCCATTTCCATTCCAACATTAACCAATAATTTCCAATCCTAACAATTACAAAACAATCATAATTCTATTTCCAACAATTTTCAATTCTAACAATTATAAAACAATCATAACTTCATTTCCACTTCCTTCCATTTCAACAATTACAAAACATACTTAAAATCATTTCTACTTCCATTCATTCCTAAAAAATTCCAATTCCAACAATCACAAAATATTCATAATTACATTCCATTCCAACAATAACCAACAATTTCCAATCCTAACAATTACAAAACAATCATAATTCCATTTCCATTCATTCCATTAACAACAATTTTCAATCCTAACCAATTACAAAACATTCATAATTCCATTTCCATTCATTCCATTTACAATAATTTCCAATCCTAACAATTACA
The DNA here is from genome assembly GCA_027563865.1 of Erythroxylum pelleterianum. NCBI lineage: Eukaryota > Viridiplantae > Streptophyta > Magnoliopsida > Malpighiales > Erythroxylaceae > Erythroxylum > Erythroxylum pelleterianum. Next base: position 13,180,418 of record JAOQMR010000001.1, read on the forward strand.
AAACAATCATAATTCCATTTCCATTCAATCCATTCCCAACAATTTCCAATCCTAACAATTACAAAACAATTATAATTTCATTTCCATTCAATCCATTCCCAACAATTTCCAATCCTAACAATTACAAAACAATCATGATTCCATTTCCATTCATTCTATTTACAACAATTTCCAATTCTAACAATTACAAAACAATCATAATTTCATTTCCATTCAATCCATTACCAACAATTTTCATTCCTAACAATTACAAAACAATCATAATTCCATTTCTATTCAATCCATTCCCAACAATTTCCAATCCTAACAATTACAAAACAATCATAATTCCATTTCTATTTATTCAATTTACAATAATTTCCAATCCTTACAATTACAAAACAATCATAATTTCATTTCCATTTCATTCCATTTACAATAATTTTTTGCAATTTGGTCCTTGGAGAATTCGAATTTTTCCGAAATGTTCCGAAAAATTCCGGAATTGTTGGTACAGGCCAGTACTCACCGGAATTTTCGACCGGTATTTTAATAGTCGTACCGGTTCCGTTTTTCGACCGGTACAGTACGTATCTTATTTAGTTCAATTTCTTTTTTATAATACATAACATATTCGCTCATATATATTTTGCAAGGTAATTCGGTTTAAATCGATATAAAAACTTATCATGTACGTGCATTAGAACTACTTTTAGCAGGTTAGATTCTACTAGTTTATCAAGGAATAAAGAGCTTTACTATAGTGGTTGTCTCTCTTACTTTTTCAACTTGCTCGTAACTTTTGTTTTCTTGAAGAAAGCACCAGCTTTTGGATCAGGGGTGAGAATTTGAACTAACTATGTCTTATTCATGTTATGAACGCCTACCACTAAACTACTAAGAGTCTAAGAGTTTTAATTAATATATTATGTAATTCTAAGTTTGAGCATATTCACCCTTATGATACACCCAAACTCCAAAATTATTCTGGCATAAAACTTTCGACTTTCCAACTAGTGAAATTCTCCAAAAGATACTATCTTCACTTTGGTAAAGTAACAATTGGATTATATTCTGAGGCTGTATTTTAAGCTTTCTTAATTTGTTTCCCAGCATTTTCCATCTTCTCTGCCTTCTTCAATTACTCACCATATTTCTTTATGTTATGTCTATGAATTTCCAGTCTCCTTTTTAGGTTATCCAAAAGGCTCATTTCCAAGCCTACAACATTTCCCGCATTCCTCTTCCATTTCAAAGAGAAAAATCTAAGTTGAAGTGAGTCATTCTGTCATATAAAGAGAGGAAATGAAGATTTCGCTCCTTACATGGCTCATCTTGATGATTTTATGTGGCAATCACGTGACTTCGGGAGAAGATTTCAACCTCTCAAAGCCTTCTATGCAAGAACAGTTTCAGGGTATCATTCAACTTATTTCTCTGTTTTTTTTTTTTTCCCCAGTAGTCAGTCAGTAAGGAAGAATGTAATATTATATATATATATACGATCTCTGAACCGAGACATGCAGGTGTAAATGGCAACATGACATTGAATGGACTAAGGAGTGGCGGAGTAGAAAGCAAGGAAAAGCCTGAAATCTTCCACTTAATAAAGACGGGGCATAGAGGTAAGGGGTCTAGCGGTAGTGCAAATATTAATCACAAAACGCCTGCTTCAGCACAAAAAAGTGATGCGCCAGTTTCTGCGCGGCCATCCATTCTTGTTTCAATTTGCAGTGCCTTGAACATGACCTTAGCTTTGGCTCTCATATTTCCTTTACCAATAACATTCTAGAAAGGATGTCAAAGTTGTTCCGAGATCTAAGCGATATTAATCTAGCATTGTTGACAGTGGTCTCTATATATCCTTCTACTGCTATTTCAAACTTCAGGTATTTGGTTGTCTTGTTCCATTGTGGGTCTTTTTTTTTTTCTGATGATTGTTCTTTCACGTACTAAATTGACACGTTATATTTTGGCAATAAGACACCTTAGGATTGTTGTGTAATCAAATATGATGTAAATCATCCTAACCGGTCGTCTTACAACACTATGATGCACTTGAAAGAAATGTTTCTCCAACTAGTATGTATAGTTGCATAGCAAACAAGGTGACAATAACATTGATGCCATAAGCAGAAAAAGAAATACAACTAATCAATGAAGTGGTAATGTTTCGAACAAACTTAAGTTGTAGTTTCTTGTAAGAAACCACAAGTTTTATCTGACAGCTTTTGGAAACATGTGACTGCTCCAATGCTGTCAGAAGTAGAGGGGGAATCAGTTTTTTTTTCCTCGAAATTAAAATAGTTAGTTTTGCCAAATAACAACTTAAATTAGTCCATATTGCCTGATTCTTGTGTCATATAACAACAAAAATTTTGTGAATATGGCTGCAGGGAGGCTAACCTCTAGCTGAACTACAATTACCACTGAATCAAGGCTATGAATCTCTCTTATGCCAAAAAGTGAATATTGGCATAACCCTCCAGAACATTTTCAACCGAGTACCTTCAAGAACTTCAACAACATATATAGTCAACAACAATGTTAGTGTCTTAGACAAATTCTATTTGCTTTTCTCATATGCTCTCCAGTATGAAGCATTATTAGAGAGCCCTTTTGTCTTTTAAACAGTTCCTTACAGAAATAGTGTATAGAAACAAAGACTGAAACATACACCACCACCTCCAAGACCACACGCCAAAGAAATTAAGCAATATCGGAAGTTTCCACATCTGAATGCCTCAGATCTCGTATATGAACTTCTCAAAAAGCTTCATCTGCTCAGATTGCAGAGCAATGGCAATCGATAAACTCCCATCGTTTGTTGGACTTGGCAAGATAAACGATAAACCCTCGTAAGGAATTCCTCCAGGGCCCATGAAAATAGGCCTCCCCCAACCAAAATCGGCGTCATGAATTGGCAACCTAACCCAACTTGTGATCCCAAGATTTGGATTCTTAAAAGTATGAGCACCACGGACAAGGGCTGTCAAATCAGGTTGAAGTTCCAAGTAGTCAAGGGCTGACCTTAGATAATCATTGTCCATCCTACCCAAGCCACCATGAATCCTCCCAGCGGCAAACCACGTGGGCTTTGATTGAAGATCTCCGGCGAGAGCAACTGGGGTCGTTGTGAAGATCACATTACCAAAGTAACCAGGTGGGAGTGGTGGTTGCAACCTTGACCTGCCATCCGTAGCTATATACAACTTGGTTTCTTGGTCATAGGGAAGTTCACGAGCCTTGCATACACATCTCCATACATGACCAGCCAACATCTCGTAGGAGCTGTATGCAATTGTGTTGCCATCTTCCTTAGCTTTGGCTTTGAGGGTGTTCAGTTGGGCCCTGGTTAGCTTGAACATGGACACGGTGGTGGTGTCAGATTTTGAGGTCTCGGAGGCCGATTTCAATGCCGGAGGTGGCTGGTACTCGATGTGGTGGAATGCTGGTCGTGGTGGGTCTCTTGCTCTGAGGAGGGTTCTGTCAATGAACGGAGGAATCGTTAGATCGAGACCTCTAGCCATGTCTGACCAAGTGTTCACGAAATGAAGACCTGAAAATCCATCTGCTGCATGATGTTGCATGCCGACGCCAAGCGAAACCCCTCCGCATTTGAAAAAGGTTACCTACGTTATTAGAACCATAACAAAACATTGAGTTCCCACTTCCAAGACAATCCATAATCGCTCCAAATATAAAATTATATATCTTTACCTGCAGAACCAAGAGAGGATAAGTGGAGATGCCGCCGGAGTAATCAACGGTGGGAATAAGCTGCCTGAGCTCCAAAGTGGGCGCAAAATCACCGAAGTCATCAATGACGGAGCTCGTCTCCGCCACAACAAAAAGCACCCCCTCTCCATTACAGTCAATCTCAATCCGACCATCGTCGTCCCTCCTCAACCGTCCGGCCATCGGATAGAACGGCACAAGAGCCTTAGCCAACGCCTCCTTCATGATATTCGGGTCAAAAAAGTTAGCTGCTCCAGTTGGTCGGTAAAAGTATACGCTCGGTGTGTGGAACCTCGGAACCACTAAGTCCACGTTCGCGTTCCACAGGCCGTACCGCGGCGTCTCCTCCGCCGGCGGCACTAGTGTTGATTCCTTCACGTCAACTTTCATGTTATTGACTGATTTGCCCCTTTAAAACACCTCTAGACTGTGGTCCCACTACAAGCCAAGATAATACTAATAATTAAATGAATGGCTCTTATATCAGCCGAACATATTAAGATGGCCCGTCTGGAACAGAAAGAAAGAAACATAGTAAAAACAGAAGAATAAAAGCTGTTTGGATTGAATGAAAAGGGTGAAACAAAACTGTTTGTTTATTTTGATAATTCATTTGGGGCCTAATAGATTTGGAATTGGACCATTAATTAATAATTATGAGTAATTGAATTCAATTCTCTCAGGAGAAGAATGAACCGATAAAATGGGCATCTAAAATTGAATGAAACATTACCACACAAAGTCTAGTCTAGTCTTCTTTTTAAACGACGCTGAAAACAACCTTCTCTTATTTTTATACTTGAACTAATTCTCTTGTTCTTGATACACTGATCCTATCAATGAATACAAGAACTTAAGTTAACTGAATAACAAAAAACTTGCAGAAAAGATAAGAGAAGAAGAAGCTTACCTGGAGAATGTTGAGAGAGAGAAAGAAAGAGAAGGAAGATAGAAGAGAGGTAGAGAAAGGTGGGGTTTGGAGTAAAGTTGACAACTTAGGAAATGGAGATTTGGTGGGAGTGCGTTGAGAGGTCAATATATATACAAAACCACCACAAAAAACAAAAGAACCAGCTAAAAGGACAACCTCTTCTCTTCTCTTGGGGGTTTATCTATATATGTGTATATATATATACACGTACGGTACAGAGGATGCGCAATGCCAAACAAAAGGTTGTGGAGACATTCACCTACTCCAGCCAACTGACCTTTACCACTCATCAACTGCCACGCAATTTCATTGACCATCGGACTATTAGTCTATAAGGCACTTTCTCAGTCTGGGCTTTCTGTTTTCCCCTATTTCCAAGGTTTAACCCACAATAGAGAGGCAAAAATAATTACAGGATGCAAAGACTTTTCAGCCGAAAACTTGGACAAAAGTTTGGTCCATTGTAAGTTTGATATCTTAATTCAAACCTGTCACCCACTCCGTCTTTTTCCTCTATTTCAATATTAATTCCTTTCCTCCTACGATGTTCATCTTTCTGACTTTTGGTATCTTGGGTGTGGATAGATAAGATTTCACGAGTTCCTTCTTTAAAGAACTCCTCAATCCTCCGATAAAGTTGCAAGATATCAACTACGGGTGGACACGACCATGTTGACACTCTTGCATAGTTAATTCCATTATATGATTATTATTTTTATTTTTATATCTTGTAGTCTTGATTTGTATAATTTAATTTAATTCATTAGCTAAGATTGAAATAATTAATATTAATTATAATAATTACAAAAGTCACACAATAATAATTACCAAATTTTTTCTTTTATTAATTTGTCAAATCTAACCAACTACATGATAAGATTTTTACAATTATCATTGTAAGCTTTGGAGCAACTAATAAGATTACTCATTTATGATTGGAAGGTTACAACTATAAGTCACAGAAATAATCTCTTTATAAAAGTACAAAGAAAGGCTACGTATAATTAATAACCTTCTTTCAACCCTCGCAAAGCTTAGTGAAAGTTTTTTTTTTCCAACTAACAAAAAGTGAAGCTTTTCAATGTATGTGAGTGAAAGTTCGTTGAACGCCGTCAAGTAACTTAAAATTTTTTAAATTTTTTATAAGAGAAATAATGGCCACAAGATGTAAGATTTACTTTATCATCTAAATTCGATAAAAGTTTATTTTTAAAAAATGAATAAGAAATTATATTAAACATAGCCAAGCTATTGCAAAATTACAAGTATAAACCAATCACCAAAATATAAAGTATTTGTCTATCTAGGCACTAATGGACGAAGTAGAAGATAAACAGAAGAGTTGCTTATATATACACTAGATGTTTAACAACCCACTACTCTCAGATATTCCATCTTGATTTCATCTGCTATTAAATCAAATTGTCGACTCCCATGGCCAAAATCATTTCTCGTATCTAGTTCAACAACTTATTTACTACTTGATACTTATCTTCCGCTACTTTTCAGTAGATTCGGTGATTCCTCTCTTTCTAGATCATATAAATTGTTGATATGAAAGCAACTTTGGGAAGGATGGCATTTTCATTACCTAGTTTAGTGAGATTAATGAACCATCTCAAATTAAGTTTCCAATCATAACTATTATTCACAACACCCACCATTTCTTGGATATAGCTCCAAATGACTTTGGAATAAACACAATTAAAGAATAAATGGTTCCTTTCTTCTTCAATATTCTGGCAAAGTACGTAGCAGGTGCCATCTGAGTTAAACCATCGACTTTTTGTCCGCAGCCTATTTTTAATGGCTAGCCAAGTTATAACGGATTCTTTGGGGTTCAAAGACTTTTTCTAGACCAGGGTAAACTTGGGACTACCAGCAGATCTTGTCTAAAAATCCAATGATAAGATGTAGTTGTGAACAAACTGCTTGGGTGAAGGGTCCATGAGATAGAATCATCTTCGCTGCTATCACTTATTGGAGGCAAATACTTACGTAAGTGGGAGAATCCTCGAAACTCTGACCTCCATCTTCCATTTTGAAAAAATTAAGAAACTCTAGCATCCACTTGCAATCTTTTACACAAATGTAAGATCACCGGGTTGTTAATCAAAGGGCTAATACGTAGCCAGTTATCAAACCAGAGCCACATATTTCTTCCACCATTTATTCTGTGTTTAATGAAGGGGTATAAATGTTGCCTCATCTTCAATAGTTCATTGAAGAACCACAAGTACTGTCTGGACATCGTAATTTGCTAGAAATTTTTACCTTGAAGATAAACAACAATGACCCATTTTGTCCAAAGAGCTTCCTTATCTGAGAATAGTCACCAAACCCTCTTGCTAATTAATACTTTTTACATTGTAGCAGTAGAATGGATGTTGAGTCCCCTTATTCCTTCAAAGATGCTACATCCTGCCATTTGACTTTAGCATTTATGCCTAATTCATCTCTTCCTGACCATAAGAATGCTTTTAATAACTTATTGATGTCCTTGATGATCTTCTTTGGTAATACTGTATGTGCTAACTAGTGTATCTAGAGACTCATCAATATCGATATAATCAAAGTGATCCTACGTGCGTAGGATAAAAATCTGTTTTGCCAAAACATAATTTTGGATTTGATATGCTCCAGAATAGATCAACAATCTGCATACTTCAACTTTGTAGAAGCAATGGTCACTCCTAGGTATCTTATAGAAGGGGGTAGAGAGTTAATCCCGTACTCTACTAAACTCTCTAGCATTCTGCACATCTGCTAAAACATACATGCTTCTTTTCTCCATATTTATCCGCAATCCTGACCATTCCAAGAATATCTTTAGTGAGTGCATTGAGATGGGTGAGTTTGAGTGCAGAGCATTTATGGTGATATTGGAAATTGCCATTTGAAGCCATAAGCGATCTTAGGAGCCTGGACATGCCCTCTATAATCAAGGTGAAAATGTATGGTGGGAGGGGGTCTTCCTGACGAATACCCTTAGAATTGATAAACAATATGGATGGGACTCCATTAAATAGCACGCTGAAGGATGGTGATTGGATGCATTCCATAGGCTAGTTAACAAAGCTAGAAGACATCTTTAGAATTTCCATGAAGGTCTTAATGAAACTCCAGATAATAGTATCATAGGCTTTATAGAAGTCTATATTTATCATACAACTTTTTATGGGTCTCCCAAAAGCGTAATCTTCCATCAGATCATTCATAGTTAATATGTTGTCACCAATTTGACAACTAGGAATAAAAGTTCCTTGATTCACACCAACAATATTCGCAATAACCCTTTTCAGACTATCCGCCATCAGTTTAGCTATTACAACATTGCAGCAAGAAATGGGTCTAAATTCCTCCAAAGTCATCGAGTGTTTTTTCTTAGGGACCAAACAAAGATATGTTTTGTTAAGCTCTTTCAACAAATTGGCATTTTGGAAGAACTCCAACAAAACTACAGTATATAATTGTCCAGTGATGTTCCACGTCTGTTTAAAAAATTCTGCAAAGAAGCTATTCGAACCTGGGGCTTTCAATGGATGTAAACGGAAGAAAGATTTCTTGATATCTTGCTCCAACACTAGAGCAATCAGTTCAGCCTTCCTCCCCTACTTTGTAGCTCCTTCTAGAATTCGCTTCATGTTGGTCAAGGGCAATTCATACATTCAAGATCATTAACTTATCAAAATAGGACTTTGCCATCTCCCTCGTGATCTCATATTTCAAATCCCCATTGTTATCATATAATCTAACTATTCGGTTGGAATTACGTCTTGCCATAACTATCGCATTGAAAAACTTAGAATTTGTATCTCCTTCTCGAAACCAATTCACCCTAACTTTTTTCTTTTGGAAGGAATTTTGTAGTCCCACAGTACTCATATAATTCTTAAGCAGATTTCTTTCCTTCACCTTTAAGGTTACATCATTTGATTTGGAGTAATACTCTGCTTGAGTCTGTTGCACTTGTAGTTTCAAAAAGGAAATATCCTACTTTTTGTTATGTATGAAACTTTTTAATGCATTCTTAACCAACTGATTGAGCCCAAGTTATCTTATAAATTGACTGCATTTTCATAATTGTTAATATACTTTTTGACTCCTAATTGGTGATTTTTGTGCTTAAACTGGTTCCTTATAGTGAGCTCATATGAATTGCAATTTGTTAGTAAAATTGTTGCAAATTGATATTTATTGCATTATAATTTTTCTAAGGACAATTGATACTGCAAATTACTATTTTGTCTTGTAGGAAAACAAGGGAGTCAACTCATCAGAAAGTCAACAGGATGTGAGCCTAGCAGCACGTCGCGGCACATCCAACAGAAGGCACGTCGCGGCGTACAACGAGCAACAACACGTCGCGACGTCAAGTAATTCACATGCCACGACGACCAACCAAGAGCAGCACGTCGCGACATCAATTAATTCACTCGTCGCGATGTGCAGACGGATATCCGAACTCCAAATAGAAATTTCTCTCACTATTCTGACCCGACTCGACCCCTACCTTTAAAAAGTTGCCAAATTAGGTCATAAGAGAGTCGGCTACACACATAACACAGAGAGCAGAATACAGAGACATATTATTCGAAGACCTAGGAGAGACGATTCGACACTTCGCCACCACCATCTTCCATCTATGACCTGCCACCGTCGACCACTTCATCACCATCTACACTGCAGGATCCATCTCTACCATGGGTGACGCCGTCGGAGTTTCAACAGTGATGAGGACTACAACAGTCATGTTTGGCTAGGCGTTCGGACCTCTTGAAGATGTAGCAATGGCTTGAGTTCACGGGCTTAAAAGGGGAGTAACAAACATTGTCTAAAATTTAGTTATATTATTATAGAACTCTGAGTTAGAGTTTTCGGTATTATGACTAAATTAGCTTGGTTATAGTTTAATCAGGTGTTGAACAATGTTTTATGTTATGGATTTGTTTATGTAGAACTTGGTGCTTAAATATATGAAGTCTCATATATGTCTTTTGGTGATTGCATTAA
>JAOQMR010000001.1:13190178-13210188 GCA_027563865.1 Erythroxylum pelleterianum
CACAAGCTAATGATATGTCTTTGGAGGAGATCATAATGATTTTGGAGACGAGGACTCTTCAATTCCAGCAGTTTAGACAACCGTACGTGACTCGACAAAATCTAAATATGACACCAAATGCCGAAGGTAAGTTTTCTTTAGAAGATATATTGCAAACTTTGACCGCTAATACTTTGATGTTTCAGCGGAATACAGAAGCAAGTATTTGGAAATTGGAAAATCAACATAGGAATTTGGAAAACCAACTAAGTCAAATTGCAGCTGCCGTTAATCGAATGGAGGCACAAAGTTTTGAAAATTTTCCAGCGCAACCAAAATTGACGCAAAACAAACTACAAAATATTATGATTCCGCCCCCTTTTCCAAGTCGATTTTTCAAGGAAAAAAAAGGAAGAATAAGCAGAATTAGAAGAGGAAGAGATTATAGTTCGAGAAAAGATGGAGGAAGTGCAACCTCTTAAGGTAAGCGATGCAGTTCATGTTATCGCTAACCAAATTTGGTTTCCTTTTCCTAATTGTTTACAAGTACAAGAAGAAGAAGAACAGGAAGAGCTGCAAGAAGTACAATTTTTAGGAGAGTTGTGGGCGACCAGCTGAAGACCGAAGGTGACAAGCAGGATGTCGAGTCTCCACAACCATTGGCCTTACTTTTACAGAGACCATCCTGATGTGAGAAGGGCAATGCCTGAAAAGACAAGTGGACATTAGAGTATGATGGTGAGGCGATAAAGTTCCACTCTTCCGAAGTTATGGAGCATCGTGCTAATAAAGAGCCTACTTTGAGGGAAGGTGCTCTAGGTTTCTCACGGAGTTTGAGCATGCTTCCTGTTGGACTCAAGCATCCATTCGATAATGGATGATGTACATATGCCAAGGGTCAAGCTTATGACCTTTAATAAGCGCCTAATGGGAGGCACCCTATTCGTATCCTTTTTTATGTGTTTTTTTAGAAAATTTCTTTTATTTTCATTTTTATAGGAATTTAATTTAATATTTTCGATTTTGCAATTTTAATTTTCATCTTTTCATTTTAATTAACAAAAAACAAAAATAAAAATTATAAAAAACGAAAAATTTTAAGTTACCGCCTCCCCTCTTTTCCCTCTTTAGTTTCCCTCTTTGTTTTCCCCAAATCCCTTCTCTCATCTTTAATTTGCAGTTGCCGATACTCCATCCCAATACGCATTAATCCACCAATTTCATCTTCTCTTTCAGAATACACGCATCTCTCATCTTCCCTTGCCCACACACCCATCACCCCTCACTTTTGTTTTTGTAATTGTGTTCTAATTTTGTGAAATTGCAAGTGGTCTAAAAGGAAGAAAAGTCACTCTCGAAGGCTTCCCATGCCCATCCAATTTGCGGCTGACTTTTCTCCACCACAGATTTGCAACTCCTTGATTGGGCACTTCGTCAATAGAGAAGCTTTCTTTTCCTTTTCCTTTATTTTGTTTTTATGCTTCTTTAATATTGAGGACAATGTTGATCTAGGTGTGGGGGAAATAATTGAAATTTTGGTGTGCAAATTTTTTATTTTTGTGTGATTAATGAATTTTGCAAGTGGTTATACATGTTAAGCCATGAAGCTTGGTCATATTAGTTTGGATGAGATTGGGTATATGCATGACATTAAATTGGGCTAAGTGAGTTTTCAGGTGAATCATGTTTATTGATTGCAATAGCTGATCTCATAGACTTAGTCAAAATTTTGACATTGGAGTGAGGAAGTAAATTGTGGAATTAAAGTGAATTCTTAACTTCAACCTGTGAGCGAAGTTTGAGCCTAAATGACATCATCTTTATGTCATGATATTTGTTTGAATTGTGTGATGCTCCCCTATTCATGTTGCCTTCAGAACTTGCATAAAACTAGTTTGAATTTGTTTGATCACATAGGATATAGATGTGATTAAGGCCTTCCTTGTTTTTACACCCTTAGCTTAAAATTGACCCACCGAATTATTTTCCCTTTTTGCAAACATGTTTGAGCCTCATCCTTGTTTTTCAATTAATCACCTCACATTATAAAACCTAAAAACCCCATTAGCCTTACCCTATCACAAGCTAAATGAAGCATTCAAAGACTAAGCGTGGGCAAGCCTAAGGATGGAATCTGGAATCTGCAGATAAAATTCCAGAAGCCATCTTTTCAAGAAGTTACCTATCGAAATTAGAAGAGCACCTAATCTGGATAGAATCAAGAGAAGATAACGAAGAGATAAGCATAAAAGGGGGAGAGTTGGTGATTGACGCAATCTAGCTTAGGTTTAGAACAGGATTTTCGTTTCTGCACTTTTCTAATTTTCTTGTTTTTACGTTTCTGTATATTTTAATTAGGATTTTCGTTTCTTCATTAAAGAACCAGGGATGGAGACTTATTGATTTGTTATTTCCTTTATTTTCAATTCAATTATGAGTAACTAATTTTCTTATCTTGGTTGAGGAGATCCATGTTACACGTTATTATGGTGAGATATTTCAGAGACTTTTTATGTTGTTAATAAACATTGGATATGTTCAGATCTATTCTTTCTAATTGGATTTATTGGTTTCTAGCTGCTCAACTAGAGATTAATTGATTCAATCGCTAGATTAACGGAATATGCGGTAATCATAAGTAGCAATTAGGATTAACTTCTCTACGTTAGAGTTGGAAAATTCTAAGAAGATATTCGCTTGATTGATTGCATGTCATATATTTCACTTGCTCATTGGTTCTTGCTTCTTAATGTTATTATTCAATTATACCTATGATTGTATCTAGGTTATTGTTTAATAAGAATGCTATGATACATGTTTCTAGTTATTACACTTAAGAGAAACTTCTCCGAATAAATGTTTATTAATGATTGCAATTTTATGTCAAGGATCCTTAATAGCATGATAACATCGGTGACCCGAAACCAAGGTATTTTGTCATTGATTTTTCAGATTTAATTATTTCTTTTGATTTGTGATTTTTCTATTGATTTTCTGATATTGACGTTTTTGGACAAACCCCCCTTTTTATTTTCGTTATTTGTTCTGGTTAAACTCGCTAACCTTTACCGTTAAAAATTCCTCGTGGGAACGATATCTGCTTACCGCTACTTCATTAATTTGTTTTAACGGAAGTGATTTCTTTTATATTTGGTTGCAGGCGACAGCATCACCATTTCCTACACTGCATTGTCCTGCCCAACAAATTTAAACAAAAAAGTTCCATCTTCCCGAAGCAACACCCATTCTAGTCCCGTGCTATTCCATCTGGCTTTTGCCCAAGCGTCCACTGTTGGAAATGATGGCCTCTTATTCTAGAAAAAACCAATCAGTGTTGTCTACCACTTTTGTGTTCCTGCATCCAGAATCTCCTTCAGAGGGCAAATTACTCCATCCCTCGAGACATCTTGATAATTTTTTAAGACTCCTTTGTTATGATAACTAAATAGTCTTTTTTTTTTCAGGCATCGGTAAGTGCCACTCCCTCTTCAGATAACCTTTTGTTGGTTGCTCCTTTAGGATGGGTTTTGTTTTCTCTCCGGGATTTCAAGTTGACAATCTCACAAGAGAGCGGCGAGAACTCTTCGGCGGTTGGGAAGTCTCACCTACTTCCATCCAAACTCTCTAAAGCCCTGGCACGACCTGGTCGGTGTAGAAAGGGCTTCAGAAAAGGAGATATTTAGAGAGCGTGGGATACTCAAACTAGGGCAAGGTGGGAAACTAGTTTGGGTTCAAAGAAGCAAATTTAAAAAGGGTAGAAGAGTAATAATTTTAGAGAGAGAGGAGAGAAAAGGGTGTAGTAAGGGAAAAAGGCAATAACTTAATGAAGAGTTGCATAAAGGAAAAAGCCAACAAAAACCATTCAACTTTATTCACATTGACAAACAACAAAGGTTGAATACTATTTATAAACAAACACTGGGTATATAAATTAATATCTTAAAGTTCTGAGTGAACATATAAATTTTTTTATATATGAATTACTTTTTTATAAATAAAAATTATGAAAAATTGAACATAGTATTCGAAGCAATATATAACTTTAAGGAAAATAAAGAAAAGTTTAAACTTGCTTTTTAATTATTTGGATCGCCTAAAGAATAAGAAAGTAATTGCTTTCCTTTACCTATAGAATTAGATATCTAAAACTGAAAATTTCAATATTTAATTGATTGAGTTGTTTTTCTTTTATACCACGAGGACTACTAGTGGCCATAATTAAGTAGCAGAAAGACGGAGGTATCAATTCAGGACATGTATATATCATATATTTTGTGTTTTAGAACAATTCATATTCACATATTTTATCCTTTTTGCCAACCAGCATAACGTCTAGAAAGAAGCAAGCAAATGATATTGTTTGCGACAAATTATGTTTGTCCAGAAAAATGAAATGGTGTCAAAAGTTTTAGTTCCCTCAAAATTTGGAGAAGCTTAAACTCAAACTTACGTTTTTTTAAAATAAAATTCATCCTAACTTCTTCTTTTAAATAAAATATACTTTTAACGAATTAATAGACTTGTTTTTTAAATCAAGTTTTATTCGCAAGGACAAAATTGTTGTAGCGACCCCTGTGTTATACGAAAGTTGCTAATTAAACCCTGAAATATAAAATGTTACTCTATTAACCTTATGTTTTCAATTTTGCTGCAAAAAAAACCCTTATCCGTGTGTTGTTAAGGGGCTGTGAGTTAATAAAATTTCAACTCAGAATTTGTTTTGCTAATATTTATATGTCAAGGTTTTTTTAGCAACTTATGAATAACACAGGATTATTAAGGTAATAAATTATATTCGCAAGTAATCTCCCATGACTATATAATCATTCACAAATATAGAGATGATTATACTATTTGAATGTTATCCATTTTTAGTTTATGGCTGAAAATACTATTTGAATGTTATTCAATTTTAGTTTAGGGTCTCATCGCTTTCACCTTTTCATGACAAACCTGGGAAGTGAAGTGCTATCCTCGAAGTTGACCAAATCAAATAATTCTACACTTACATTTTCGGTCAATAGATTCGCAGTCGACTTGTCTTCTAATTATTTTAAGCCCCGCCTGTGTTTTTTTTTTCTTTGTTGGTAAAACTAGACCACCACTATTGACTATAGCAAAGGATGACAAAGAGTTTTCTTTTATAATGGAAAACAATCTTCTTTTTTCTATAACAACCTAACCTTTTAGTTGCATATATTTGCTTTAATATATTCATTTAGTATTTTATAATGCCTCCACTTAATGGTTTCAATAACTTTGTTTATGTATATGGAGGCAATGAATAGATTGAAGCAAAAACACCTTGGGTATCCCCTAAAAGACAAAATTAGAACAAACTAAGCCGATAGAGTAACCTAAGGAATGCCCTTAAAGTCTTATAGCTTTCTTAACTAATCGAAATTATTAAAACTCAGCCCTATTTATCAATCTCTTCATCTCCACCAACCTAATTACATAAGCTTTAATATTCAGAATTACATATGGACAATTACAAGAGTAAGGCCAATTCTATTATAACGTATGAGACATATTTCTTTTACTAATTAAGAAAACACAAGGGGGAAAGTTGAGTACAAAACAGTTCTCATACAATAAAAAAGTACAAATAAAGGGTGAGTAGTGAGAACAGCAAGTGGAAGGCGGTTGGTGAGATGGGGACGTGGCCGTGTCCTAATGCAAATTCAACTGATCACCAACTCTGACAAGATGGTGTCCCCTCCCCCATAACAATTAACAGGCTGAAGTTTGGTGGGTTGTTGTTGGGACGCGCCACGTAGAAGATCGATAGAGTGATTCGAGAATGGCGCGTCCCACAGGGTTGGTGAGGAAGGCAAGCGTAGGCATTACGATAACCCATCGTAACTTGTAAGAGCTGGAGCTGACGCGAATATTAGGTAATGGGATTATGGGAGTCGACTTTTTGAGTATTTAGTATTTTAGTATTTGCTCGACTTTGTCTTTGGTTGGAAATTACTAGCATTTGATAGTGGTGTGGTGACAGGTCCGCGATGAATAGACTCTTCTGTAAAACTACGTAAAGCTTCAACTTTTAATAAAATATTAACATTTAAAATTTTTATCAATTTAATTTTATAAATTGCTTTTTATATATCTTTTGATTTTTTAATTACGATGAAAGGCATGTTGCACATTAAGAGTATTATCTAATTATAATTAATTAGATTAATTGTTAAAAATAAAATTTAAATTTCTAAACAAAATTTTAATAAAATTAAAAGATTAAATGGAGCTTTTTTAATTTTAACTATAATTTAAATATGGTAAAAGGCTTTAAATGAGTATGAAAGATATTTTTAGATGAATTCTTCTTTTTATTTATTTTGTTTGTGAAAACTTATTTGAATTATAATAGAGCATCTAGTGAATGATTAAAGTAAAATTTTAAAATAAGACAACCTAAACGGTAAATAGATGATATAAAGATAAAATAGTGTCTTTCAAACTACACAATTTGGTATAGAAAAAGTAACAAACATTATTGTAAAACAATTTCGGTTTCAAGTTTATTCATTTGTGATAGCTGCATCTACTGTGGTTCTTTCATAAAATAAAAACCAGGGCTAGCACCCTCTAATTATATTTTTAATCTTCCCATTGTGTTTTCTTTCATATCCGTCCAACATTTCAAGCTACTAGTTTTGTTCTTTCTAGGAAAAGAACATACAAGTCGCAATGCAAAGAGTATTACATAATTCATAAGATAGGCAATCCAAAACGAGAAGAAATTTGAGCGGAAATTGCATTCGTGAAGGGGGGTTTCAAAAAGTACCAATGGTGTTTGAGTTAAATTTATAAGACCTACAGTAGTTTGTTTGTTTTGTTAATTCAAACCCTTAATTTTTAAAATTATCAATCGTTCTTTATAATTTTAGTGTTGTAACACCCCAACTCTCTGTCATCCATATTTGTTAGAAAACTTAACTAAAACCAAAGAAACAACAATGTTTGTTGTTACATGACACAGCATAAAACACCAATGCGATACGTAACATATGACAATATATGGATTGAAACACTCATACTGATGAGCATCCAGCTCCATTTTGAGAAAATCATGAGCTTTCAATAATCACAATCACTCTTATGAATGATAAACTAGTGAAGACAATTTTGATAAAGATTAAAGTGAAGTATTTTATGAGGGACACCCGTGTAGGATGTTATATAATCGTGTCCTTTACTCAAACGACTACATGGATTAACTGTATAAGTCACTAGAAACGTATGCATAAGGAGGTGAAGAGTCAAAGACATACATCATCGAGTACATGCTCTATTTTGGCATACACAACTATATGTGACGTCCATGTGTCCTTATGGACCTGTCTACATCCATGATCTCTTCGAAGTTGGAAGGGACACGATCACTTATACAATCATGTACGATGCAAAAAAACCGTACTTTCAGACTATAAAAGAGACAATAGTTATATTTTTTAAGTATGAGCGACTAGAACAACAAAAAGTGAAGAAACACCAAGTGAGAGTGAGAAGAGAAAGTTCCTCATTCTTTTGTTGATAGTTTATAGCAACAAGTTGTTTATAGAGAGCATGTTTTGGACGTTAGTTTCAGAAGAGTGTTAAGTTGCTATATCAACTTGTTTTTCCAATCCTAAAATTTGGTGGGACAACTTGTAGTTGTAGTGTGATATAGTTTTGAGCAAGGGCCAATAGCCCGGAATTTAAATTCTTGTAAATTCTTATTTAAATTTAGTATATTTTCTTATTGGTTTGGCTCATAGTTTTTCCATTTACTATGGAGGGTTTTTCACATAAATTTCATGCTCATGTCATTATCTTTTCATTCCCGTACTAATCTGATTAATTGTTTTTTTAATAGCGAAGAAAAAGAACTCTGGATCACAGCTTTGTAGGAGGAGATGAGTTCTTTAAAGAAGAATGAAACATACGAGATAGCAAAGATTCTAAAAGGCAAGAAGGCGTTGAAAAATAAATGGGTACTTAAGATAAAGATAGATGGTAACAAGTTAGTGAAGCATAAGGAAAAAATAGTGTTGTAAGGATGCTTCCAAAAGAATGGCATAGACTTTGATGAAATCTTTTCACCAGTGATCAAGATGACCTCAATACAAATTGTGTTGGTTTTGACTATAAGTTTAGATCTTAAACTTAAGAAATTAGATGTTAAGACATCTTTCTTATATGGAGATTTAAAAGAGGAAATACACGCAAAGCAAGCACAAGGATTCAAGGTTAAAGGCAAGGAGTATCTAGTTTGCAAAATAAAGAAAAGTTTATATGGGTTAAAATAGGCACCAAGATAGTAGTATTTAAATTTCGATTCCTTTATGACAAGTAATGGTTACAAGCAAACATATATTGATTCTTATATGTATTTTAAGAAACTCACAAGTAAGAATTTCATCATTATTCTTCTGTACATAGATGACATGTTAATTGTGGGTTAGGATGTTGGAATAATCCAAAAATTATGGAGGGTTTTTGTAAATCCATTAATATTAAAGATTTTGGACCTATAAAGCATATTATGTAGGAAAATCCTGATGCTTGCATCATATACACATAGTGCGGAAAACAAAAAAAAATTATTCCGGGACTTTCTTGAAGTCCAGGATCTATGTGCCCATACAAGGAAATACTATTAAACCTAGCTAAAAATTCCCAATTCATATAAATGTTCATAACATATATATATATAGGAATTCATGACATTTACACAAATCAATCATTCATATAATAACCATGTACCTTGTGTGTAGTCTCCTTTGTTCTTTGATCTTTTACTCATCAGATTGTCACAAACTACAATGTCCAAAACAAACCGTCTCCAACAATGTCCACGTAGAGATCGGAGAAACTAACTGAATCAAACTCTTTGATTCAAAATTGGCTAGAATAATGATAAGAGGGCTAGTTGTCTCTTTGTTCTATGGAGAGCAAAAATGTTAAACAGAAAGAAGAGAGAAGATGATGATAAAGCTTAAAAAAGAAGCTTGAAAGATGGTTTATATATACTTATTAAAAACTAATAAGTTTTCGTACGAACATCAATCTTCCTTTTTAGCTTTTTTGTCTTTTATTGTTTTGTCTTTTATCATTAAAAGACAGTAAATTCAACTTATTATAGAAGACTCTCATCTTCCACATTGCACACACCTTTACATATATATATATATATGCTGAGGTGGTCTAGTCACACTGTGGTCGATCCTGCTAGTTCTAGGTGTGAAAAATACTAGAGACTTATTATAGCAATATCGATGTCGCTATCTCATCAGGACAGATCCCGATCTCATCGGGATCCATTTGGTTCTATTGCTATGTATATAATGGATCTCTATCCAAAACCATTTTATGAATCCTTCGAGTCACTCTTATGCATATGATCCATTAGGTTTCCGATTATGTTGGCCACTTGGATTAACACTTAATCAAAGCAAGTCATAAGTAGCATCTAGTAATACATCATGACCCCCAATTGACCGAAAAGTAAGTGATTTGACGAACAAACCCGTGCTCGTCACGAACCATCCCATGAACCCTCCCACAAACAGTTGCTGTGCAATTCGTCCTTTCACCATGCTATACTCCACTTGTTTATGAGTATGGGCAAAGTGTCAACTCTTACTAGACTGACTACGTCAAATTTAGCCCAAGTGATATTAGTTCTTGTCCTGGGACTCATTACTCTATATGTCAATGAAGACATTCTTTATGACACATGTGCTCTGGCCAGTGATTTCCAAGCAATGACCCTGACAAGAGGCCGTGGGTATCATATTCTGCTATCACAGAAGTGGTGAATCCTTTATTGGTTACTCAATTACCTTTGAATACCTCAAGCTGTATCCAATCACCACCCTATAATCGACCTCTGCAAGGAAACAAGGAATGGAGTCAAAGCACATAATCAGTATCCAAGATATCCTTGAGCACCTCAAGTCTAAGGATACTTGCACCATTTTTATGATAAGATTATCACAGACATTAGAATAGAACATCCATGTGATGATCTCATGGTAGGTCATATTATGTACTTACTACCTCTAGTAAGCATCCACATCTTAACTCTAAACATCTCATGTTTACAGTTTTTGAGATCTGCAGCTTGATTAAATCAAGGAGTTTTACATGTGCTAGTCTATCAGGATTACCGATGTCCAATCTCATTAATCCTATGACTAGGGATAATTTAGATACTGACATAATTACACATGATAGGAATCTAAGTAGTATGATCACATCATAATTTCCTTCATGCTATGCCATATATCATGGACTACATTAATTTGCTTATAGATCAATATCAATTCATAAATAATGAACACCAATTAATGAAATATGCATTCCTTTATTATTGAAAATAAAGTCTGTACACAACTTTGTACAAAACGCGCTAAAGGTGATTTCCTTTAGGGCACTACTCTAACAAATCTCCAACTTGACCTAAAGCTAATCACCTTGGTATCTAATACCATAGGCGAGTACATGAGAATTAAAGCTATTATGTGACAATGGCTTCGTCAACAGATCAACAATATTCTTCTCAGTGGGAATTCTCGCTATATGTACATCACCTCAACCAATAATCTCCCTAATGAGATGATATCTGCGGAGTACGTGCTTAGACCATTGATGAGACCTTGGTTCCTTCGCCTGCGCAATAGCCCCATTGTTGTCACAATACAACTGTATGGGCCCATCACTGCTAGGAACCACACCAAGTTCAGTAACGAAGTTCTTAATCCAAACTACTTCTTTTGCTGCGTCTAAAGCGACAATGTACTCTTCCTCGGTTGTTGAATGGACAGTCATCTCTTATTTGGAACTCTTTCAACTGACCGCTTTGTCGTCCAGTGTGAATATATAACCTGATTAGGATTTGGAATCATCTTTATCATATTGAAAACTAGCATCTGTATGACTGCTCACTTTTAGATTTCCATCTCCATATATCAAGAAAACATCCTTAGTCCTTCGTAAGTACTTGAGGATGTTCTTGGCAACCATCCAGTGACCCTTACTAGGATCTGATTGGTATCTACTCGTAACACTTAGAGCTTATGATACATCGGGTCTCGTACATAGCATAGTGCACATAATAGATCCTACTACAGATGCATAAGGGGTCGTATTCATGTGCGTCCTCTCATATTATGTCTTAGGACACATAAATTTCAAGAGTGTTATCCCATGAGTCATGGGAAGATACCATCTCTTTGATTGTTCCATGTTAAACCTCTTTAGCATCTTGTCTATGTATGTCGATTGTGAAAGACCAAGCAACCTTTTCGATGTATCTCTATAGATCTTTATCCCGAGGATATAAGTTACTTTACCAAGATCTTTTATGGAAAATTGTTTAGACAACCAAATTTTCACAGATTGTAGCATAGTGACATCATTTCCAAGTAATAATATGTCATTTACATATAGCATGAGGAATAAGATTGCACTCCTACTAACCTTCTTATACACAAAGGGTTCATTCAGATTTTGTGAGAAACCAAACTCTTTGATTATCTCATCAAAGTGGATATTCCAACTCCTAGATGCTTGTTTCAATCCATAGATGGATTTCTGAAGCTTACATACCTTTTCGCCATCATACGAGATGAAGCCCTCTGGTTGTGTCATATACACATCCTCGACTAGATTTCTATTTAGAAAAGTTGTCTTCTCATCCATTTGCCATATATTATAATCATAATGAGCGGCAATGGCTAGGAGTATCCTAATAGATTTAAGCATTGCTACTAGGCTGAAGGTCTCATCGTAGTCAATTTCTTATCTTTGATAGAAACCTTTGGCCATAAGCCTTGTTTTATAGGTAATCACGTTATCATCCATGTCATTTTTCTTTTTGAAAACCCATTTACACCGTTTGGGTTTTATTCCTTCGGGTGCCTCAACCAAAGTCCATACTTGGTTTTCATACATGGAATCCATTTATGCTTTCATGGCACTAAGCCGTTTCTCAGACTTTGAACTCTTCAAAACCTCTTCATAGGTAGTAGACTCATTATCTTCTATGAAAAAATACGTCATTCTATTCAACCATGAGAAATCTCTATCTCTCAGGAACGGAGTGTATCCTATGTGACCTATGAACTTCCTGTGTTGAAGAAGGTTGAACTGTTACTTCATCTGCATGAGTCACGGTCTCAGGTTCAGGTAGATAACTGCATCTGTTTGAGCATCTTGAATTTCTTCAAGTTTAATTTTGCTTCCGATGTCTTCTTTTAAAAGAAACTCTTTCTCTAAAAAGATAGTATGCTTTGAAGCAAACACTTTTTGTTCCTCAGCAAGGTAAAATTGATATCTCATTGTTTCTTTAGGATATCCTTACAAACAAACACTTGTCAGACTTTGCATCAAGTTTATTTGATTGTATCCGCTTCACATAAGCCAGATAGCCCCAAACTTTCAAATGAGAAAAATAGGATTTTTTGTTAGTCCACATCTTATATGGAGTAACATCAATTGTCTTTGATGGAACTCTGTTTAGCAAATAAATAGCTATCTCGAGTGTATACCCCCAAAAGGATTTTGGTAAATTTGCAAAGCCCATCATCGATCGTACCATGTCCAACAAGGTTTGATTCTTCCTTTTGGCCATACCATTGTGCTGTGGTGTGTCAGTTGGAGTCCATTGAGATAAAATCCCATTATCTCTAAGATAATATAAAAATTCTTGGTCTAAGTATTCCCCACCTTGATTGGATCGTAGTGTCTTGATGCCTTTCACAAGTTGGTTTTCTACTTCATTTCTGAATTGTTTGAATTTTTCAAATACATCAGATTTGTATCTCATCAGATACAGATACCCATAACAAGAATAGTCATTGATAAAGGTAATGAAGTAAAGAAAACCACTTCTGGATTCTTGTTATGGGTATCTGTATCTGATGAGATACAAATATGATGTATTTGAAAAAGGTAATGAAGTAAAGAAAACCACTTCTGGCATGGATGGACATCGGACCACATACATCTGAATGTATTAGGTCTAATACTCCAGTCGCTCGTTCACCCTTTCCTTTAAAGGGTAACTTAGTCATCTTGCCTAATAAACAAGATTCCCATATGTCATATGATTCATAATCAAATGACCCTAAACTATCACTCTTGTGGAGCTTAGCTATACGTCTCTCATTTAAATGGCCAAGGCGACAATGCCATAAGTAAGTTGATTTTAAATTATCTTGTTTATGTCTTTTCGTGTCATTGGCATTCATAATTGGATGCGACATATCTATTATGTAAATTCTATTACATAATGTACCAGTACCATAAAGCATTCCAGTCAAACTAATAGAATAACCCTTGCTATTAAAATTCAAATGGAAACTAGCTTTATTTAATCAAGAAACAGATAATATGTTCCTTGTTAAAATAGATACAAAATAGCAATCATCCAGCTTAATTACAAGCCCATTAGGGAGTGACAAAAAAATAAGTTCCTAAGGCTAATGCAACAACTCTTGCTTCATTTTCCATGCGCAGGTCCAGTTCTCCCTTTATGAGCTATTTATTATTCCTAAGGCCCTGCATATCATTACATATGTGTGAGCCACAACCAGTAACCAATACCTATATGTTATAATCAGAAACAGTATTAACCTCAATGACAAACATACCTGAAGGAGTTGGGGCATCTGATGCCTGCTTCTTCTTCAAGGACCCTAGATAGACTTTATAGTTTCGCTTCTAATAGCCAGTCTTGCCATAATGAAAGAAAGTTCCTTTCGGTGTTTCTTTGAGTTTCTTTTTGGATGCACTTCCTTTTGATTTCTTAGACCTTTTCTTCTTTAGGTTCTTCTTTTTTGAACCAGAAGAAGAAGAGTCCACCACTAGCACTGGCTTGCTATCCTTCTTGATAGCTTGCTCAACTGTCTTGAGCAGATTGATCAACTCAGGGATTCTTGTGGAGATTTGGTTCATCCGATAGTTCAACACAAATTGTGAATAACTATAAGACAATCTAACTAGAATTAAGTCAACGCTTAATTCATAGTCCATAACAAAACCCAAGGTGGCCAACCTCTCAATATAACCATTGATCTTCAGTGCATACTGCATTGCAGATGTCCCCGGAGTCATTTTAGTCGTGAAGAGCATCCTTGAGGTCTTGAACCTTTTAGACCGAGCTTGCTTATCAAAAAGCTCTCTAAGATGAAACACTATGGTATTAGCATCTATAGACTCATGCTGCTTCTACAACTCTGCTGACATAGAGGCTAGCATAATACAGGTAGCCAAGTCACTATCTTTGATATACTTACGATATGCTCTCTGATACTCATCAGAAGCATCATAGCTGGTGGATCAAGAAGTGGAACATCTAGGACATAGCCTAGATCCCCAAACCTAAGAACAATTCTCAAATTTCTTGGCCAATCAAGAAAATTAGGTCCATTCAATTTATTAGAATCCATAAGTGAGCACAAATTCACACTGGAAAACATCTTCAATCAACCTAAATTGTGAAGGGAGAAAGAATGTTAGAATATAAATACATGCACGATCATAAGGAATTGCATGACATGCATATGGCTTCCACTAGTTTCGAAGAATTCGTAGATCTCACTACGAATCCAAGAAAAATTATGACAAAGTGTCCTAGTGGGTTGATATCCGACATTACTAAGAAGGACCTTGGGTTTACTTAACAAGTCACTTTAGGTCAATCGGTAGGTATCGATTATATCAATTGAATCATAGATGCAACTATTATCTAGTGCTATCAACTCGTGATGTATGCACACACAATGGGTTATCAACTCTTGATGCGTGTACATCTGATGTACGCTACCTAATTATGCCTCTGTCTATGTTGACCATGAGTTTACTTAACAAATCAATACTTCTAGTGAAAACTGACCCATTAATCCAAAAATCTTACTTCTATGGTTCGAACATATCCATATAGAGCGGGCTTAGGTTTACCCAACAACCCTAACTCTAAAAGAATTTTGATTCTTTCCATATTAATGGAAGGCGTTCGTTTTCATATTATGTGTGGGAGATTTTATACTCTGATCTTATCTAAATCGTAGGATTATAGTCACAACGACTATATGGTATGATTTAGGAAATTTCATCAATCACATTGAATCTATATCCATAACCATCCATCATCTCACCTAACCAACCCTAGCGTGCATTGTTTATTGCAACCATCTCACAAAGTTTTCTTCTATAGGTTGTGACGTGTTATACATTTAAAGATTTGACGTTTGATTCAACTCTTGAGCAGAATTGCTTTCTAATGTTGGCATTAGCTAATTTCTCAATCCGTATGTTTTCAATTCCAATTCAAAATATCAATATACCAAGTGTAATATCCTTTATTTTGATGTATCAATTAAACAATTTAATTGTATCATGCTAGCCATTTTTAGTCACACTAGACATGAAATACTATAAATAGATTAAAAAAATATTAATCTATTAGATTTCCAAATAATTTGAGAATATCAAACTATCACCCTAAGTATCTCTAGGTAGTCTCCACTTCATTAACACTACTTCAGCACTTGTCACATAACTTTTGATGACCAAAACAATCAAGACAATTGAATATACCAATGAGATGCTAATATGAAATATTTGACATCCAACAAATTTTTGGAAAACTCATTTCAAGCAAATCAGTTTGGCATGCATATAAAATCAAAGTAACATGTTTCTGATCACATAAAAAATGATTTGAGTCATTGAAACCAAAAAAACACAGAATCACTACTTCAAACAAATCAGGTCTAGCAGTTTTCTCAAAAATGTCTAGCTATGTCTTTTGTTTGAAAAATCCATTGAAATAATTTTAAAAAATGCTGAGAAAACATACATAGGATATAACATGTTCACAACATGTTCCATGAAATTTTTTAGAATTTATTTCCTAGAAAAACTTAACCAACCTCAGCAACTAAGACAATCCAGAATCTGTGTACCTCAACACAGACATTCCCAATAGTACACAATAAATTCTCAAATAAATATTCAATCACCTAGAAATTTTTTTCCATCTTCATAGATATGTATAAGCATCTTAGAAAGAGGTTGGTGAAAGAAAATCCCAAAAACAATGTTTCTGTAATTTATTATCAAATTTACAAGCATGCCTGTTCATGTAATGTGCATAAACACAACAACTAGAACAATAGGGAATTAATTAGCAAAAACATAGAAAATCACATTGATAAATTTTTTCCTTCCACACACATATTCAGAAACATCTCATGAGCAAATTTGCGTGAGAAAATTGCGAAAAAAATATCTCTATACTGATTTCGAGTTCAACACAATCAAAATGCACAACTGTAATAACCAATCGCCAGCATCACACAAGTTATGATTTCTACTTTATACGGGGCACAAGTGGCTCTGATACCATTGTAGAAAAATCCTAACGCGTGCATTATACACAGACAGTGAGGAAAATTTTTTTGTTCCGGGACTTTCCCAAAGCCAAGATCTATGTGTCTATACAAGGAAATACTATTAAATCTAGCTGAAAATTTCCAATTCACATACTTGTTCATAACATATATATATATAGGAACCATGTACCTTTTATGTAGTCTCCTTCATTCTTTGATTTTCTACTCGTTGGGTTGCTGAAAACCATAATGACCAAAACAGACCATCTCCAACGATACCCACGCAGATATCAGAGAAACTAACCGAATCAAACTCTTTGATCTAGAAATGGCTAGAACAAAGACAAGAGTGCTAGATCTCTCCTTTGTTCTATAGGGAGAAAAACGTTAAAGAGAAATAAGAGAGAAGAAGGTGATAAAGCTTAAAAGAGAAGCTTGAAAGATGGTTTTTATATACTTGTTAAAAACCTTTCTTATGAACATCAATCTTCGATCCTTTTTAGCTTTTTTGTCTTTTATTGTTTTTTATCTTTTATCATTAAAAGACAATAAATGCAACTTATTAAAGAAGACTCTCCTATATATATATATATATATATATATATATATATATATATATAAGTCACACTGGGGTTGGTTTTACTGGGTTCCGAGTGTAGAAAAACATCAGTGACCTGTTTCAGCAATATCGATGTCGCGATCACATCGGGACATATCCCAATCTCATCAGGATCCATTTGGTTATATTGCTCTCCATATAATGGATCTTTATCCAAAACCATTTTATGAATCCTCTGAGTCACTCTTATGTATGTGATCCATTATGATTCTGGTTATGTTGGCCACTTGGATTAACACTTAATCTAAGCAAGACAGGAGCGGCGTCTAGCAACACATCATGACTCCCAATTGACCAGAAAGTAAGTGTTTTGACAAATGAACTTGTGCTCGTCACGAACCATCTCACGAACCCTCCTACATACAATTGTTGTGCAATTCGTCCTTTCACCATGCTATATCTCACTTGGTTATGAGTATGAGAAAAGTGTCAACTCTCACTAGAATGACTACATCAAATCTAGCCCAAGTGATATCAGTTCTCATGTAGTTACTCTATATGTCAATAAAGACATTCTTCATGGCACATGTACTCCGACCAGAGATTTTCAAGTAATGACCCCAACAAGAGGTCATGGGTATTATCTTCTGCTATCATAGAAGTGGTGAATCCTCTATTGGCTACTCAATTTCTTTCGAATACCTTAAGTTGTACCTAATCACCACCTTATGAGCAACCTCTGTAAAGCAACAAGGAATGGAGTCAAAGCACAGAATCAATATCCAAGATATCCTTAAGTTCCTAAAGTCTAAGGATACTTGCACCATTGCTATGATAGATTATCATTGACATTAGAATAGATCATCCATATGATGAACTCATGGTAGGTCATCTAATGTACTACCTCTAGTAAGCATCCACATCTTAACTCTAAACATATCATGTTTATAGTTTTTAAGATCCACTGCTTGATCAAATCCAGGAGTTTGACATGTGCTAGTTTATCTGAATTAATAATGTATAATCTCATTAATCCTTTGACTAGGGATAATTTAGATACTGACATAATTGCACATGATAGGAATCTTAGTAGTATGATCACATCATTATTTCCTTCGTGTTATGTCATATATTATGGACTGCATTAATTTACTTATAGATCAATATCAATTCATAAATAATGAACACCAAATTAATGAAATATGCCTTTCTTTATTATTGAAAATAAAGTATGTATACAACTTTGTACAAAACGTGTTAAAGGTGATTTCCTTTAGGGCACTACTTTAACATATTATAGGCATGGAAATAACTCGGGATAGGAAGAACAAAAAATTGTGGTTATTACAGGAAAGATATATTGAATGAGTTTTAAAAAGGTTCAATATGAAGCACGCTAAGCCTATTACCACACCATTAGTACCTCACTTCAAGTTGATTAAGTGTGCATGCCCTTTAACAGAAAAGAAAAAAG
Source organism: Erythroxylum pelleterianum (assembly GCA_027563865.1). Lineage (NCBI taxonomy): Eukaryota > Viridiplantae > Streptophyta > Magnoliopsida > Malpighiales > Erythroxylaceae > Erythroxylum > Erythroxylum pelleterianum. The sequence continues at coordinate 13,208,582 of JAOQMR010000001.1, forward strand.
ATGATATGTCTTCTTTTCCATACTCATTTATAGTAGGGCTTTGATATATGTAAATGGTATACACAAGACTAAATATTACATATTGGGTTAGTGAGTAGGTATTTGTCTAATTTGTTGAAGGTTAACTAAGAAGAAGTGAAATGGATTTTGAGATACTTAATAGGTGCCTCCAAGTTTAGTTTATGTTTTGGTGGTGGAAAGCCAATTCTAGAAGGTTATTTAGATGCAGATATAACTGGAGATCTTGATGATAGAAAATCCACTTTAGGCTTTCTGTTAAATTTTGTATAGAAAGCCATTTCATGACAATCCAAACTATAAAAGTGTGTAGCTTTATCTATGACTGAAGTAGAGTATGTAGCTATAGTGGAAGCTGGTAAGGAGATGATCTGGATAAAAGAGGTCTCTTTAAGAGTTAGTTGTAATGCAAGAAGACTATGTAGTATTTTATGATAGCCAAAGTGTTATAGGCTTAAGCAAAAATACTATATATCATTCACACAAAGAACATAGATGTTAGATACTATTATTGAGGGTTATGATAAAGAAGCAACAATTGCAATTAAAAAAGATTTATATAGATATTAGTGATGCTGCCATATTGACAAAAGCAGTTCTTGGAAGCAAACATGAGCTTTGTAGTAAGCTCGTCTAGATGTCTCTTAAGTAGATGTTGAAGTATTATAAGTCTTCACTACTATGGGTTGGAGGGGCAGATTGTTGAGTGTCCAACCCTATTTTGAGACAAACATGACCTTTCGGTTTCGGTGATCACAATCACTCTTATGTATCGTAAGAATGATGAAAAAGTGAAGAAAAGTCTAATAATAGTTCAAATGAAGTATTTTTAAGAGAAATGTCTATGTAAGATGTTATAGGACCATATTCTTTACCACACGACCATATTGGTCAACTGTGTAAGTCACTAAAAATGTGTGCATAAAGACATGAAGAGTTAAAGAAAATGATTGTGTGCATGCTAGTGTTCACATCATACACGACTATATATGATGGCTGTGTGTTTCTCTAAAATTGTGTCATTTGCAATATCTTCAAATTTGGAAGGGACACGATCATGCACAGTACAAAAAAACGCTAATTTCATAATATAGAAGAGAAAAGATGTAGGTTTTTAAGTATAACCAGCTAGAACACCAAAAAATGAAGAAAAGCTCAGCGAGAGTGAGCGGAAAAGGTTTCTTATTCTTTTGTTGATAGTTTATAGCAATAAGTTGTTTATACAAAGATAGTTTTTGGGGTTAGTTTGAGAAGAGTGTTGAATTGTTATATTAACTTGTTTTCCAATCCTAAAACTTAGTGGGACAACTTATAGTTACGGTGTGATATAATTTGGAGCAAGAGCCAATAGCTCGAAATTTAAAATCTTATAAATTCTTGTTTGAATTTAGTAGATTTTCTTATTGGTTTGACTCATTGTTTTTCCTCTACTTTGTAGGGTTTTTTCACATGAATTTGGTGTTTGTGTCTGTTGGACCCCGAACTTTTGATGAAAATTAGAAATATTAAAATGACATAAAATGATAAAGAAATTTATGAATTTAAGAAAAATTTATGAGAAATGAATTGTTTAATTTTGAGGACTTTGA